>OY992881.1:93324556-93784556 GCA_963921405.1 Cepaea hortensis | reverse complement strand
TTCCTGAAACAGACACCAGCAGATGACAGCGGTGGGATGTCATTTAATAAGAAGTAGCGTGCAGTTGCAGTGTCGAAGACGGCAATCTGTATCTTTAATCTTTCTGTCATCGGACCAAAGAGAATAATTTTGTCACCAACCACTGTTGAGCATTTAATGCAAGTTAAATCTGAGGGCAGAGATTTAATTTTTATCCACTGACTTTGAAAAGCACTCTCAGGGGCTTCTGCGGCATTAATCTTTTCAATTAAATAACACTCTTCTTGTTGAAAAATAGCGTACAAGAAATCCCCAACTGATAGTAAGTATCTTACTTGCCCCTCTGTGGCAAACTTTGAAATCGCTCGCCACTGGTTCATAGATGTTGTATATACATACAGGTGATTGTCTGTTGCTAAATAAACATTACTGTTAAAATACATCACAGAGTTTGGACAACAGGTTTCTGTCGGAGGTTTTCCCAGACCATACCACTTACCACTTTTTCTTCGACACACTAAGACATTTTTACTACTGGACTCTTTTACCGCAACAACAACATTCTCCAAATGACTTTTTGTCCTGTGAATGGCTGAAGTAGGGCACAGATCATGATGAATGTCTGTTTGCAACATATATTCCAGTCCTCCTTGTAGTATCTCTTGAGCTCTTGTATCAGCACGCACAAAGTCCAAATTCATGGTTTCAATGAAACATTTCCCACTTATCAGGCAAACTTTAGTGAGGTTTAGCAGGTTTGAGAGCTGACCCACTCGACTCAGGGTGTCTGTGTGCTTCATGTTGTTATTATTTTGCTCAGTAACAACATCTTGATCCTCATTAACTTTACTACCATCGCTTGCCAATTTGCCTTCATTCTGTGAACCGGCTTGTGTATTTTGCTTGCACCCGCCAGTTAGTTTACTTATTTCATCACCTATATTTGTTCCTGTTGGTTTGTATGTAACCCATGATAAGACAGTCTCCAAAACTTCATCTTCTGAATCTGCCATCAAATCTTTGCTTGCAATTAATTTTTCCATTTCCTCTTCAGTAAGCATTAGAATTTCTTCACACTTTCTCACAGATTTGAAATGTTCAACAATATAAGACCATGAAAGAGAAGTCAATTCTTTTGAACTCAGCAACTTGCTGCTTTGATAAATGATAATACAGTTTTCAGTGCAGATATTTTGTTTTAGGAATGTTTCACACGCTTGTAGCAAAAATAGTACCTGTAGTAGACTTGCTGCATGCCAGAGTTCATACACGTTGCTTTCGGTAATGATATTCTTCCCTGTATACATGCATTCAAGGATGTCAGCAAAGGTCTCACGTGAGATGCCTTTAATCGTTACCTTTCTTTCATGGTCTTCTTTCATCCCTGATGTAAAAGCAGCTCTAAAAAATCCAGAACATGCAGCAAGAATGACACGATGACATTTAAACTCAAAGCCGTCTATGAATATTTGCATGTCAGACAATTCGGAAGTCTCCTTCTGATTCTGTAAACCCTCTAATAATCCAGAAACAAATGTTTGAAAAAACATTCCAGGAAGCTCTTTCTGAATCTGTTCACCTGATCCAACAGACGACTGATCGAATTGGAATGTTCTGAATGCTGTCTGCGGCACACTACATTCTCCGAAAAATGACAGCGATGAATGAACTGGTGCAACCCTACCAAATCCTAAGAACGATTGCTTCTTACTCTGTTTGGAGAAGCTCATGATGATGATTATCCTGTTTGATGATTACACCCACAGCTGTTTCAAATTAAAGACCTCTGTTGATGATTCACATTCTCTGAAACAGAATAATTTTCCTTATGTTGAGTGTTTCCAAACAGACAGCAAATCAAACTAATAACAAAGGTCTACACACGTTCAGCAAAGTTCATAAGCAATGACTGCCAACCATCACTGTTTACGTATGGGGGGGGGGGGGGGGGGGGGGGGAAACATTTACAGATGTATTAGATGAGTATAAAGTAAGAATTTATGTTCTGGGTATTTATGAAATAACCACAAATTAAAGACAACTGTTATTATTGCAACTGGAGAAAACATTTCACCACAGACTGGAAATGTAAACTTACTTGAAATGTTTAATTAAAAGTCTTCACAGAAAGAAATTGTAGCCTATTGTGAATATTTAAACAGAGTAAATTATGTCTCAACACATAATTTATTTGTGGTGTGGGAATAGCTGCCCCATCCCATAGCACACAGGCAGCAAAACCCAACCAACCATGTACAAGTCATGACTTAGCATGAGTTGGTTCAGGGCCTATGCTCCAGGAGGGAGGAGGAATTGTTTAAGAGGCAGAAGAAGAAGAAGGGAAAAAAGAAGGGGAGGGTGAAGGAAGTAGAAGAGAAAGGAGTTGGAGGAAGAAGACAGTAATTTATTTAACGTAAACATCAACGGCCTCATCAGGAGGGATCAGTGTATAAATATTGGTTCTCAGATGTAACCAAACAGTCATCCAGCTGCTGCATGCAAAACAATATGTAATGCATCAGTTACTGAAGCATGCAATTTTTTTTTGTTGGGTGCAACTCCTCGCTCTGAACTCAAGCGTAGTCCATACACACTCATCTAGATATAATACTGGACTGAATTTTGCTTGTTGATTAGCTTTCCCTATTACCAGTGTCCTTCGCCATCAGGAGAATGCATTCAGAGGGTCTTGTAATTTACGTTCCCAATGAATTTCATCTGTCATGACCACATGACTGAGCATTGTAAAAATCATTAATTTCAAATTCAAATAACGAAATAATGTTACACAAGTTATATTTTTGAAATGTGCAATTATTTTAGCTTTTATCTTTGTGTCTCGTTATTTTACATTAATGAAATTCTCCATGGAAGACATTTTTACTCGATGGCTTCCAAATTTAGAAAATTAATTTCAAGGAATTTCAAAACAATCAGTTTGAAGGATTTATCTAATTAATTCACGTAAGTTGTGTGATTTCTGCAGTATTTACCTGACGAGATGCAGCGAAATATGCCAGGCAATAAATCGTGCAATCTATTGTTTGTGTCTTCATTATTCAAATTCAAGGAATTTGTCACAATGCAGAATACACAATTAATAAAAGTCAAGGTCATTCCATAGCAGATCCTGCTGCTGGGATGGGGGAGTGTCAGGCCTTCACATTTTCTATGCCACGACATGAGGTGTGAGTGGACAGTTCCCTTTCTTGCTGCCTTTCCTTCCCAGTCAATTTGGTCACTTGAAGCGTCATGAAACTTTGGAGAGAACAGTAATTGAGGGATATATGCGCAGGAAGAGAGGAACAGGAAGGACAAAGAGAATATGGGTGCAGGATGTGGAAGATAATCTCCAGATGGGTGTATTGGACGTGAGACATCTTGTTTATGACCAAGAAGTTTACCAGATGGTTGTTATGGGAGGGAAGTTCTGCAAGGTACACGCAACGGAATGAATGGAACAGAAATTTACTCTGGAGAAAGTTCTTTATTTCCAACTTATCAGAAATTAACAGATACATCTAACAAAATTGAGTAGAAATCTCTGTTCAATTGTGGTTAATTTTCTGATTTGAGAAATGGCAACACCCATCAGATTATAATTTGAAACAATTTTAGATTATAGTGATTCTGATTTAAAATACTCTGTGAAAGATTCTGAAACTGATAGCATGCCCAGTAATCTAGTTATTCAGTTAAATTATATAGTAGGTGGTGATAGGGAAAACAGAACCGACAGTGGAAGTTTGTCATCATATGATGGCACATGTGGAATTGTTTCCTCTAATGGGCCACAATTGTGGCCCTAAGTTTGCTTTGCCTATCACATGAAAAATGAGCAATATTTAAATAATTATAACTAAATAGAAAATAATGTATAAATATTGGTTCTCATTCTAATAAGTACAGATCTGCCCAGTGGTTTCTTGACTTTCTCAATTTTGTGAGAAAATGATGTACGTCAATATTATAATAATATTCTGTTAGCACTGGTAAGCAGATTGTTATATTTGTGAAGAAAAATGCAATATTTATCATTATTCACATCTTAAGCAAAGTTTTAATCATTTCAGTTGTTCTCATATTTACTGTGTCGCAAGTTATCTTGTTCAGTCGGTCAGCTTCGTGGATGTGATGAATATCTCCGCTTAGGATAGACATACACTTAGGCGCTATTGGATTGGATTTTACAAAGCCTACCCAAGCTATCTGTATGCAACCAATGACAGCTCTTGAGACAGGAAGGGGTTGGTACTATTAGATTACCTGACTTTTACTAAACCAGAAATTCATTAGATTTCGCCCATGATAATGTTGCATTTCCATATTACGCCACGATCGTGATAAAACTGAAACAATTTCTTAGTATAGTGTCCATTATTGCACAAACCACACTTTCTGGCTTATAATATTGTGCTTCTACCCAAAGATCTCAGGTGTCTTTCTAAGATGTGAGTAGACCCGTAAATCCTATTTTCTAGAGCTGTTAATTCACTGTTCAACTAGTATTATTCAATTTAGCATCCATTTTTACATGTAATTAGGTGGTTTTTACTATTAAAGTTAGCCAGCACCTCCAAAACTGCAATTAAGAAAATTGCATGCCGCAATGTGATATTTCAATGGCAGGAAATAGCCATTTTCTTTGTCATAATCCAGCGATTGTGATGACAATGAATGCATGTTTGCATTCAACACCCACTGTAGAATTTATGTGTAATTTTTCATCACTCTACACTGACCGGATTGTTTATATTTGGGTTTTATTTTAACCATAACCATGACTTCACTTGTCAGAATGTAATCTATGCATCTAGCAAACGTGGTGTGCACCCTGAAGCGACCCAATGGTTTTTATTGCGACAAGACATTGTAATTT
Source organism: Cepaea hortensis (assembly GCA_963921405.1). NCBI lineage: Eukaryota > Metazoa > Mollusca > Gastropoda > Stylommatophora > Helicidae > Cepaea > Cepaea hortensis. Next base: position 93,779,698 of record OY992881.1, on the reverse strand, counting down.
ACTCCTCGTCAGCCAAGCAGTTAATGCTGATTGAGCTGACCGTTCCATATGAGTCAAGAATCGAGGAGCAGCATACGTACAAGATGGAGAAGTACAGTGACATGGTCACAAGTCTGAGACAGGAAGGGTACACTGTCAGGCTATTCGCCGCAGAGGTAGGCGCAAGAGGTCTAGTCTCCCACTCCGTACTAAAACACTTAGGCTTAAAGGGACAAGCAAGAACTCAGGCACAAAAACAACTCAGTGAGGCAGCCGAAAAGGCCTCGTGCTGGCTATGGAACAACCGGAACATTGAATGGGACATATCTCGACAGTAATATGGTTAAGGTTTTTGTCTGTGACTGCAGGATCATCTAACACTGGAACCAATCCCTCAACTAAGAGCTAGAGCTTGTACTGTTGTGTGTCGACTCTATAGTCTTCCCTCCAAGTGAGGGCTGTGCATCTGAGAATGGGACTGTTCAGTGGGGCAATCGCTACACCGTAGCAGTCGCCAAGTCAGGCAAATGTCGGCAAAAGTCCAACCTCCATTCCATGGTTGCAATCATCTTGCCAAAACCACACCTCAGCAGCAAAGACCAAGAGAGTGGTCGAGGAACCCAGAGGGAGAGCCGGCTTCCCTGAGTACAGTGCCATGAACGGGGTACGATGAAGGAACATGACAACAAAGATGAACAGAAGCGAGAGAGGTTGTGGCCAGGGAAGAAGTTGGCTTCCATTGGCCAAGGTGCTAGGATGAATGTGAGGACACGAAGCACCGGGTACACAAGGCTCTCCTTCCTGAGGGAGGGGCTTAGGAGTAGACATTCTCACATGGCATAACAACACAAGGACAAAGCAGATAACTGAATGTCTCGCATGGCAGGGGAAAAACGCCCAGAGTCATGACCCAGCCCGCCCCCAGAGGCTGTCAAGAAGTTAAAGAGCCAAAACATTCGAGGAAGGGAGAACTCTTCTGACAATCAGAATCCCCCTGTCATGCTTGCCCCGCGGCAGAGTTTTTATCACAGATTGACATCATCACAGCAGCTTGATGTGGTGTGTGCGTATATTTATAGATATAAAAAGTGTGTGTGTGTGTGTGTTAATGTGTAAATATTTGTACGAGTGTGTATATGTATATATTTGTAGAAGCGGACTTTCCATCATGGCAAACAGAAATAACCTGTTGGTGATTGAACCTAGCCATCCAATACAGAAAGGCTGCATCACAAGGCTGCTATTGGTTAACACTGCACCAGAAGTAAATAAGAACTGTCAAAGCTAATGTGGAGACGGCAGAACCAAGCAAACCTAATAATATTGAGGGAAGTCTTCTTCATAATGTGTAACATTTTTGTTTTAAATCGTTATTTGTCAGAAATGTAACTTAACATAACAATGGCCATCACTTATTAATCTGTTTGTTCAGAAATTTCCAATAAATTTAAGAAGTTTCCACTGCCTACATCTTCAAATGGCTGCACCCCCCCCCCCCCCATACCCATTAACTTTATCGTCATCACAGCATAATTAATAAACTACACCAACATTAGAAACAGTGATACAGACAGACGGACAGGTAATAACTTGAAACATTAACTGGCAGCCATTTTGAACCTCTTAATCAGGTCTGAACATTTAAGACAGTGGCAATATGACCTTTATATTCAGTTTATCAGCCCACACAAAACAAATATGTGGTCCGCATGGTTTGCTCAGTTGTAAGTTAATATATCAGGGATGAATGACTTGAAATGTTGATTGGCGGCCACTCTGAACCTCTTAATCAGGTTTGAACATTTAAGATTACAGCAGCAATGTTACCTTTACATTCGGTTTAACAGCCCACACAAAACAAATATGAGATCCGCATGGTTCGCTCAATTATTAGTTAATATGTCAGGGATGAATGACATGAAACAATAGGCACCCATTTTAAACCTCTTAATCAGGTTTGAACATTTAAGATTACAGCAGTAATATTATTTTTACTTTTATGTTGCACTCACTAATCTCCAAATAAAAACTTATGATCTCCAGGGCATTTTGGTTTTTTGTTTTGTTTTTAAACATAATATAACATTATTTGGCTCTATTTATCTTAATGGATAGAGCCATTTTGAATATTAATGTGATTAAGTGACACAATATTTCAAAAATTATTGTTTACTTAATTAGGTCTCATAGTCACGAACACAATGACAATTATGATAAATGGTTGCTAGGGTCTTTGTTCACAAATAAAAAATGTTACACTAACGTAGGTGTTAAATAGTATTTCTGATCATTGCACACTGTTTCCCATATAATTTTATGTCAGCTGTCTGTTGTTACGGACAATGTAATTATGTGCTAACTCTTTTTGCCTGTACTGCTGTAGAAGTAGCAATGTCAGTTGTCGGCCTTTGTAAGTATTGGGGAAAAAAATGGGGGGGGGGGGGGGAATAAGAGGGGGATGGGGAGAAATGGTGGAATAGTTTTTCACTGAAAATTTTAATCAACCATCCAATGACTCTGGTTTGTAAACACGCTTGCTTCTGACCTCATGTATTTGAGACCAACATGGCATACGTCATGAGAAACAACTCTAATAAATTCAGAAGTGTTTTGTCTGCTAGGCTGCAAGCGTTTGTCGCTTATAACTTTCTTCTCTTGATGTTATTTACTTTTTATGTTGTAATGTAAGCTAATTTTGGTTTTAACTCATGTTTCTTTTTGTCTCTCGTTACTGTTTAATGCATTTTTGAATTCTGCATTCATTTTTACATATACTTGAAGAGTTTCAACATTAATCTCCTTTAATTGTGTTCGGGAGAAAATATTCAGCACAGCCATAAAAAAGAGACAGCGCAATCATAACTCAAAATTCAAAGTGGTGGCGCCCTGACTATACTAATTACTATAGTGGACCTGTATTTATTTATAATTAGAACTGGCAATTTAGCTACTAAAATTAAACAGAATACAAGTTTCATTTGCAGCAGTAATTTATCTGTGTACTTGTATCATTTTTCAGCAGTTGACATGACTGAAAATAATTTTGAAAGCCAGTTTTCAGACCCATCTATATAAAACTGCAAAAGGAGTACTTTTTTTCTTAGCAGCACAGCAGTACGTATTTATTTAAGTTTAAATAACATACTGTGAAAAAATTTTTTTTTTTTTTTATAAAGTTAGTATTGAATTATTAATTGCACACTTTTAGATACAGAATAGTGTAATTATAGAGCAGAATTAGAAATCTATTATTAGCGAAAGTGACTGCTTAATTTATACAGCAATTACAAACTTACTTACTTTAATGCATGATATTTAATCAACAAAAGAAAACTTGCAATGCAGTGGGTACATCTAGACAATGTGAGTACATTTTCATGAGGGGAGACATTATTCACAAACATTTGTGAATAATGTCTTGTACACACCCCAGGTGCACAGGAAAAATTGGAAGTGGTGGAAAATTTTGAATATCTTGGGTCATTGATTACCAACAACGGTGACACAATGAAAGAAATTAAACGACGACTATTAATTGCTCTTCAAAGACTAAAACAACTGAATAAATTATGGAATGGGACAGACAGAAATACAAAAATTAGATTTTTAAGAGCATGCATCTTTCCCATTGCAACATACGCCTGTGAGACCTGGACACATATTAAACAAGCTGAACAGCGCATAAATGCCTTTGCATAAATGCCATAAATGTTACATGCGGGTTCTAAGAATATCTTGGATACAGAAAAGAACAAATGCATCCATACGACAAGATCTGAATATTGAAGACGTTTGTCTATTAAAGATGATAAAACAAAGAAAATTTAAATACTTTGGTCACTTGAAACGTTACAAAAGTTTGGAGAGAACAATAATGGGGGTGTATATGCCTGGGAGCCGGGCTCCCTGGCCTAGAAGTTAACGTCTTTCTCCGTAATCCCATATGTTCTCGTGAGTAACGTAACCTGCGCGAGAATCAGTAGAGGTTCTCGCCATTTTGGTAACTTACGGGGTAAGTAAGCTGGTTGCTCAGAAAGCTATGGCAAACTACTGAGCGTAATCTTGCCAAGAAATCAACAATCAGCTGAAAGATGCTGATGTTGACAGCAATGTCCTGTAAAGGATATGTGAACAAAAAGAAACAAAGAAAATATGCCTGGGAAGAGAGGAAGAGGAAGGCCAAAGAGAAGATGGGTGCAGGATGTGGCGGATGATCTCCAAATGGGTGTATCAGACGCGGGACATCTTGCTTATGATTGAGAGGTTTTCCGGAAGGTTGTTATGGGAGTGAGGTTCTGCAAAGGTCATGCTATTGAATGAATGAACATTATTCACAAACATTTGTTAATAATATATGACGAGCACGCCAAAAGAAGATTCACAAAAGGAGAAAAGGGATTTTCCATAAGGACACAGCAAAGTGGATGGTCAACAAGAAAACCAAGGGAAACATGAACAAATAAGGAGACGCTGTGAGACTAAGACACCAAGCGGTTGTGTTTTCTAAAGGCTCTATGTAAAAGGGGATAATATCTGGACGCAATGATTGCGAAGATCGGCAAGTGAGCGACAGGAGAGGAATATGTTGACGAGGATCCAACAATGAAAGAACCAAGCGAGGAAAACCTAGGCGATTTCTGAAACGACTGAACCGTGGGATGGAAGACTAGGCTTCAAGGTGAACGGAGTAGAATAGGGAGCTTATTCATAGATATGTAAATAGACGCCGACCCTGTCTGAAGGGCAGTCTATATATTCTGGAATAGCTTTATCCCGTTGTTTCTGCAGCGCATTAATAAATGGCTAAAAACGTTCGCCCGACTGCCGTCAGTTATTTCATGTTCTTCAAGTTCAGGTGAGAAATGTTTCATGTTATCAGTTGACGAGTTGTAGACACTTCGATTTGTGGATTTCCTTTGTAGTTATTGTGGGAAGACACATCGAGGCAGTATGCTGTTGCTTGTTTGTGATTTTTTTGCAAGTTTATGTTCAGTAGTTTGCCATTGTTTTCTGAGCGGCCGGTACATATATCATTGTATGGAAACCAGCGCAAGGCGGTCTGCTGCCAAAATCACCCGCAGCTGTGTTTTGAACCCCTGTGTAAATACCCACAAAACTTTAATTAGGTACTTTTACATGGAAATTCGGAGTATTCTCATGGTTATATTGCATGCACGCTTCATACTTTATTAAGTATGTGTAATTTATAATTAGAGTATTTTAAGAAAGCTGATATTTGAAAAAATAATTATGAAATTGAGATGAGAGACAAAGCGGCTGGAGTACACCACCTTCAACAAATATGGTACCCAGGAACAACTCATTTGGCACAAATTTCTCGAGGAGTGTAGATCCTCGACTGTGTCTATTATTTAAACAGAAGACAATGTTTAATTCTATAGGCAGAATATTAATTTCAGGATTAGAAACCTTTGCCTTATCCAGATTGCCTGATCGATTGATTCAAAAAGAATAAAACAAACATACTTAATAATATAACAAAGATGGACATTTAAAACACCTGAGTGTTAGTCTCATATTAATCCTACCTATGACGTACAGATTCCATAGATGATTGGTAATTTGTTAAAGACTGGTACTTTGTTAAAGAATGTGTTGTCCAATGATTTAGTTCCCAATATTATAGTTACGTCTCCCTGGTCTGGAGGTTACACGACTTTCTCCGTAATCTCGTATACTCTCGTCAGTAACGTGACGTGCGCTAGAATTGGTAGCTGATCACTCCACGTCGGTAACTTACGGGGTATGTGAGCCGGTCGCTCAGAAAGCAATGGCAAACTACTGAGCGTAGTCTTGCCAAGAAATCAACAATCAGCTGAAAGATGCTGATGTTGACAGCGATATCCTGTAAAGATATGCGAAAAAAAGAAAAAACAAAAACTATAGTTATACATCCAGTTTCACTGATAACATGTTTCATTTGCTTTCATCTTCTGTCATGTTATTTATCTTATAACAATATTTGAAAGCCTCAGTTTTCTCCTCACGCAGTTTATTCATCATCGTCTATTATCTACTGTCTGTCTTTCAGCATCGTACAGTAATTAAAGATCATATATAACAGCTGAAAAACATCTGATGGCTGTGGAAGTTTGGTTTCTGAGGAAAATGCAAAGAATACCATGGACACAGAGAAAAACCAATGACCAAGAACTACAAGAAACAAATGAAAATCGTAAACTGATTAGAGAAATTAGACGTAGACAGTCAAAATTTTTGGGACATGTTATTAGAAGAAATAAATAGGAGAACTTGGTGACAACTAGCAAGATCGACAGGAAGAGAACAAGAGGAAAACAGAGAAGTAAATACCTGGATGGCTTGACCACATGTCATGGTTGAGACAGGAATACTGAGCTGATCCACGGCTCTGCTGATCGAGTAAAATGGCTGCTGGTGTTGACCGCAATATCCTGAAACAGGATGGAAACGCGGGAAAAAAAAAAAAAAAAAACATATTCCTGACCAAGGAACTCACACACGACACTGACATTGTAATCATTCAACTGAAACAGCTTTGGTGAAATACACTTTAGGAACTACAGCATGCATGAAACATGAAAATCTGTACTAAAACACTTAGGCTTAAAGGGACAAGCAAGAACTCAGGCACAAAAACAACTCAGTGAGGCAGCCGAAAAGGCCTCGTGCTGGCTATGGAACAACCGGAACATTGAATGGGACATATCTCGACAGTAATATGGTTAAGGTTTTTGTCTGTGACTGCAGGATCATCTAACACTGGAACCAATCCCTCAACTAAGAGCTAGAGCTTGTACTGTTGTGTGTCGACTCTATAGTCTTCCCTCCAAGCGAGGGCTGTGCATCTGAGAATGGGACTGTTCAGTGGGGCAATCGCTACACCGTAGCAGTCGCCAAGTCAGGCAAATGTCGGCAAAAGTCCAACCTCCATTCCATGGTTGCAATCATCTTGCCAAAACCACACCTCAGCAGCAAAGACCAAGAGAGTGGTCGAGGAACCCAGAGGGAGAGCCGGCTTCCCTGAGTACAGTGCCATGAACGGGGTACGATGAAGGAACATGACAACAAAGATGAACAGAAGCGACAGAGGTTGTGGCCAGGGAAGAAGTTGGCTTCCATTGGCCAAGGTGCTAGGATGAATGTGAGGACACGAAGCACCGGGTACACAAGGCTCTCCTTCCTGAGGGAGGGGCTTAGGAGTAGACATTCTCACATGGCATAACAACACAAGGACAAAGCAGATAACTGAATGTCTCGCATGGCAGGGGAAAAACGCCCAGAGTCATGACCCAGCCCGCCCCCAGAGGCTGTCAAGAAGTTAAAGAGCCAAAACATTCGAGGAAGGGAGAACTCTTCTGACAATCAGAATCCCCCTGTCATGCTTGCCCCGCGGCAGAGTTTTTATCACAGATTGACATCATCACAGCAGCTTGATGTGGTGTGTGCGTATATTTATAGATATAAAAAGTGTGTGTGTGTGTGTGTTAATGTGTAAATATTTGTACGAGTGTGTATATGTATATATTTGTAGAAGCGGACTTTCCATCATGGCAAACAGAAATAACCTGTTGGTGATTGAACCTAGCCATCCAATACAGAAAGGCTGCATCACAAGGCTGCTATTGGTTAACACTGCACCAGAAGTAAATAAGAACTGTCAAAGCTAATGTGGAGACGGCAGAACCAAGCAAACCTAATAATATTGAGGGAAGTCTTCTTCATAATGTGTAACATTTTTGTTTTAAATCGTTATTTGTCAGAAATGTAACTTAACATAACAATGGCCATCACTTATTAATCTGTTTGTTCAGAAATTTCCAATAAATTTAAGAAGTTTCCACTGCCTACATCTTCAAATGGCTGCACCCCCCCCCCCCCCCCCCCCATACCCATTAACTTTATCGTCATCACAGCATAATTAATAAACTACACCAACATTAGAAACAGTGATACAGACAGACGGACAGGTAATAACTTGAAACATTAACTGGCAGCCATTTTGAACCTCTTAATCAGGTCTGAACATTTAAGACAGTGGCAATATGACCTTTATATTCAGTTTATCAGCCCACACAAAACAAATATGTGGTCCGCATGGTTTGCTCAGTTGTAAGTTAATATATCAGGGATGAATGACTTGAAATGTTGATTGGCGGCCACTCTGAACCTCTTAATCAGGTTTGAACATTTAAGATTACAGCAGCAATGTTACCTTTACATTCGGTTTAACAGCCCACACAAAACAAATATGAGATCCGCATGGTTCGCTCAATTATTAGTTAATATGTCAGGGATGAATGACATGAAACAATAGGCACCCATTTTAAACCTCTTAATCAGGTTTGAACATTTAAGATTACAGCAGCAATATTACTTTTACTTTTATGTTGCACTCACTAATCTCCAAATAAAAACTTATGATCTCCAGGGCATTTTGGTTTTTTGTTTTGTTTTTAAACATAATATAACATTATTTGGCTCTATTTATCTTAATGGATAGAGCCATTTTGAATATTAATGTGATTAAGTGACACAATATTTCAAAAATTATTGTTTACTTAATTAGGTCTCATAATCACGAACACAATGACAATTATGATAAATGGTTGCTAGGGTCTTTGTTCACAAATAAAAAATGTTACACTAACGTAGGTGTTAAATAGTATTTCTGATCATTGCACACTGTTTCCCATATAATTTTATGTCAGCTGTCTGTTGTTACGGACAATGTAATTATGTGCTAACTCTTTTTGCCTGTACTGCTGTAGAAGTAGCAATGTCAGTTGTCGGCCTTTGTAAGTATTGGGGAAAAAAATGGGGGGGGGGGGATAAGAGGGGGATGGGGAGAAATGGTGGAATAGTTTTTCACTGAAAATTTTAATCAACCATCCAATGACTCTGGTTTGTAAACACGCTTGCTTCTGACCTCATGTATTTGAGACCAACATGGCATACGTCATGAGAAACAACTCTAATAAATTCAGAAGTGTTTTGTCTGCTAGGCTGCAAGCGTTTGTCGCTTATAACTTTCTTCTCTTGATGTTATTTACTTTTTATGTTGTAATGTAAGCTAATTTTGGTTTTAACTCATGTTTCTTTTTGTCTCTCGTTACTGTTTAATGCATTTTTGAATTCTGCATTCATTTTTACATATACTTGAAGAGTTTCAACATTAATCTCCTTTAATTGTGTTCGGGAGAAAATATTCAGCACAGCCATAAAAAAGAGACAGCGCAATCATAACTCAAAATTCAAAGTGGTGGCGCCCTGACTATACTAATTACTATAGTGGACCTGTATTTATTTATAATTAGAACTGGCAATTTAGCTACTAAAATTAAACAGAATACAAGTTTCATTTGCAGCAGTAATTTATCTGTGTACTTGTATCATTTTTCAGCAGTTGACATGACTGAAAATAATTTTGAAAGCCAGTTTTCAGACCCATCTATATAAAACTGCAAAAGGATTACTTTTTTTCTTAGCAGCACAGCAGTACGTATTTATTTAAGTTTAAATAACATACTGTGAAACAAATTTTTTTTTTTTTTATAAAGTTAGTATTGAATTATTAATTGCACACTTTTAGATACAGAATAGTGTAATTATAGAGCAGAATTAGAAATCTATTATTAGCGAAAGTGACTGCTTAATTTATACAGCAATTACAAACTTACTTACTTTAATGCATGATATTTAATCAACAAAAGAAAACTGTTGCAATGCAGTGGGTACATCTAGACAATGTGAGTACATTTTCATGAGGGGAGACATTATTCACAAACATTTGTGAATAATGTCTTGTACACACCCCAGGTGCACAGGAAAAATTGGAAGTGGTGGAAAATTTTGAATATCTTGGGTCATTGATTACCAACAACGGTGACACAATGAAAGAAATTAAACGACGACTATTAATTGCTCTTCAAAGACTAAAACAACTGAATAAATTATGGAATGGGACAGACAGAAATACAAAAATTAGATTTTTAAGAGCATGCATCTTTCCCATTGCAACATACGCCTGTGAGACCTGGACACATATTAAACAAGCTGAACAGCGCATAAATGCTTTTGCATAAATGCCATAAATGTTACATGCGGGTTCTAAGAATATCTTGGATACAGAAAAGAACAAATGCATCCATACGACAAGATCTGAATGTTGAAGACGTTTGTCTATTAAAGATGATAAAACAAAGAAAATTTAAATACTTTGGTCACTTGAAACGTTACAAAAGTTTGGAGAGAACAATAATGGGGGTGTATATGCCTGGGAGCCGGGCTCCCTGGCCTAGGAGTTAACGTCTTTCTCCGTAATCCCATATGTTCTCGTGAGTAACGTAACCTGCGCGAGAATCAGTAGAGGTTCTCGCCATTTTAGTAACTTACGGGGTATGTAAGCTGGTTGCTCAGAAAGCTATGGCAAACTACTGAGCGTAATCTTGCCAAGAAATCAACAATCAGCTGAAAGATGCTGACGTTGACAGCAATGTCCTGTAAAGGATATGTGAACAAAAAGAAACAAAGAAAATATGCCTGGGAAGAGAGGAAGAGGAAGGCCAAAGAGAAGATGGGTGCAGGATGTGGCGGATGATCTCCAAATGGGTGTATCAGACGCGGGACATCTTGCTTATGATTGAGAGGTTTTCCGGAAGGTTGTTATGGGAGTGAGGTTCTGCAAAGGTCATGCTATTGAATGAATGAACATTATTCACAAACATTTGTTAATAATCACATTATTCACAAACATTTGTTAATAATCACTTCATTTCATGAATTGTTCTTTGACTTATGATGAACATTTCACATGACATTTAATTAATATAAATGGGCAGCTATTTTTAATTGTTAATTAGGCACATCCTATCAAAAGAGGAATGTGACCTTTACTTTCCTTTTACCAAAACGCACAATAAAATATACACCTTGCTGGGTTCGTTAGCAATATGACAGACATTTAATAAACAATTGGAGACCATTTTTAATTGTTAATTAAATCACGGCACATCCTATAGAAAAATAGATAATATTTCAAGTTAGACCTCGCCACCCGGACGCAATGATATATGGTAGGTACTATGTTGCTTGTTTAAAAATAAACATGTCACAGTAAAAGAAGGCAGAATTTTTCAGCTTCCAATTTACTGGGTCGTGATCAGGACTGCCTTACTTGCTCAGATTCATTTGCACTTCCTAGTCGCAGATCACGACGCAAAAATAGTAATAACTCCGCTTAGAATTGATGTAAATCTTTGTTGAGATACCGTTGGATTCATCTTGTCAAGCTGTATCTAACTGTGATGATTTCATCAATAAAAACCCAATTTTTAAATATTGTCAAAAAAATGCTAGTAGTAGTAGAAAAAGGTGTATGGAAACATCGTGTTGTATTTGTATATTTTAAATTTAAAACATGCAAAATCAATAACAATATTTTAGCATATCATATGCCTGTTAATGTTAATGCACTTTCTTATACGAAGAAGAGACTTACATGTGTATACTATACTACTCACGGAATATTACCAGAAGAAATAGAAACCAAACGTTTTTCTGATGTTGGTACGAAAAATGAAACAGGATGGCGCCATAGCCTGTCTTGTTTTCTTGAAAAATTACCTCGTTTGTAAATCTGAAAGTTCAGGCCTGTCAAGTTAGCCATTTTCAGCCAGATTTGGCTGGCCAATCCAATCCAATCCTTGGTACGAATGGTACAATCCTTGGTTCAGCCTTTGATTTTTTTTACTTGGCTGTAACTGGGGGTTTATGGTGTGACTTGTAGATTGTCTTTCGTACTTTGGGCTGCTTGTTGTCAGCTTCCCGGCTTCTGATGTGTTGTGTTCATTCCTTTCTTCTTGAGGTTTTTTTCATGTCTGGGCAGAGTCGCGCACTTGTTGAGGTCTGGAGTAATTGGGTACCCACCCCGTCATATGGTGCTGTTTCTTTCAGTGAGTTTTATCAGTTGTCGTCTCTCCTGGTGTTCCACCTCCTTCCCCGCCTTGGGTTGTCTTTGAATCTTCTCGGTCTTGATTGATTCCGTGTGTCATGGCCTGCTCTGACTAGGCCTTTTCGATACCGTGTGTGGAACCATTTTTCTTGGTCTGGGTATCCATTTTCATCCAGTTCTATTTCACTTTCTGATGATTCTTCTTCTGTCTGAGTCTTTGTGTTTTCTGGTTCGGGTGTTTCGGTCTTGGCCTTGAGTAGTTCTAGTTGTCTTTCTTCTTGAATCTGTTTGAGCATTTTTTCTGTATTTTCTCTTTCTTCTTGGATTTTTGATAGAGTTTTGTCAGTTTCGGCCTTTATAGCAGCCATTTGAGCAATATCCTGCTCTATCTTCTACTGGACTAGCTTCAGTTTGTCCAGGATGCGCAGAACCGCCGTTATCTGTGTTTCTTGTGTCTTGTCTTTTTCTTCCTCCATGTTTTTGAACTGTGTTCTCAGGTCCTTCAGTTGGCCTTCCAGTTGTGCTTTGTCACTTTTGGTGAGTCGGTTGGTCGCCTCGTACTGCCTCCTGGCCTCCTTATATGGCAGGTTAGACTTGATTGGGATTTTCATGGCTTCCTTGCTGTCTTGGTGGCAGGGGCAGCCGAGGTACCTGGCGCCGTGGTTGCTGAGGCAGTTGGCGCACTTTCTGTTAGGGTTAGGCCCCCTGAAGTCCGAGTCGTTCTTTGCATGCTGGCACTGACTGTATGGATGGGGTCTAGAGCAGTATCTACATACCTCCACCTCACTCTTGCAGGTGGCACGGATGTGCCAAAATTTCTGGCACTTAGAGCACTGCAGCACTCTCTGTATGTAGTGCTCTGGTACTCGGTCTTTCTTGTTCCATATAATGTATTGAGGGATCATTCGGTCCTCTGATGTTACAATGACAACTGTAGAGGGGATGTTGTTCTTTCCGATGATCCGTTCAGCACTGGTGATCTTGATTTTGCGGTTCTCCCTTGCCAGCATCTCCCTGATCTGGCCGTTGGTGAGATGGGTCTGGACTTGTTTGATGACCCATCGTTTGATTGTGCGGTGCCGGGTGGCTTCCAATACTATGCCGTGGTGAAGCTGAATGGCAGCTTTCTCTACATGTGCAATCTTCTGCATAAGTGCTGTGGTCTTTGGGTTTTTGTTGATGGAGACCACTACTCCATCAGGTGTCTTGCGTAGCTGGTCGCTGCTGTGTCTTCCCAGCTCGTTTTCCAACAGACTGATTATCTTGTCTGTTGGTAGCGCCGACAGTTTGGCTTCTCCCACACTTGTCTGCTTGAGTAGAATTTTGCCGATGAAGTCTATAGTAGTAGTTATTGTTTCCTCCTATATGGAGGTCTTTGGTACATTGGGCTGCATCTCCTTGATGTTGATAACTTCATGGCTGCTGCTGGCTTCAGTTGTGATTTATTCAGCGACGGGAACGGTTTCAGCTGGTGTAGGAGCAAGACTGCTGTTTGTAGAACTGGGCTCAGCAGTCGCAGCGGCCTTCCTCGCCTCTGCCTTCTTTTTCCCGGCTGCATATAGCTGATGTTTCTGCGCGGCACTTTTAACACGAGGCATCCTCTGCTTTATCAGATTGCGATCTGTTCTCGAAAGAGCGTCGAGTCGTGGATGACAGATTTGGCTGGAGACTTTAGCTGATTTAAATAACTATTAGAACAATGGTTCTCAACTGTTTTGGGCCCATGCACCCCTTCACCAGTTGTTCAGAATGTCACCCCACCCCCTTTGTATTTCCTCACTATAAATTCTCCCCCACCTCCACCCCTACACAGTATATGTAAAAATAGAAGCTAAATTTAATCACACATAATAGAACATGTCTAGACGTCTACATGAAATGTAATTTGTGGGTCTACTTACGCTATAAAACGAATTTCAGAAGGGAGAGAAGTACAGAACCATAAAGTATGGAGGGAAAAACAATATCAAGTAACTGGTTCTTGTATTAACGCGATACTGAAATAATCTGAATTTCCCCCTGGGGGGAGAGAATTCCCCACCGTTTGAAAACCACTGTATTAGAACATTGGTTCTCAACCTTTTTTGGCCCTTCACCATATGTTGAGAATGCCATTCCCCCCCTTCATATTTCCTCCCTATAAATCCTCCCCTCCCCCACCCTGCCCTTACTTAGTATATGTAAAAATGGAAGCTAACTTTAATAACACATACTAGAACAAGTTTAGATGTCTACATAAAATGTGATTTGTGGGTCTACTTACATTATAAGACAAATATAAGAAGGGCGAGGAGTAGAGAACAGTAAAGTATGGAGGGAAAAACAATATCAAGTATTCGGTTCTTGTATTAACGCGATCTTGAAATAATCTTCATTCCCCCCCCCCCCCCCCCTGAAACCCTAAAATTCCCCCCTAGGGGGGAATTCCCCACCGGTTGAGAACTACTGAGACAATATCAATGATGAATCATGACCGCCCACGCTTATCGGCATGGCACATGATTAATGAATAAATTAGAAGATAATTCGCTGGAGCCGCTGGAGGTCAGCATGATTGAATGAATAAGAGTGCTCGTTCTTAAACATCCGGTGTGCTGATGCTGAGGTAGCGGGTTCAACCCTTACACCAGTTCAGTTAGTTAGTTAGTTAGTTAGTTAGTCGCAGTTCCAACTTCACAGCAACGGGTCGTCCCCATTATGCTCCATTCCTGTGCCAGTGAATATCACACAAAACGCTCCCACTGCCCAATGTGAAAAGTGGAAAAGACAGGAGTCTCGACAAATAACAGCCCGCACAGATACACTGTGCATAATGCCGCCACCAGAATGTCAACACAATAGTCCCCCACAAAGCACCCAGTTCATTTCTGATGGAATCGGCAGTCATTTTCCCATCTGGATGTTTCCTAGATGTTCACCCACACAGTCCACGAAATACAGTTCATCGTCAATGGCAGTGGCAGTCAACCAGAAGCCCAGCAGCCACGCATTTCTGCATAAGGCAAAAACCGGTCAACTCTGGGACATAGCCATCTGCCATCGCTCCGAACATGCAGTCACGTTCCAAAAGACCTTGGGCAGATTCAAAAGCATTTCACACGAAACTCACAGCTCACAGTGTCGCGCCACACACTCACTCAGTACTTGTGCTTTGTCACCAATTCAGTTGGACTGAAATATTGAATTCTCGTCCTTGACTTAGGAATATAAACTATAAGACCTCAGAAGTCAGAGTGGGTTCGCCAGATGGCGATCCACACGCAAAGATCAGTCCAGTGTGACATGGACCACGCGTGAGTTCAAAGCTAGCAAATGAAAAAAGACAGCTGAAAATGTGCCTGTTTAGCAAACAAAAAATATTCGATCCGTTTTTAGTTTCTTTGGTTTACTGGAAAGTGTATAATTATAAAGAATATACGCCGAGTTGAAACGGCACCGTGGCGTAGAAGTTAATGAGGCACAATTTCATAATTTCCCTTCATACCTAGTCTAGTTGATTGAGAATTCGAAATCAGCTGCGAGAGAATTTGATTTTGAAGCAGACTTCCGTACGTCATATGTTTATGATATAATAGATCGGTCTTCTTAGAAAGTAATGGTAAACCGTACGGTATTGTATGATGAGTACAAGCTAACGGTAAAGCAGTATGACAGTACAGGGCAAGATGTGGTGAGTAAAATAAGACGTGACAAGCGCAGAAAGCTTCAGGGCAGGAAAAAAAGCTGGGAGCAGCCACCTTGGTGGAATTTCGAGGTGGAGAAGGCTTGGGTGGATAAGTGTAGCGCTGTAAGGAGATGGCAAAATGCCAAGAAGAACACAGCTGGCCATCCGAGTCCCTGCATGCACTTAGAAAGAGATGCACACAAAAGTAAGCTATTTAACAAAACTGGTCAAGGTGGTTAAAAGTGAAAAATGGGTGGAGGTGTGTCAAAGAGTAAGCACAGACAAGTCACTGAAATTGTTCTGACGACTACATAAAAGCATGAGTGGTGTAGTCAAGAATAACAGCATTCCTGACTTCCAAGGTGCTGACCTCATCTGGCAGAGGACTGACGAGGCCAAGGGCAAAGCCCTCTTTGAACGCTATCTAGAGCAGAAAAACCAGACAGACATGGGAGGCCGAAATCTTGCCAAGAAGGTCACCTCAGACAGGTGCAAGGCCCAGAACACTTCTGATGAAGACACAGTGACAGAAATCAAGGCTGTGCTTCGACGATCAAAAAACAGCGCTCCAGGGCCTGATGGCATAAGATACAACATCAATAGGTGTACCGACAATGAGCTAGAGAAACTAGCAGACATGTACAACAACAGTATAGGGAGTGCTAGCATCAAGGAGCTATCTGATTCCCTTGCCGAAGCCTGACAAAGACCACACAAAAATTCAAGGATATCGAATTGTAACCATGCAGAATACAATAGGCAAGCTGCTGGAGAAGGTAATTGCTAGGAAAATATCAAACCAGCTAGAGAGGCAAGGTGTTTTTCCACCTACCCTGGGTGGATACCGTCCCAAAAAAAAGAAACCTGGACGAATGCAGCAGTTTTTGCCCATGATGTCTATGAAGGTTTCCACTCAGGCATTGAAACCTTTGCTGCAGCGATTGATCTTGAGGACGCGTACAACAGAGTACCATTAGATTTTTTTATGTTTCAGCTACTTGAACTCAAAATAAGTCCATTCCTCCTTAGTTGGATCGCTGCAGCCCTCTTCCAATGGAAAGTAGTTTTTAGATGTGGCAGTTGGACTTCGGAACCAACAACAATATATCCTGGCCTACCACATGGATCACCATTATCTCTGGTACTGTTCAACGCCTACACAGTGAGAATCACCAGTGAGCAGATCACTGGACCTGGTAGGACATTGTTATATGCCAATGATGATGTTTTAATGTATCGCCAGGGTAAGGATAGAGATCAGGTTGCTGTGCAACTACAAACCAAACTCAATCGCATAAGTACGTGGTGTGATGAAGCTGGGGCAATGGTCAACCCAACAAAGACAACAGTGACTTGGTTCTCGTTGAATAATCATACTGTCATCACTCCAACACCAACTGCAAAGCTGTGTTCAGAGACGGTGGAAAGAACGCAGGCAATGAATTACCTGGGGATACGGTTTGATCGAAGCTTTGCTTATAATGAGCACATAGACCAGGTGATAACAAAGGCCAAGCGGGGTTTGGCTGCGATGCAGGTGATGGCGGCAGCAAACTGTGAGCAGCGCCATCTATGTCTTCTGCACGAGAGGTTGGTCATGTCTGTTTTTGAGTATGCAATGGCAATCCTGACTCTCAGCTGTAAGCAGATAGAAAGGATACAGAATGAAGCTATGCGCATTATTTTTGGATGTACAAGAGATACAGCAAGCAGGGCAATGCGCTACCTTCTTGATTTCCCAATCATTGAAGAGAGAATACAAGTTTGCAGAGCACGCGCCTACCTCAGAGTTAACGCAAACACACAACATCCACTGCATAGTGAAATTAGGAAGGTGAAGGGCAGCAGGTTAAAAAGAGGACGGTCGTGGATGGGTCAAGCCGAAGACATTCTTCAACAGGTGTGTTCACTTGAGGATTTAGAACCTGGCGAGGAGTGGGTACAAGTGCCAACAGATTTCTGCACATCCTTTTCAGTTTGCATCCAACTAGATAGAAAATGCAGACAAGAAAAATCCGGCTGCTGTGTTGGATGAAGTACAAGCTTGATTTTCGAGAATTCGCTAGACGGTGACGCTGTCATCTACACAGATGGGTGGTCGTCTGACATGTGAGAAGCTCATGGGCCTTTACGGCTCAGGCCGGAGGGAGAATTGTGAAGGAGGACTCTGGTGCTTTCACTGAAACCACAAGTAGCCTGACTATGGAAGTCATGGCAGTAAGTAAAGCAATAACATGGCTCGAGACACAGACATTCACTAGGGCATGTTTCCTTAGCGACTCAATGAACATGATCAAGAGGATAGAGGAAGGATGGATCCGAAGAGAATGGTTGCTGCCTCTGGAGCGGTCTCGGCTGGCAAATATTAGTTTCATCTTCGTGTCAGGGCATGCGGGAGTACAAGGAAATGAGCGGGTTGACAAGCTCGCATGTGAGGCTGCGGTGAAGGGTGGAGGCGCCATGGACCAGGCTGATAATTAATGATATTCTGAATGCTCTGCTCTACGAGAAGTAAGACTTTTGCGTGAACCAAGTGATGACTGTGAATCTACAACCATGGCCAGACTGCGAGAACAGCAAATTAAAAGAGGGGTGGCCAAACAAGAACACTACGCAGGTAGCCAAAGAAGATTGAAGATTGATAAACCAACACAGAACTGGTGTCGTTAGCCATTACTGGCCATTACTCGCTGCGTGATTTGCTGAGAAGGGGATCCGAGCACTTATGGACTGAATGGTCCCATGTGCAATGAGGATGATCTGTCGACTAACTAACTATTAATCAAATGCACTTCCTTATATACGAAGAAGAATAAAAGCTTTACTCACAAAATCTTACCACTAGAAATGGAAACTAAACGTTTCTAGTGTTTGAACTAGTATTTGAAACAGGATGGCGCCGTAGCGAGTCTTGTTTCATAGGAAAAGTATCCGTTAGTAAACCTGAAAGTTCGTAATCAGGGTTGCCATTCTAGATATTTTATATCCAAATCTAGAGGTTTTTGCCGGCGTCTGGGTGCCGTTTTCTGACGTTTGGATGCTGGATGCAAATCTAGATACTTTTCATTTGGAGTTGGATATTTTGAATACTTTCTAACTTTTTACTTTCCTTTCGGTGTCGTTTACCCATTTTATGTTTGGTCTGGACGCGCGTAAATTATGGTAACTGCTATTATTTAAACTTTGAACTGACTTGGGTCAGCGCTCAATCCTCCGGTAATGAGTGAAAGGGAGCATAAATTATAATAACATTATTTGAACTGTAGATATTTGAATAAATTATGGAGTGGGACAGACAGAACTACAAAAAATAGATTTTTAAGAGCATTCATCTTTCCCATTGCAACATACGCCTGTGAGACCTGGACACTTACTAAACAAGCTGAACAGCGCATAAACGCCTTTGAATATAAATGTTACAGACGAGTTCTAAGAATATCTTGGGTAAAGAAAAGAACAAATGCATCCATACTTCAAGAGTTGAACATTGAAGAAGGTTGGCTATTAAAGACGATAAAACAAAGAAAATTGAAATATTTTGGTCACTTGAAACGTAACGAAAGTTTGGAGAGAACAATAATGGAAGGGTAGGCCTATATGCCTGGGAAGAGAGGAAGAGGAAGGCCAAAGATAAGATGGGTGCATGATGTGGCGGATGATCTCCAGATGGGTGTATCAGACGCGGGACATCTTGCTTATGATTGAGAGGTTTTTCCGAAGGTTGTTATGGGAGCGAGGTTCTGCAAAGGACATGCTACTGAATGAATGAACTGTAAACTCACTGTACTGCGACTTATTGCTGTGATGCCGACTTTGTGATTCTTTTCATCTGAATTTGGCTGCAACTGGTACAGATAATGCCTCGATAATGGTTGGTATCAACCATGGCGTTTATGAAAAATTGAAGGATGATATCCCATCTTTAATCCTCATAAAATTTGCGTGTCATTCCTTGCAGCTAGCATTATCATATGCCTCTTCGGACTGTTTACCAAGGAATTTGGAATTCCTTATTGCTGAAACATAACTGGTTCTCCAAATCATCTGTCAGACAACAGCAATATAATAATTTTATAAAGCATTAAATGATAGTTCCTCACCACTGAAAATTCTGTCATATTGCAAAACTAAATGGTTTTCAATTCAACCAGCTGTTGGAGTAATTGTGAACCAATGGTTGGAGTTGAAGACACAATTCGAAATAACAAGACAAAGTGAAAAGTGCTAAACAGGTGAAATACTATATGGAATGAACAGTGATGAAAAATATTTGGCATTCCTTCTCTTTTTACAATCCATTTTAAGTGAAGTGCAAACAGTTAATAAACTGTTTGAATCTCAAAATGTTGATAAAGTTAAATTACTTGACGATCTCACTTTGCTATTTCACTCAATTGGTAAAAGACTTATATTACCAACTTCTAAAGCTGACTTGTTCACTTGCACTATTGAGAGCTATTTGGCTCCTAAGCCATACATGTGATACCAAATCAAATAAAAAAAAATTGATGGTTTAAAAACAAAAGGACTGTTAACAGAAAATGTAGAGAACAAGTTAAGAAAGCGCTGTCAAGATTTTCTTCTCTCATTATTCAAGCAATTGAAGCAGAGACTTTCTGAAAATTTGGATGTATTTAAAAATATTTCCCTCTTTTCTGTTAACAACATACTTCAGCCTGTAAAGAACATATCAAAATATTGTCAAGTTATGAAATTTTTAGCTGTTACTGATAATAGTGTGGCGGAAGCAGATTATCAGTTAACCTAAATAAATTGGGTTAACTGGAGAAACAAAACAGAAACTGAAGCCTTTTGGAGTGAAGTAAGACAATTTAAAGATGCCTCAGGTAACAGTCCATTCTGTGAGCTCTTTGAATATGCGATGTCTGCCATGATACTACCCCATTCAAATGTTGATGCGGAAAGAGTTTTCAGTACTATGAATTATACAAAATGTAAACTAAGAAACAGGATGAAACTTGACTTCTTATATGCTATCTTGACAATAAGATTTGGCCTGATTAGAGCAGGAAAATGCGTTCAACTTATCAGCTCCCTGATCGTGTATTAAAAGAAATTGAAACAGCTAAAGCATACCAGGGTCATTTTGAATCTGAAGCTTCAACTTCATCATCCAAGCTAAGTGCATCTTGTGAGGCAGACATCAGTAAAGATGAGGACATGATTCTATAGGGTAAGTTACATCAATCTTTTTTTATGTTGCATACCCCTTACAGGACGTTGCAGTCAGCATCAGCATTATTCAGCTGCTGTTGATGTACTATGCAAGATTACGCTCTGTTGTGTGCCATTGCTTTCTGAGCGACCGGCTCACATACCCCCAAGTTACCAGCGCGGCTCGAACCTCTGCCGGTTCGGGCGCAGCTGCGTTACTCACGAGAATATACGGGGTTGCGGCGAAAGCCGCAATACCCTTCACAAGGGAGCCGGCAGTTACATCAATACATGTGTAATTTCTTACTTTCTCAATCTGGATATTTTTCCTAGATACTTTCCAACTAAATCTAGATATTTATGGATGTTGTTTTGGTCCCAAAAAAAAGTGGCAACCCTGGTTCGTATCTGTCAAGTTAGCCACTGTCCGCCAGATCTGCCGGTGAATATTCAACTTCTTCTTCAGCGTTCCGGGTCATTGAGGTTCTTTGCTGCAGATACAATCCGTCTCCATTCGTCTCCCTGGTTGACCTTCTCTTGCCAGTCGTTGATTCCAAGTGCTTGTAGGTCTGTGTATATATTATATCTCTGCTGGTGAATATTGCCGATTAAAATTGTATTAGAAGATAGCTGAAAATGTGCGTGTTTAACAAACAGAGAGGGATGTGTAATGTCTCCAGATCTTTTTTCCCTATACAGTGAAAATATTATCAGAAATGTAGAAGATATAAATGGAATCAGCATTGGAGGACGAAACATCAATAACATTAGATATGCAGATTATACAGTATTGATTGCAGACAATGCTCAAGATCTACAACAATTAGTAGACGCGGTTGTGGTACACAGTGAGCAGCTGGGGTTGGAATTAAAATATTAAATTATAAGAATACACAGGTTATGATCGTCGCTAGGAAGAACGAAGTACCACAATGTAATATACAAGTAAATTGGAATATTCTTCAACAAATGAATCGGTACAATTATCTCGGAACAGTCATAACGTCTGATGGGAGATGCCTTGAAGAGATTAGAACAAGAATCGCCATGGCGAAAGTAGCCTTTGGCAAGATGAAAAGCATTCTGACCAATAAAAAGATGTCAATTGAAACGAGAAAGAGAGTGTTGAGGGGATACATAGAGCCTATTCTTTTGTATGGATGTGAAACTTGGACAATGTGCAGTCAAGCTGAAAATCATCTGATGGCTGCAGAAATGTGATTTCTGAGGAAAATGCAAAGAATTCTATGGACAGACAGAAAAACCAATAACCAAGTACTACAGGAGGCAAATTAAAATCTTAAATTGATTAGAGAAATTAGACGTAGACAGTCAAATTTTTTTGGACATGTTATGAGAAGAAATGGATTGGAGAACTTAGTGACAACTGGCAAGATCGAAGGGAACAGACCAAGAGGAAGACCGAGAGGATAATAGCCTACCTGGATGGTTTGGCCACATGGCATGGACGAGACATTAACAATGAGCTGATCCACGACGCTGGTGATCGAGTGAAATAGCGAGACATGACCGCCCAAGCTTTCCGGCATGGCACATGATTGATTGATTAACAAACAGGGAAGTGTAGGCCTATAATGTAAAGAATATAGTATTTATTTTTAATGACTGTACAGTTTTTGAAAATATTGCCGTTCCAAGTTGTGTATGCAACATAATATAATATGCTTTACCTCGACACCGCAAGGTACAAGAGGAACCTGATGAGATGAGACAAAACTTGGAACGGCAATATTTTCAAAAACTGTACAGTCATTTAAAAATAGACCATGTATAAGCTGAGTAGAACCGGGCCGTGGTTTAGGTGATAGTGGGAGGGATAGCTTAATAATTCCCCGTCACACCGAGTAGAGAGTTCCAAATTGGAAGCAGGGCGATTTGCGTTGATTTCGATGGTATGAAACGTCGGCCTTTCAGAAATCAATGGTAAACAACTGAATCAACATTACCTAGTGTCTATATATATATATATATATATATATATATATATATATATATATATATATATATATATATATATATATATAAGACAATGTATGTCCGTATGTCCTTTATGCGTTCGCGAATGGTCCATCCAATTGAGATGAAATTTTCTACATGTGTTCTTCTCATTCCCGTGAAGCCAAATGTCATAGTTTGTTAGTGTACAAACAGTTATTTACGTAATAAAATTTAATTTTTAAATTTACATTATAATTAATATATAGCGAGGGGACTTAATTAAAGAAAAGTTATATCAAGGGACATAACTTTTAGTAGCATTGCTATATATGTAATTTAAATAATTGTTACATTTTTCTCAAAGTTTTATAAAATGTTTATCTACATACAGGCATCTTCGTTATAATATATAATGATAAAATCTTAAAGGCATTTTCAAAGTTTTCATAAAAATAATGCATCTATGTTAAACACGTGAAAATTTTCTAACTCAACTTTTTATTTTTCTTCAAAAGCACATTAGATGTTTTATTCTTCTTTATTCAACCGGCTCCGTGGCCGAGGTGTTAGCAGCTTTCTCCGCTAAATCCGAATACTCTCGTCACGTGACGCGACGAGAATTAGCAGTGGTTCGAATCGCAAAAGTGACTTATGAGAGTATGGAGCCGGTCGCTCAGAAAGTCGTGGCGTGCTGATGAGCGTAATCTAGCCTAGGAATCAACATACAGCTGAAAGATGCTGGTGTTGACCGCAATATCCTGAAACAGGATGGAAATGCGGGAAAAAAAAAAAATAAAAAAATTCTTCTTTATTCATTTTTCACATCTTTTTGTGAGGTATATTTTTTTAAACATTTTCAGAACATACAACACACATATAATACAGCACATGTTCCAAAACAAAATCACACAAATATTCAAAACCACTTAGACAGAAAGGAATATGCACATTTCAAATGTGTCTATGGGGTTTGGATAAGGTGTACAAACATAGAGATACATCTAAATCTGTATTGGTTCGTGCATGCATAGGTCTGTACATATACGTATAAGAGGGTATGCGCGTGTGTGGGTGTGGGTGGAAATATACACATAAATGTCTATGTATATTCGGTATGTATATATCTCTGTCGGTAATGTCAGTGTTGATGTATATTTGACCCCGTCATGCGTGCATAAACGTATAGTTTTCATTTTTTTTTTAAATTTACAGGGCACTAGAGCATCATCCTGTAATTTGACATCAGGCCAACAACACCAATAATGTGAACTTTCACTTCGGTAGCTAAGTGACCCAGAAATTACAAAGAAGCCACATTTTAATTGGAATGATAATTTAAAGTTTATTGCCCAAGCTCACGGCATTCAATGTACTGCTGTCTCCAAAAAGCATGAGATAGATAAAGATAAAATGTGTGTGTGTGTGTGTGTGAGAGAGAGAGAGAGAGAGAGAGAGAGAGAGAGAGAGAGAGAGAGAGAGAGAGAGAGAGAGAGAGAGAGAGAGAGAGAGAGAGAGAGATGGACAGGTGTTACATACATTCCGCTTGTGGGAGTGGAAATGAAGCATATGCAAGGCATGTGTGTTTACATGCACTATGCCATCAATGTCATATTATCATAACTGTATATATGCATGTATTTGCTTTATTAACACATAT
Organism: Cepaea hortensis; assembly: GCA_963921405.1. Taxonomy (NCBI): domain Eukaryota; kingdom Metazoa; phylum Mollusca; class Gastropoda; order Stylommatophora; family Helicidae; genus Cepaea; species Cepaea hortensis. The sequence goes on along the minus strand of OY992881.1, from coordinate 93,755,311 downwards.
GACACCTAACACTAACAAACGGCAACGCTCTGTAATATACACAAACAAAAGAAACACACATTACACCTTGTAAATATACATTGCTTTGTATGAAATAAACGTTAAAAAAAAAAAATTAAACATTCCCATATGTCGCTTTTTTTTAACTAAAGATTTCCGTGGAGAGGAGCAATATAATGAGTCTAAAGACTATTTTTCAGACCCTACACCGTAGGGTATATTGGAATAAATGTAACGAATAGTTTAAAATGTAAGCGCTATTATCATATGTTATGCCGCCGAACGTGAGGTTTCGGCTTCACCATCTTGTATGTAAGTAAATAATACCGCTACCAGCAACAACAACAAAAATGTCCCATATATCGCTTCTCGGCCTTTTGGCAAAGATCAAAGTGTAGTTCCTGCAATTGATCTTGCCAGGGGCCTGGATGATCACCCAACACAACCGATACACAGGGACGCGGACCTAGAGGGGCGGCTCTGGCCCCTCTGGGAACCGTGAGCCCTAACAAATAAAAAACAAATTCCCATATGTATGGCACGTTACACTCACGTTGGGTATTTATGATGCCCATGTTAAACATTGCCTCAACGAGTCATGTATTATTAATTACTTTTCATGCGTTTTAATGCTCATTGTTCTTTTGTTGTCAAAGAATTGCTTAATAAGAGATGGTGAATGAAAGAATGTATGAGAGGAAATAGAGAAGAAGGGCAGAATGTAAGACGGGCCTGCGTGCCCAATTCTTAACCCTTTGAAAATAAAGATTTTCGTTCGTTTAAAAAAAATTGATATTTTTGTGCGAGAAAGTTAGTTGCATATCTTTTGCAGTACTCTGCAGTCAACCCACCGCTCACCATTTATTGGCTGTTCGTGATAAGTAAGTTGGTAAGTGTACTTTCAGTACTTTCACGATGCCCTTTTTGGTTATTGGAATAAAGACAGATCTCTTCCAATCATATTTTCTACTATCAATCTAACTACCTATTCTTCTATATTTTTAACGGGAACATACATACATACATACATACATACATACATACATACATACATACATACATACATACATACATACATACATACATACATACATACATACATACATACATACATACATACGTACGTACGTACGTACGCACGCACGCACGCACGCACGCACGCACGCACGCACGCACGCACGCACGCACGCACGCACGTACGTACGTACGTACATACGTACATACGTACATACATACATACATACATACATACATACGTACATACGTACGTACGTACATACATACATACATACATACTTACATACATACATACATACATACATACATACATACATACATACATACATACATACATACATACATACATACATACATACATACATACATACATACATATATACATTCCTACCTGCCTGCCTGCTTGCCTGCCTGCCTTCCTGCCTGCCTGCCTGCCTACGTAGATACATATATAGACAGACAGACAGACAGACAGACAGGCAGGCAGACAGACAGACAGACAGACAGACAGACAGACAGACAGACAGACAGACAGATAGATAGATAGATAGATAGATAGATAGATAGATAGATAGATAGATAGATAGATAGATAGATAGATAGATAGATACCCGCCAGGGGCTGGGCGAATCCGGGCCGTGTCAGCTAGTAAATCATAAACAACAATTTAATGCTGGGTTTGGTTGCAACGTTCTACAAAAGACACGCAACTAAAATTTTAAGATGAGATGAACTGAACTTAAAACCGGCACCACAGCACTCGAGGCATTACACTACGTGCTCTATCCTCTTAAACAACCAGCAAAGGGTCCCAGTACTAATGTTACCAGCTGGTCTGATTTTTCGAACTAAAGCCAGAAATACTTCAAAGTTATTCAATTATCCCAATGGATACTTCGTGCCTGAAGTACTAAATCTAGTTATGCACTTTCAAGGTTTGTGTCTCCGACTTCGACATATACATTTGTATAAGATTTGCTTCCTGTAGATAGTTACAATCTAATGCAGGAGTACTCGAACTTGCTTGATATAACGTATGGAACACGAGACGTTGTGATACAATTTAAATGTAAATATTATGTTTAGAATAATAGGAGATCTTCACACTTGCAGAGACCTCCTGGCTGCTGTGTGTCTTAAAGTTACTAATTCCAATTATACATTATTGTATACTAGATTTTCTTGTTTATTGTAATGTTTGCTTATTTCGCGCCATCCCAAGGCCTTCTCCGGCTCGTGGTAGCACCGCCCACGCTCTGGAGTTACCAAGGTTTCCACGGCAACACACACACGTACACGCATCTTTCCCTCCCACAGATGCGTCCGGCTGTCAACACAGGTCCGATGCCCCAGGAATATTTACTTCTTTTTTCCAGTCACCCAGTGTATAGGTAGGTAACAAGGATTTCTTTGTTTGACAGTGATAGGTAAGAGAACTACAAGTGTGAATAGAGGCAATAAAATACTAAATAGCAAACATGTCATAAATTGCCATAGAAGCATCGTGTTATTACGGAAATATTATCCCCAGCTCGAAAAAATTCCCCGGTCAAGGTGTTCATCGAGCTGGTCTTTATGCCAGTGTTTTTCAAATTTTCTGCTGGAGCGAAAATGTTTACGTTGCTGAAGGAACTCCATGCGGTGATCCAAGTGTCTGTCCTACTTTATGTAATAAACCAGATGGGTAGAAATGTTGCATTTAGGCGGTTTCGGTCTGTTTCGGCTGAACCACTGTTGAAAAACACCGCTCTAGGCTGTTTATTTAGAAGGGCCGAATGTAAGACGGGCCTGCGCGCCCAATTTGTGACCCTAAAAAAGTTGATTTGATTTGATTTGATTTGATTTGATTTATTTAGGCCGGCCCTATTTATATATTTCGCAGACCTTATTATGTGATATATTCTATTACCAAAGGTATCTATAAACTTTATATGTGCCTTTAGTGCGCCTTAACTTCACTAGTGACACCCAGTCCTCTGCTTTTCTTCTGTTTCAATAGGATTTTAATTATGTTTCTAATTCAATGTCTTTTTTTTTTTTTTTTCATGTTCAGATCCCGTTTACTTTACCCTTTATTATGGCTAGTAAGAAAAGAAAAGTGGACGCCGAGTGTCGGGTTTTCAATGATGAATGGGGGAGTACAGTACTTCTTTGTGGAAACAAAGGACCAGAAAACCAGTTTCGTAATATGCAGCGAAAGTGTTGCCGTTTTGAAAGAGTACAATCTTCGGCGTCACTACGAAACAAAACATCTATCAACATATTCAAAGTTTTCTGGAAAGTTACGCTCTAAGAAATATGAGTCAATGAAACATGGTTTAGAAACAGAAAGAAATCTCTTCACGAGAAAGTTTGCTGAAGGGTTCCAAATATTGCTGTATGTAGCCGAGGCGCGGTGTTGGGGTGAGCGCCCAACATTGCTCAAATACCTCAATGGCTCGTGAATACATAACCTATGCAGCAAAAGTCCAACTCCTGGCCTTCACGTGGCGGGCCTGTTTAAACTAACAGGAGAAGAGGCGACGGCGAGTCTCTGGCGCCGGAAAATAACCAGTATGCTCTAGATGTGTATGCACGTACATGCATGCGCAGACAGGTGTGTGCGCGCGTACACATCTACACTCGAGTGAGACCACAGTCTGCTCTAGCAAAGAAAGGTGCTGAAGACGGAGGCAACCAGCCAAGAGGCGCACCACAGAAATCAGGATGCCACGCAATCACGCAAAATGGAATATGTCGACTACTGCTAATCGTTATGGTGCTCGCCCTGCTTTGGACCCCCAGGCAGGTGCAGTGCCGGGCCCTATGTCTCGAAAGGGTCCAATCCCAACTACTGGAGGTCCTTCTCAGATGTCCTGTGGAGCCAGGGGACATGAGAATAGGACGACTGGCCATACTAAACGAAGACTTAAAATAATGCACTGGAATGCGAAGGGAGTCAGCAACAAAAAAAATAGAATTAGAAAAAATCTTGGACCAAGAAAAAGTAAGCATATGTTGCTTGCAAGAAACTCACCTCAATGAAAATATAGCCTTCAAAATCAGAGGCTACCAGTGTTACCGATATACCGAAAGAACAGGCGAAAAGGTGGGATACTGACCCTTGTAAGAAATAACATCATGGCTTCCCAAATCAAAGTCTACATGGAAGGGGCTGAGTATCAGACACTTAAACTTAAGACAGGTAATACAGATCTACATCTGATCAATTACTACTGTCCAAGTGACCGCCCACAGGCACTGGACACTCTACCACTAAAAGAAAAAATGATTGTGTGTGGCGATTTCAACAGCCACTCGCAGAGCTGGGGCTATGATCACATGGACCAGAGAGGAGAGAGACTGGAATACTGGCAAGATGAGAATAGATTCATGTTGATTAACAAGCCGTCCGACCCACATACTTTCTACTCGAGATCATGGCACTCTACAACTACACCCGACCTGGCTTTTCATTCACCAGACCTGGAGTGGAACATTACACGAACTGTTGGGAAACAACTTGGTGGCAGTGACCATCGGCCAGTCTTTCTAACCGTAGAAAATGAGCTTGTAAGTGAAAGCAGCACCCTCTCGAGGTGGAACTACAAGAAAGCAGACTGGGCAATGTACAAGCATCGCACCAGCATACTGGTTAGAAACCTGAACACTGAGAAAGACATAAATAAAGCAGTTGAAGAGTTTGGGAAATGCATACTACAGGCAGCGCGAGAAACAGTACCAAGAGGAGCCCGTAAACAATATAAACCCTACTGGAGTAGTGAACTGGAACAGTTGCATAATGATGTTGAAGTGTGTAGAAAGCAAGCAGAGGCCACACCCAGCCAAGAGCACCACAATAAATTCCAGCATGCAAAAGCCAAATTTCAAACGGGCCAAGCTGCAGGCTAGACGGAAAAGCTGGCAGGAGAAAACGGAGTCTCTGAACTTTGAAAGAGACACAAGGAAATTGTGGAAGCTAATAAAACAGCTTAATGACGAGGGCACAGGGAGAAACTCAAAAATTGCACTACATAAAGATGGAAAAATCTTAACAAGAAAGCAAGCAGCTGACCATTTTGCGGACTCGTTCGCACAAGATAGCAATATCAAAATTAGTCCAGAGAAACAACAAGAGATTCGAGAGAAACGACAACATACAGGACAGAAGGAAATAGTACATGAGGTTCTGGAGGCACCCATCACAATCAGCGAACTGGAGCTAGCCATATCAAAACTGAAAATGAGAAAGTCACCAGGAGCTGATGGTATCTCCAATGAAATGATCAGGAACCTAGGAACAGAGGAGGCCAAAACAAAGCTGTTGCAGATCTTCAATAACAGCTGGACCTTAGGCAGTGTTCCACAAGCCTGGAGAGAAGCAATCATGATACCCCTCCTAAAATCAGGGAAAGATGGTTCCATTGCCTCTAGCTACAGACCAATTAGCCTCACCAGCTGTCTCTGCAAAACACTGGAGCGCATCATCAATCACAGACTGCAGTGGTACATTGAAAGTAAAAACATCCTTGTGCCACAGCAGGCTGGCTTTAGGCAGTGCTACTCTACGGAAGATCAGACAACCTACCTCTCTCAAGAAATTGAGGATGCATTCCAAGAGAAGAAGCTGGTAATTGCGGCATGGATAGATCTGAAGAAAGCCTTTGACAAAGTCTGGAAAGAAGGTCTGATGAAGAAACTGAGAAACTGCAAAGTCAATGGAAGAATGTACAAATGGGTGAAAGCATACTTGCACAACAGAAGAGCCCGAGTACAGATAGACGGACTCAAGAGCAAGAAAGTACTACTGCGTCACGGTGTCCCCCAGGGCGGAGTCTTGTCCCCCACACTTTTTCTAATCTTCATCAATGATCTTGTTGCTCACCTACCGCATGGAATTAAAGCGGCAATGTACGCCGATGACCTGGTTCTATGGAGCACAAATGAATATGCATCAGTGGCCACCAGATTGCTACAAAGAGCTGTAGATACATTTGCTGCATGGGCAAATAGATGGTGTGTCAGCATAAACACTGACAAGTGCAGCACCACCCTATTTACCCTCTCTCCAAAACAAAAGGCAGGGATCATCCAGATAAATGGAACACCCCTAAGAGAAGATAAAGAACCAACATACCTTGGAGTAACATTTGATGGCAAGCTGACATGGAGAAAGCACATCAACAAAGCAGTAGCAAAAGCCAGAAGGAAAATAGCCATCCTGAGAAAGCTAAGTGGAACCACATGGGGAGCCAGTACGAAAATACTTAGCAAAGTTTACCAACAGAGCATACGACCACACCTGGAATATGGGTCAACTGCGTGTAGTTCAGCATCAAATACCACACTACAAGAGCTGGACAAGGTGCAAAATCAAGCACTTAGAGTCACCACAGGAGGGATGAGATCAACCCCTATAGTGGAAATGGAGAAGATGGGGAGGACACAGGCACTGAGTGAGCGCAGAGATACGAAAACGCTAATACAAGCAGAAAAGTTCCTCAGCTTGCCAGGCCACCCTATGAAGAACAGATTTGAAAACCTAGCTATGGGGCGGTTGAAAAGAAGTAGTTTTATCCACCAGGCCAAACGACTATGCAGAGAAACCACTGATCTGCCCACAGTTGGTATCCACCTAACAACTATTCCAGAGCGAACTCCATGGAAAGATGAGCATAGACTATCCTTACAAATCCAGACAAAAGTGAGAGGAATATTTGACAAGGAAGAACAGAACAGTGTGCAGCGCAGAACAGCCACTCTCAGCTTCCTTGATGAAGAATACCCACAGGACCTCTGGATCCGAGTCTACACAGATGGGTCAGCACAAAATGCTGTTCGAAATGGAGGAGCGGGAGTGTACATAGAATACCCAAATAATACTAGGGACACAGCCAGAGTACCGACAGGAAAGTACTGCCATAACTATGATGCCGAAATTGAGGCAATCAAGATAGCAACAGAGAAATTACTAAATAACAGCAATGGTACACAACCTGTGGTGCTACTAACAGATGCAAAATCAGTACTCGAGGCGCTCCTCTCTGGGAAATTGCCAGTACTAAGGACACTACTTTCTGAACTTAGCAGTCAGCATAAAGTCACCATACAGTGGATACCATCCCACTGTGGAGTACCCGGAAACGACAGAGCTGATCAATTGGATAAGGAAGGAGCCAAAGAGGAACAGCCTGATGTGCCCGTTACATACCACCAAAAGAAAAGAATGATCAAATCAGTCAGAAAGCCACCAAAACCTGCTCAAGATGACTACCACATTATGGACAGACCAGAACAAGTCATTATTCTGCGCCTCAGAACAGGACACAAAAGATTACGCAACCACATGTATACAAAATTCAAGATTGGTGAAACAGCCATGTGTACATGTGGATTGGCGTCGCAGACAGCAGAGCACATACTCCAAGACTGCCCAAAATATAACATATCTAGGCAAACCTTCTGGCCTAGAGAGACGACAGTGGAAGATAAACTCTATGGACCACTGTGTGAACTGAAAAAAACAGTTCAATTCATGCAAGAGACGACATTGTAGATATAGACATATTTCAAGCGAACGAAAGAAGAAGAAGAAGAAGTTTGCTGAAAATGAATCTATCATTCTATCAAGTTACAAAATAGTGCATAAAATGGCAGAACGAGGAAGACCGTCTACTGATGGCAACTTCATCAAAGAGTATGATGGAAGCAGCAAATGATTTGTCTACCGAGAAAGCCGATTTGTTTGGAACTATCAGCCTTTCGGCAAGTTCAGTTGTGCGAAGAATAGAAGAACTTGGAGAGAACATAGTGCTACAGATACGCTAGAAAACTAGGAACTTGTGGTATTCTCTGGCGCTGGATGAGTCTGCTGATCTCTCGAGTATGTTACAACTTATCGTGTTCATTCATGGTGTTAATTTGGACTTTCAGATAAAGAAAGAATTGGCATCCGTTTGCAGCATGCATGGAATAACAACTGAAAAAGACATTTTCATGGAAGTGCAAAAAGTGTTGCAAGACTATAACCTTTAGTGGAATCAGCTTCGGGGTATTACAGTTGATGGAAGAAAAAACATGGCTGGCGTGACGAAGGGTCTGGTGGGGAAGATCAGGACTCATTTGAAAGATTTTCAAATTCCGGACGATCTGTTCATACACTGCATCATACATCAGCAAGCACTCTGTGTGAAAGATTTAGATATTTCTTGTGTACTGAAACAGTCGTTTCTGTTGTGAACTTCATTCTTGACATGCACTAAATAACTGTCAGTTACAGGCTTTTCTTGAAAAAAAAATTTGATTCTGAATTCTGTAACTTGCCTTATCACACATCAGTGAGGTGGCTCAGCTGCGGTAAAGTCCTGTCCACTGTTTACGTGGTGTTGAGTTTCCGAAACTGAAGAAATATGCCACTGATATGGCATCAGTATTTGGATGGCATCAGTATTTGGAACAACTTATGTCTGTGAGGAAGCTTTTTTTTTAAAAATGAAGTATGTGAAGTCAACACATCGAACGAGATTGACTCATGAATATATATATATATATTCTTCTAAGAACGTTTATGTAATATTTAAGTTTAAAAACCACGATATCTTCTTTAGTGATTGCGAAATCGTTCAATACTCATCAGTAGAAATATTAGTAGTGCGGTTGCAACGTCTCTCCTCCCCCCTCCCTTCCTCTTTTCTGCCTAATACCCGTTCCTGTACTGGCGAAAACCACATGCAATGCTCATCATTATCCCAAGCAAACTCGTGACGGGAACATCCGAGAAAACACCAGCAGCCCTACACGCATTATCGCATACGGCAGTCGTCTAAGTACCGGCAGCTATCAGTCCACCAATTTCTGAATCTGCACATCACAGCAATAGTGGGAATAAACAAAATGCATTTCGAAAGAAATTCACAGCTCACAGTGTTGCACCAAGCACTCAGCTCAGGAGCTAAGCGACGAAAAAGAGTCCAAACTTCGGGAAATGCACTAGAAAACCGTGCCCGGAGACAATCAGCTCTTCGATCTCTTACCGGCTCATCTGCTTTTACACCACGCTAGCCAGTTATCCCACATGACAACAGGTATTCGTTATCAACGTCTCCACTGCCCTGTATCTTTAGCACCTACCGCTGGTGTATCAGGCCTAAATTAGCCCATCCTTTAATATTATTAGCCCATAATTTAAATATTTATATTACGTCCTCGTTGTTACTATGGTCCTTCCAGCTAACATTTTCTTCCACTTTTACTATATTTAGCCGAATCTCGGTGATTTAGATGTCAGTATCGAGGTATTCGTTATCAAGGTTATCCACTGTAGCGTGTCTTCAGCAACTCATGCCACTATGGCGATGCCTAAATATGCCCATTATAATATTATCAGTCCAACATATCGTAGTTCTGGATATTGGCCTCTTGCCTTCAACTCTGTGAGTGTACACACACACACACACCCACACACACGCACGAACGCACGCACGCACACGCACACACACACACACACACACACACACACACATATATATATATATATATATATATATATATATATATATATATATATATATATATATATATATATATATATATGAGATATAACCAGGGAGCAATATCTTCTTCTTCAGCGTTCCGAGCCATTGAGGTTCTTTGCTGCAGATACAATCCGTCTCCATTTGTCTCTCTGGTTGACCTTCTCTTGCCAGTCGTTGATTCCAAGTGCTTGTAGGTCTGTATATATATTATCTCTCCACCGTCTTCTTGGTCTACCTCGGGGTCTATGGTCATTTATTTCCTGATTGTAAGAATGGTATACGCCGTGAGACCTGGACACTTACTAAACAAGCTGAACAGCGCATAAATGCCTTTGAATATACATGTTATAGACGGGTTCTATGAATATCTTGGGTAAAGAAAAGAACAAATGCATCCATACTTCAAGAGCTGAATATTGAAGAAGGTTGGCTATTAAAGACGATAAAACAAAGAAAATTGAAATATTTTGGTCACTTGAAACGTCATGAAAGTTTGGAAAGAACAACAATGGAGGGGTATATGCCTGGGAAGACAGAAAGAGGAAGGCCAAAGAGAAGATGGGTGCAGGATGTGGCGGATGATCTCCAGATGGGTGTATCGGACGCGGGACATTTTGCTTGTGATCGAGAGGTTTTCCGGAAGGTAGTTATGGGAACAATGTTCTGCAAGGGACATGCTACTGAATGTTGTAATGTAATGTTGTTTGTCCATCAAGAATGATGATGACCATTCATTTCATCCAGTGGGGTTGAAGATGTGGAGCCGTGGGTTCTAATATGGCTGATAAGGCCTATTTTGGCTCGAAATGTTCTTTGACAATGTGGGCAAAGAATACTTGACGTCTCTGGAGGAGGATTTCCTGCAGCGGTTTTTCTGTCCTGCCCTTTCTTCACAGCCCTTGCAGTCCTGGTTACCTCACATATGACTGCACCTTTGCGTAATGATGCACTCCACGAATTTCGGTCTCTGGCTGCAGCCTCCCAGGTGTCATGATGAATTCCAAAAGCATTCAGTGAAATTTTCAGTGTCTTTAAAGCGTTTCCTCTGGCCACCTTGGGAGCGTTTACCACAACGCAGTTCGCTGTAAAAAATTCGTTTACGGAGCCTGTGATCTGGCATGCGAGTCAAGTGACCAGCCCAGCGAATCTGATTCTTCATCAGTATAGTGTGGATACTGGGCATGGATGCTCTTTCTAGGACTTCAGTGTCTGGAATCTTGTCTTGCCATTTAATCTTCAGTAGCTTCCTTAGGCAGACTGTGTGGAAGTAGTTTAATTTCCTAGCGTGTCGCTGATAAACAGTCCAGGTTTCACAAGCATATAGCAGTGTGGATAATACAACTGCTTTGTAGACTTTTAGCTTTGTTTGCAGGCTTATTCCTGTTCTGTCCCATACATTCTTGTACAGTCTGCCAAAGGCCGCACTGGCCTTGGAGATTCTTGCATTCACTTCGTCATCAATTGTGGCAGCTTGTGACACGGTGCTGCCAAGATGGGTGAATTTGGCCACAACACTTAGTCTATGATCATTCACTTTGATATTCGGCACAGTGTGATTATTCCCTGGAGCTGGCTGGTACATAACTACAGTCTTCTCCAAGTTGATATTGAGCCCAAAGTTGGCACAGGCATGTGAGAAAGCTGAAACATTATGTTGCATGTCCGCCTCTGAGTTGGCGTATAAAGCGCAATCATCAGCAAACAGGAGCTCTCTGACGGTGTCGCTGTTAATTTTGGTTTTAGCTTTCAACTTTCTGAGATTGAATAACTTTCCATCCAATCGGTAGTTGATGTCTATTCCAATGTCGTCGTTCTCGAAGGCATTCATCAACATGGCTGAAAACATGAGGCTGAACAGTGTTGGTGCCAGGACACATCCTTGCTTCACTCCATTTGTGACAGGAAAGGGTTCAGACAGTTCACCATTTTCCTGTACTCTTGCCTGCATGCCGTCATGAAATAGCCGCACTATTTGGACAAACTTTCGTGGACAGCCATATTTTGCCATAATCTTCCACAGTCCTTCTCTGCTGACTGTATCAACAGCCTTGGTAAGGTCAATGAAAGTGGGGAACATTTCGCAGTTCTGTTCCTGACATTTCTCTTGCAGCTGCCTTGCAGCGAAAATCATGTCAACAGCTCCACGTTCTTTTCTGAAGCAACATTGACTCTCAGAAGACCTTGATCGAGATGGGCTGTGAGGCGATTGAGAAGAATTCTGGCGAGTATCTTCCCTGCAATTGAAAGAAAGGAGATGCCTCGGAGGTTGTCACAGGATTGGCTGTTTCCTTTACGTTTGTAAAGGTGGACTATTGGCGCGTCCTTGAAATCTTGTGGCATGGTCTCGTTCACCCATATGTTTGTAAAGACTTGGTGAAGCTGCTCTGTTAGGACCGGCCCACCTGCCTTGTATATCTCTGCTGGGATGGAGTCAAGACCAGGTGCCTTGCCGCTGGAGAGTTGCTGGATGGCTTTGTTTACTTCCACTATGGTTGGCAGGTCATCACGTGTCTCATTGGTGGGAACTTGAGGAAGGCAGTTGATGGTTTCATCATCGAAGAAGGAAGTGTGCATTTAAGATTTTGCTGAAATGCTCTGCCCAGCATTGAAGGATTTCTTTCTTATCGGTGACCAATGTTCCCCCATCTGCACTGAGGAGGGGAACTATGCCTGGTGATGTAGGACCATAGACCGCTTTCAGTGAGTCGTAGAAGTTTTTCATATCATTCCTGTCAGCAAAGCCCTGAATTTCATCAGCTTTGCTGCTCAGCCAGGAGTTCCGCATGTGCCGAAGTTTCTGCTGCACTACTCTCTAAATGTTCTTGAAAGCATCTTTTTTTATGTTGACTTTGGGTCATTCAAATATGCCTTGAGGAGAAAATGTTTCTCGGCCAGCAATTGGTTGATGTCTTCGGAATTTTCATCAAACCAGTCTTTATGCTTTCGGGGGGCTGGACGCAGGATTTCCATAGCAGTGTTGTAAATTATGTCCTTTAGGGCACTCCATTCTGTTTCTGTATCCTGTTTAGCTGCAGCATTGGGCTTGAGGCGGTCTTCCAGCATATTTTCAAATGACTGCTGCATTTTCCTGCTGTTTAGGCAGGTGACATTTAGCTTCTTTTGCATTTTCACCCCTTGAGGACGCCGTGGTGGCCTGATGTGAATGTTTATTTTCGAGACAATGAGACGATGGTCTGTCCAACATTCGGCACCACACATGGATTTTGTCACTCGAACGTCTTGTCTGTCACTCCTCCTGACGATGACATAGTCAATGAGGTGCCAGTGCTTCAAGCGAGGGTGCATCCACGATGTCCTATTTCTCATGGGGAGACGGAAAATTGTGTTCGTAATCAGGAGATCATGTTCGGCACATGTCTGAAGGAGGCGGAGTCCATTTCTGTTACAGTTTCCGACTCCATGCTTTCCAATAATGCAACTCCAAGAAGTGATATCCGTGCCTACTCTGGCATTGAAATCCCCAAGGAGTATAAGTTTGTCTCCTTTGGGAACAGATGTTAATACATTGTGCAGGTCCTCATAGAACTTGTTCTTGACATCATCTTCGTTGGTCATAGTTGGTGCGTAGACTCTCACAATGGTTGCATGCTTCCTTCCATTCAGCAGGGGCAACTTCATGGTCATGAGCCTGTCGTTTATAGCCTTTGGAAATCCAGCTAATTTGCCGACCAGGGCCGACTTAATGGCAAATCCCACACCGGATTGGCGTCTTTCCTCGCTTTTCCTTCCACTCCAGAAAAATGTGTAGCCGGCACCTATTTCACAGATTTGGCCTTCTTCTGCAAGTCGTGTCTCGCTCAAGGCTGCAATGTCAATGTTGTACCTGCCCAGCTCTCTCCCAATCAGTGCTGTTTGTCTCTCTGGACCCGACGCGCCGTCTCTGTCAAGTAGGGTGCGTACATTCCAAGTTCCAATTGTTAAGGGAATATGGTTTACTCTTTTAGCTTTGCTTGTTTTATCTTTCTTTGTATGTCGACCGCAGTTAGGGTACCCACCAACCGCGGCTAGCTGGTTAGGTAGTGATGGAGCAGACAATGTTTAGGGCACCTTTTCTAGCCCCTTCCTCATGCTATGGAGGTGAGCAGTGTGTTCCTATTGAGGGCTGCTCAGTCGCTCAGGGGGCTGCCGAATCCCACTGCTGCTCCGGTCAGTAGAAGACGACCATATGGCCTGAGCCGCCTGTGTGCAGGTCTGCGACTACGGCTGCTGGCGTACCCACGCCTGCCGCTTCGCCGCTCGCCCATCGCCACAGGGCTTGAAGGTGATATATGACGTTGGATGAAGAATGACTTGCGCGATGACTTGGATTAAAGTAAGGAAGAGTTGCGCAATTCGTCGACCTCACTCTCTCGCCTGAGTCCATCTGAGTCCAGTGGCAAGACAAGTCGAGACGACTGGAGACGAATACAGGTGCAGTGGATGACCAGGGCGCTCTACGTGCCTTGCCGTGCTCATTACGTTCCACAACGCTTTGCAGGTAAACGCCGTCTTGTCCGTTGAATCAAGAATGATTTCTTCCGCGCAGTCTGCCGAATCCTGTCTTCGCATGCTGGGTAGGCATACCCTAGTTTACCTCTTGGTTTGACACCAAATCGGATACCCATGCCTGGTTTAGCCAGCCTCTCACAGCTGTTGCCCGGGGGGGGGGGGGGGGGGTGGCCGCTGTCGCATGCTAAGAGCTACTAGGAGCCACAGGCGCGAGCTGGGTGTCAGGCTTGGACCAGCGGGGGATGGGTCCTGAAAAGGACATGAGAGTCATCCTTACCAAAGGTGCTACCAATGCCTGACACCCCGTACCCCCCTGCTACTGAATGAATAAATGAATGAATGCCTTCAACTGAATAACGTAAACGTAAAATAGTCCTGTACACACCTTACAGAGAATTTAGGTCTACGGTGCTGGTCCCATAGTTGTAAAGATTACAAGGCAAATAATAGGTGATGTGGCAAATTCCAAGCCGACCGCCTTTACTTCCCATGAATTTTTCGAGTACCCGTTTTACGATAGGTAGACCCAGGGAGTCAAGCTCAAATTAAACTAAACAGTTCCGCTTGTATGGGGTTCATTATATCACAACTGGTCCGGATGGCAAGCGGCTAGAAACTGCTACCGCCACTTTCCTTCAACTGAATACTGAAGAATAATATCTAGTTAGGAATCGTAGCGAGTCACATGTCGAAGTCCTCAAGTTTCTGGAGTTTGATTAGTGACAAGAGTCCATATGAATAATCTGTCAATGTGTTTCCTTCGCTTGTTAGTTGACGGTCAGTGTATTTTCTTAGCTCATTGGTTGCTTGTCAGTGTAATTTCTTCGCTCGTTGGTTGTCTGTCAATGTATTTTCTTCGCTCGTTGGTTGTCTGTCAATGTATTTTCTTCGCTCGTTGGTTGTCTGTCAATGTATTTTCTTCGCTCGTGGTTGTCTGTCAATGTATTTTCTTCGCTCGTTGGTTATCTGTCAATGTATTTTCTTCGCTCGTTGGTTGTCTGTCAATGTATTTTCTTCGGAAGTTGGTTGTCTGCCAATGTATTTTCTTCGCCTGTTGGTTGTCTGTCAATGTAGTTTCTTCGCTCGTTGGTTGTCTGTCAATGTATTTTCTTCGGAAGTTGGTTGTCTGCCAATGTATTTTCTTCGCCTGTTGGTTGTCTGTCAATGTAGTTTCTTCGCTCGTTGGTTGTCTCTCAATGTATTCTCTTCGCTTCTTGGTATCTTGTCAATATATTTTCTTTGTTCACTGGTTTGTTGGTTATCTGGACGTGGATCCGCCGGACGACTATGAGTTTTAACTCTTTAAGTGTCACACACTGGCGTCCAAGTCATTTGAATCCTGAAAAGGGCTTGCATGTATCGGAGTGAGGTTGTGTAGAGACATTTCTCCTTACCCTATGCTAAAGGGCTTGCATGTATCGGAGTGAGATTGTGTAGAGACATTTCTCCTTACCCTATACTAAAGGGCATGCATGAATCGGAGTGAGGTTGTGTAGAGACATTTCTCCTGACCCTATACTAAAGGGCTTGCATGTATCGGAGTGAGATTGTGTAGAGACATTTCTCCTGACCCTATACTAAAGGGCTTGCTTTTATCGGAGTGAGATTGTGTAGAGACATTTCTCCTGAGCCTATACTAAAGGGCTTGCATGTATCGGAGTGAGGTTGTGTAGAGACATTTCTCCTGACCCTATACTAAAGGGCTTGCATGTATCGGAGTGAGGTTGTGTAGAGACATTTCTCCTGACCCTATACTAAAGGCTTGCATGTATCGGAGTGAGATTGTGTAGAGACATTTCTCCTGACCCTATACTAAAGGGCTTGCATGTATCGGAGTGAGATTGTGTAGAGACATTTCTCCTGACCCTATACTAAAGGGCTTGCATGTATCGGAGTGAGATTGTGTAGAGACATTTCTCCTGACCCTATACTAAAGGGCTTGCATGTATCGGAGTGAGATTGTGTAGAGACATTTCTCCTGACCCTATACTAAAGGGCTTGCATGTATCGGAGTGAGATTGTGTAGAGACATTTCTCCTGACCCTATACTAAAGGGCTTGCATTTATCGGAGTGAGATTGTGTAGAGGCATTTCTCCTGACCATATACTAAAGGGCTTGCATTTATCGGAGTGAGATTGTGTAGAGACATTTCTCCTGACCCTATACTAAAGGGCTTGCATTTATCGGAGTGAGATTGTGTAGAGACATTTCTCCTGACCCTATACTAAAGGGCTTGCATTTATCGGAGTGAGATTGTGTAGAGACATTTCTCCTGACCCTATACTAAAGGGCTTGCATTTATCGGAGTGAGATTGTGTAGAGACATTTCTCCTGACCCTATACTAAAGGGCTTGCATTTATCGGAGTGAGATTGTGTAGAGACATGTCTCCTGACCCTATACTAAAGGGCTTGCATTTATCGGAGTGAGATTGTGTAGAGACATTTCTCCTGACCATATACTAAAGAGCTTGCATTTATCGGAGTGAGATTGTGTAGAGACATTTCTCCTGACCCTATACTAAAGTTCCGATGCTGTGGCGAAGGCGTTACATAAGCAGTTCGTAATCCCGCATACCGCATTGAAAACACTGCTGAGGGCGATTTGGCAGCAGACCGCCATGCGATGGGTTTTTCATAAAATGGTATGGGTGTCGGTCGTTCAGAAAGCAATGGCAAACTATTGAACGTAAACTTGCCAAGGTATCATTATCATCATCATGTGCCATGCCGGTAAGCGTGGGCGGTCATGTCTCCCCATCTCACTCAATCAACAGAGTCGTGGATCAGCTCATTGTTCCTGTCTCGACCATGTCATGCCATATCTTCAATCTTGCCAGTTGTCACCAAATTCTCTAATTCACTTCTTCTCATAATGTGACCAAAAAATGTTGACTGTCAACGTCTGATTTCTCTAATCAGTTTACGATTTTCATCTGTTTCTTGTAAGACTTGGTCATTGGTTTTTCTGTCTGTCCATGGTATTCTTTGCATTTGCCTCAGAACCCAAATTTCCAAAGCTATCAGATGTTGTTTTTTTTTCCAGCCTGTTTGCTCATAGTCCACGCTTCACATCCATACAAAAGTACAGGTTCTATGCAGCACATCAACACTCTTTTTCTCGTTATAAATTACATATTTTTTATTGGTCAGTACGTTTTCCATCTTTCCATCTACCTTCGCCATGGTAATTTTAATCTCTTCAAGACTTTTCCCATCAGATGTTATGCGTGTTCCGAGATAATTTGCCAAGCGATCACAAACAGCCAAACAATGATGGGTTAACTGCAACGTCCTGTAAAGGATATGCAAATAACTGAACTATACCAAAATACCATCTCTGTGTTAACTGTGTTGAAGAGTTCTCCTTTCTCCCCACCCCCTTCCCCCCCCCCCCCCAACCCCCACCCTCTAACCTGAGACACCAGCGGTATGTGCAACATTGATACTGGAACATTACATCTGAGGAGAGGCGCATTGGGTTACGATTCAGCTAGAGAACTTGGTGACAACTGGCAAGATTGAGGGGGTGGGGGAGAATAAGGTGAAGGCAGAGAAGTAAATATCTGGATGGTTTGGACAAGAAAACGGAGCTGATCAACGACTCTCTGGTGGTCGCGTAAGATGCGGAAAGTTGACAGTCCAAGCTTATCGTTATGGCACATGATGATGATGATGATGATTCAGCATTGCACAGCACACACATACTGGCTAAGATTAGACCTCGGCTGATAATTTTTCATCCACAGGATTTAGGCAAATCACTGTTCATTGTCAAAAGGTTCCAACGCAATGCCCAGAGTGTTTCTTCGTTCCTAAACAAAGACATCTGTTACATGTTCTATACACGAAATCTATGAAGACTGTGTGTAACATTCGCATACAAAATGCTCGATCTTTCGCACAACATCTGCAGTAAGAATCTTGCTTTCTCGACCATATTCTTGTTCGTTCCTCTTTGGAGAAGAGCAGTGTCCAACTTCGGCGTGCATTTGTGTAAGATTTCACCCGCGATAACGAGTGAAATATGTCCGCTAGTAGGTTTTCTCTCCTAAAAGGTTGCCAGTGTATCGACATAAGTAGACAACACTGATTCTTGTAAGGGAGAGTTTATTCGTAGAGCCCTACGAATAAACAAAGCGTTTATACGTGGAGCCCTACGAATAAACAAAGCGTTTATTCGTAGGGCCCTGCGAATAAACGCCTTGTTTATTCGCAGGGCCCTATGAATCGATACTTTACACTTAGTTGAAGTATGGCTGTTTAAATATCAGGCGAGTTTAAGAATTGTTAACTTGCGTTTCTGTACACTTACTGTTTACAGGCATCCATCTTTGTTTACGTTACTGACCTACTATTTCCTACTATTTATGTCCTGATAATTCTGGTCCAAGCTGACAGTAATATGCGTCACCTCAGAGAGACATGATTAGGGTCGTTAGGCAATACAAACACCAGGCTTTCGACTGACTGGCCTCATGAATTAACAAATAAACAAGGAAATGCTACGGATATAAAGTGCAGGAAAACCTGGTATATGTGAAGCGGGTTGAAAAGAGAGAAGAGAGAGATAGATAATGAAGATAGTGTGCGAGACAGATATGTGAGATATGAGAAAGATGTGTTGAAAGACATAAAAAAGTGATAAAGACAAGAAAGAGAGAGGGGAGGAGGGAGATAGAGAAGAAGAGAGAGAGAGATGTCTGTATGCCTCTCTATATGTCCGCCTGTCTGTATGCCTCTCTATTTGTCTACCTGTCTGGATGTCTCTCTACATGCCCGGATGTCTCTCTGTCTCTGTCCGTCCGTCTGACAGCCTGCGTGATTTCTTGTTCTCTATCAGCCTACTTGTATCTGTCCATTTGTATATATGTCTATCTGAATCTCTATCTAACAAACTGTCTGTCTGTCTTTCCATATGCATATGTATGTCTGGTTGACTGTCTGTGTGTATGTATGCGTGTGTCTGACTCTCTATCTGTTTGCTGTCTGTCTGCCAGTTTAAATATCCGTTGTTTATTTGTCTGTATCTCTGACTGCCTGCCTCTCCCTCTCTCTCTCTCACTCTTGGCCGGTCAACCTGCCTGTTCAGAGTATTGCAGGGAGAGGTTGAAAGAGATGTATGAATTGGCATGGGGAACACAGATGATCGACGAGCAAGTGTCGGGTTGGATCTAGCTACCCATCTACCTACTCTTCCAACTACCTGCCTAGCTACCCACATACCTGCTTACTTAACTACCTACCTGTTTACCTACCAACATATCTACCTATCTAACCATCTATTTGTCTAACAACCCATCTACCTGCCTACTTAACCACTTTCGTGTCTTTTTCGGGATTTTTTTCTCGTGCACCTGTAGTAATAAATTTCCCGTGGTCTCTGGGTAGTGAGTTCGGACGCCCGTGTGTATTAATTTCGAGTTAAAAATCTACTACAGGATCCTCGCCGATGCTACGGACTGCGTGCACTGAGCTGAGTTTCTCCAGACTCAGGTTTGAGTTAGGAGGAGAACGGAGCACTTGTGGGTTGCACCTGTGTGCCGTGATGTTGATCCATCGACTAAACAAAACTAAAACTTTAGTGTCTAACTATCCACCTGCCGCTCCTATGAAGCTCCCAAGTCCGCCTGTTTGTTGTTGTTGACAATTTCTCGTGACGTCTCTGTCCTACTACGTCAATCCCCTAGATTCATTAGCGTTTTGGCTGTGGGATTCTCTGATACTTCTAATTTACGTCATTACGTCAAACTTACCACTTGGCATCAAGGACGGTTTACAGCATTCAGTACTGGATATGAGTGGATGAGACTATTCGCTGGCTGTTGAATGAGGATGGAGCACGTATGGGAATGTACTGAGTGCAGTGATGTCGGTTCAGTAGATGCACACTGGGGCTTTGGGGCCAAAAGGGTGGTGGCAGTGGAGGGGCGCCAAAAGAAAGCCCTCTAGGGGACCCAACCCCCGGGGCCCATCCTCTGCATCCCGGAGCGCACACACGGGTCGCCTACAGGCGACCGACCGTCGATTTCGAGTGTATCAACCACAGACATACCAGGATGCGCACCGCGAAGAACAACTGTAAGTGGCTACGGCTACATTCCACGGAGCCCTGCAATCGTAGCTGTATGAGGGACTACTGCAAAGTGCACGCAGCGCTAATACGGAAGGGTTCATGTATTAAACCATGTCGGAAATGCGGGAAGGGGGTCAACAACCTCCTAGAAGTATGTAAAGAATGTGGATATGACAAGGAGTATCACTGAATCTGGTACGAAGAGAATGTAAAGGACTATAATGCAAAGATTCGTCGAATTGCTAAGATTAGAGTGGATTGAACTTTCAATTAGAGAGAGGTGAAGTCATCAGTGTACTTACACACCAACCAGTTAGAGACTGACGGATCTGTGTATTTAGCCATGCATACGCTTGGCTCCCCCCCCCCCGGGGGGTTGGGTCCCCTAGGGGGCTTTCTTTTGGCGCCCCTCCACTGCCACCACCCTTTTGGCCCCAAAGCCCCAGTGTACATCTACTCGGTTCTTAACTCAACTCAAGGAAATGCTCAATACTCTGAACAGGCAGGTTGATCGAGAGAGAGAGAGAGAGAGAGAGAGAGAGAGAGAGAGAGAGAGAGAGAGAGAGAGAGAGGCACGCAGGCAGTCAGTCAGAGATACAGACAAATAAACAGCTGATATAAACTGGCAGACAGATAGAGAGTCAGACACACGCATACATACACACAGAGAGTCAACCATATAGGGGGGTACGGGGTGTCAGGCATTGGTAGCACCTTTGGTAAGGATGGCTCTCATGTCCTTTCAGGACCCATCCCCCACTGGTCCAAGTCCGACACCCAGCTCGTGCCTGTGGCTCCTAGTAGCTGTCAGCATGCGACAGCGGCCACCCCCCGGGCAACAGCTGTGAGAGGCTGGCTAAACCAGGCATGGGTATCCGATTTGGTGTCAAACCAAGAGGTAAACTAGGGTATGCCTACCCAGCATGTGAAGACAGGATTCGGCAGACTGCGCGGAAGAAATCATTCCTGATTCAACGGGCAAGACGGCGTTTACCTGCAAAGCGTTGTGGAACGTAATGAGCACGGCAAGGCACGTAGAGTGCCCTGGTCATCCACTGCACCTGCAAACTTATACTCCTTTGGGATTTCAATGCCAGAGTAGGCACGGACACCACCTCTTGGAGTGGCATTATTGGAATTCACCTATCTTGGCAGCACCGTGTCACAATCAATGACGAAGTGAATGCTTGATGGACAAACAACAACAACAACTCAACCAAACTTATTCTTCATATACCTATCTGTTATGTTATGTGGTTACTTCAGTACACGCTCATAACAGTGACACAGTGATCTATACTGATGGGTCAGTGGTGAGAAACAAACAGGCGGTTTTTTCGGTTATCAGCTCACCTCATCTCTTCATTTCTCTCATCTCAATACGGCGATCATCAAGTGCAGTGCCGACGGGCCAATTTATGTGCACAACATCAATGTTATCCAGTGACTAATCAATCAATTAATCGTGTGCCATGCTGGAAAGCGCGGGTGGTCATGTTTCGCCATTTCACTCGATCACCTGATTTCTGTAGTTTTCTCTTCAAATCTAATTTTTTTTAGTTCTGTCTGTCCCAGCGTGGATAAACGGGATTGCGAAGAAAGTTGGCGTAGGCGTTCATGGCTCTCCACAAATCTCGGTCTTTGGTTCAGCATCATTTATCTTGGTCTGCCTCTGCCTCTCTTCCCAGTTGTTACGATGTTCTCCAATGCCTCTCTTCTCATTACGTGACCGAAGAAAGATGTTTGTCTCTGTCTTATTGTTATAGTTTCATTAGCCTGATTCAGGCAGTCATCGTTAGTTACTCTGGCAGTCCAAGGAATTCGCAACATTCGTCTCAGGAACCACATCTCTGTTGCTTCTAATTTCTTCTTACTTTGTTCATTTACATTCCAAGATTCACTGCTATACAGCAAAACTGGTTCTACATAGCATTTCAGCACTCTCTTTCTTACATTCAGTGGTAGTGACTTATTGCACAAGATACTTTTCATTTTCTGAAATGCGGCCTTTGCCTGTCCGATTCTGCTCCTAATCTCTGTTGTACATCTTCCATCTGATGCCACAAATGCCCCTAGGTATCTAAAACTATCCACTTGGTTTTGGATTTTTCCATCTATTTCTATTCACATTTTGGTGTCACCATTTTCTTTGATATTACCATTTTCTTGATATTCAAGGGGTCCTTTCCTTGCACTCTCTGTTACTACAACGTCTAATAATTTTCAGTACTTTAACGTTGCCCTTTTAAGTTATTGGAATGATACTGTTATTGGCTGTTACTGGCTCAGTGGTTTGAGACCATTCAATAGTTTTGGAGAACCAAGGAATACAATGAAGTTTTACTGTGTATACAAATTAACCTTTTGGTGGTTCCTTGCCTCTCCTCTACCAACTAAATAATAAATCTAGGACTGTTAATTCAAACAATTTTACAACGACAAGAAAACACACAAAGAGAAAATACCCTTATTTTCATGATTTATTATACATACATGATGATATTGAGTATACATGTCATAAAATAACAATCTACTTTACAACAAATGGCATATACATATTACATTATATCTATGACCTTGATGCTTCAACCTTTCATTTATTTACATCAGTGATAGTCCAGTTCCAGTAAATAATATTGTACTCAGTTATCATAGGCATAAGATAAACTGTACAACAGGAGAAAACTACAATGTTTATTTTCTCCCAGCTTATCAACTTAGTTAATGTATAAAGCATTAGACACATGTTGTAAATTTTATTTCTTAAGCAACTCAATCTAAAATGATTTAGAGTAACTTAAGGAAACTATTGTAAATGCGTAAACACTGGTAAGTCAAACTAGTGTAATGTGTAAGTAGTCAGTAGATTTACTTTTTGACATGAGCACATAGACAAACAAATAGTTTTTTTTATAATTCATGAACACATGAGAACCAACAAGAGTTCTACAGGTGTCATAATTTGTGTGTTGAGTTAAAACGCCATAGCGGTGAGTCAAAGAGAAGTCACCTGAATACTATACAAGAATAGATACCATAATGTACTTATATTGCTTATAAACAAGCACTCATTACAATGGGGACTGATTTTTAAAAGCTCTTAAGAAGAGAATGGTCAACATAATTGTCAAATTCCAAATCACTCAAGGTATTACTTAAACTATAAACTGAAGGACAGGCATAGGTGAAGATGAAACTGCACATCTGCTAGTTAAAACCTTGAACACCTGAGAGTGGAAGATTGGAGTAAAGGCAAACAACTATGTCGGCGAAGTTGAACAAGTTCTCATATATATATATATATATATATATACATTTAAAAAAAGTTTACATATGTTACTAACATTAAAGAGCATATATAAAGTTATCAACTACCTCCAGCAATCGATACAAAACCATTTACTAGGTTTTGAATTAGTCCGGACACCAACACAACCGTAGTGATACCATTCTAAACAGCCCTCACACTCAATCATTTTTATCTCCCCATTGTCCCGGTTGGCACAAGAGTTGCAGCTGAAAAGTTCCTTCTTTATTTTTTCTTCAATTCTGGCCTGCAAGGTCACCCATGCCTCTTCAACAAAGAGATGTTCAATTGATGACAAAGAAATGCTTTCATTAGCAAAGACAGATAGAATGTTTTCTGGTGACTTTAGATTAGAGACAGAGTAAGGTGGAAGGACAGATGAATCGAGTAGACAGCCAGATAGAAGCATCTGCTTCTTCTCCTCACATGATCTGGAATGAAAGTCCTGTGGACACGGTTTTCTTTTATTGTACCTCCTGGTAAAAGCTTGTACCTGTCTCGGCCTACCTTTTGTTTTTACCAGGGACATTTTAACGTTAGAAAATCCACAGGATGATACAGCAGAGGAAGAAGCATGTACTGAGAAATCAGCACCAACCCTATCAGAAGACACAGAGGAAGATGGTTCAGACAAAGTGGGTAGAACAGCAGCACCAACCCTATCAGAAGACACAGAGGAAGATGGTTCAGACAAAGTGGGTAGAACAGCAGCACCAACCCTATCAGAAGACACAGAGGAAGATGGTTCAGACAAAGTGGGTAGAACAGCAGCACCAACCCTATCAGAAGACACAGAGGAAGATGGTTCAGACAAAGTGGGTAGAACAGCAGCACCAACCCTATCAGAAGACACAGAGGAAGATGGTTCAGACAAAGTGGGTAGGACATCAGAGCATAGGTTGTCCATGCAGGGGAGAGTTTGAATGTCAGCTTCTGAAAGGTCAACTACAGCTAGAGGACGGTCAGATTTAATCAGAGTGAAGACCTTATTAAGATGAGAGATGGCAGTTTCGAAAGCCTGTACTCCCAATAAAGGAAAGAAAGATTCAATGGCCTTCGTGATTTCTTTGGTAATGTGATACCGAGATTCAGGAGTGCTGGCATTTCGTGTAGGCAGGACTTCATGTGTGATGCTGTGATCAATGGAGTCAAGAGAAGCAGGAGCGATAGGAGTGCTCTTAAAGCGCTCATCATTACAGTGATAAATAGGTAGACTAAGATAAGAGCGTAAAGCAAATATGTGTCTACAAGGTAAATTGAATTTTAAAAAGAAATCGCAAGAACAGGAGTGGATAGTGCAGCTGTACGGAGATGAGCTAGAAGTTTCAGATGACATAAGGTATGTATCAGGACAAGTTAATGAACACTGGAAGCGATATTCTGTTTTCTTAGAGATAAGAAACTGTTCTACGACCCAATTGGCTGCATGAGAAGAGAGGTCATTCTGAATTTCATTGACAATATCCGAATTATGCTGTGTGTTGTACTTTACTGAAATAGAGCGTAGACAGGCAGAGGCATCTCTGGATTGCATCGTGATCTTTGTCATTTTAAGGAGCTCAGTAATGGAATTGCTAAGCAGAGTTTTAGAGGAAAGGACTTTCTTAATTTTCTGATGGAATGTTTCAGCATGATTTGTGGTCGTAATATGAAAAGTTTGTGAAACCAGGGAAGAAGCAGCCCAAAGTTGTGGACAATTCCACCAATTATCAGTAAAGTATGAGACAACATCAGAAGAGGAAAGTTCAGAAATCTTGTCTTTGAGGGCATTGTACTCAGATACATCAGTGCAGGACATTTGATTTGCAAACAGTTCAAACAGACACGAAACTTGAGAGGAGTGCAGCTTTCTCTGCTGAAGAGCTTTTCTGACAGCTGTGGCTGTGTGGAAAGCACAGAGACGAATTGCAACAGAGGGAAGAGATTTCCGAATAGCAACAATTTCTGCCATGGCCTTGTCGACAAATATAGTCTTAGGGAGGTTTGAAGAAAAAGCACTTGAAAAAAAAGAAAGACAAGAAGAGAGAACAACAGCATCTTCTGAAGCCAGAAAAGCATGAAATACCGGCCTACCTTGACCATTGCTGTCCACGACAAGAATGTTTAGGAGGGGGTAATTATTTTTATTTACCTTATAGGTAGTGTCCATAATGAGGACCTCAGGGAATTGAGCCAGGTAATGAAGCATGTCTTTAGTCATGAATGCTAAATATTTAAACTCACCACCCTCATTTGTTCCATACCTAACCATCCCCCCCCCCCCCCCCCCCTCAGCTTGCAACGTTTCTAATACCTTTTCCACATTCTCAGACTCTTCCCCGCACCCCTGGTCACGCAGCTTGTATTTTAAATTCCACACATCATGGCGGAGAAGTATTTGCCCACTATTTTGCCTCACGATGTCTTGTACGTCTCGAACAGGCACAGACTGTACAGAAAGTAGCATTTGGAGCTCACTTGACATGCTCGGTTGTCTGTTTTCCGGATAGAGTTGAGAAAACTAAAACGAAAAAAAAAATTACTTCAAAATTATTTTATATAATTATGTATAATAAATAAGCATTTAGGTCTCCCGTTAATTTAAACAGTGACAAAAAAAGACTTTTTGATAATTTTGCTTAAAATAAGATGTACATAGATTGTGGGGTAACATTGGCACCATGCCGTCTTGACAGACGATAGTTTGTTACATTGTGCTTCAAAAAGGCTTAACTACAACTCGTGGCGGTAACGAATGTGACTGACAAGGCCTATTTGCGCTGTAAATGTTCGTCCACATTGGATGCATGTGAGCACATGGTCATTACTTGGAGCCATTACTTGCTAGATTGTATAAGGAACTGAAGATTGATCCAGAGGAGTTCGTGAACATTGACAATGTTTCTACTAGTGCCACTCTTTCAAGCACTGATATTATAGGGCTATGTATGCCATTCAACCAACAGACTGGGTGTTCAGATGAAGCAACATTTTGTGCCTTTAAACAGGCATTTGGAAGACATTTTCCACAACCCGTGTTTCCTAAGTGGTACAATCATTTTATACCCAAAATACCAGAGAATTAAAAGAAAACAATACCTCTTTTCCAGTAGGGTGGTTCTCATGTACCAAGTGGCAGCTGGCAACTTTTAGTTTACATGTAGCCCGATCCTCCACCAGACGTATAAAAGCAGGGCATCCAGTCTTTAATGTTCTGAAACAATTTGTGGATGTTTTTCATCAATCATATAACTCACAGAATCAGCTATTGAACAATTAACACTTTGCTGACCAACAATGTATAGAAATTTCAGGAGATGTTTTAAAACCATAATATCCCCTCTGTCGTGTTTCCGCGGTTACGAGGTAGAGGGGCTTGTGTGTTCCAATGACCGTAACAGCTATGCTGACGGTGGCATATTGCCCAAGTAGCAATTGGACCCGTGCCATATGCATATGGATCAACCAAAAATTCAGTAGAAAATGGAGGAGGAGGAATTCTTATACATTTAAAAAATCAAAGTGGCTATTCACAATAGAAATCCGAATATAGAAAAATGATATTCGTAGCAGAAGTAGGTCACGTGATTATTCCTATGCGTGTAGCTATATTATAAATTGTTGTTGATTCGTTAACGTGTCCTCAGTAACGTAGTGATAAGTGTCTCCGCATGTCACGCTGGAGCTCGAGGTTCGATTCCTCGTTAAGGAAATGATTTTTTCTTTTTTCATTTTCAGCAACTACGTAAAAATATTAAACATATATAGAACTGAGAAACTCAAAGCATGTGATTAAAGTGTGATGATATACTGTCAGCTTGGACCAAAATTATCAGGACATACAAAGTAGGACGGTAACGTAAACAAACATGTATGCCTGGTAACAGTAAGTGTACAGAAACGAAAGTTAACAATTCTTGAACTTGCCTGGGGACACACTTATTTGTTTGTAGGAATCGTTATTTGTATTGGGGATACCAGTTCTGGAAAATCATTCTTGATATTTAAACAGGACTAACATAATGTAAAAGTTGACTACCTTCTGAGACTTCTTAATGGCCCAAAATAACATTGACTAGTGAGCAGTCGCTGTGACATTGTTACTTCCCGCGAATATAATTTTTCTCTATTGCGAATAGAGCCTCCCTTAAAAAATGTAATGAGAAAAATAAGTCAGTGTCAACTGGAAAATTTTCGTCTGTGGATGTCATCTGCAGACTGCATTCCTCTGATTTCCGAAGGAAAAGCCTGTGGTGAACGGAAGGCCAAATATACAGAAGTGGGGCTAAGCAGCCATGTGCTGTAGACCTCTTCAAGAATCTTGGTCTGGAATGTTTATAATCCTCAACCATGTTGTAAGGCTTGAAACAAGGTGTCAGGCATAGAGGTGTATTGCAAGTATGGTTTCTTTTACTTACAGCCTACCACACTTTAGTCCTTTAGTTTGTACCTTGGCTTTTCATATGCTTCAATAAAATGGCGCTCATGTCTGTCTCTAAGTAGGATTTATAGAGGGATAAATACATAATAAAGCTTACTTTTGGTTTGGTCTGATGCCTTGGCTAGTGCTCGCACGTGTACGGTGCCCTTGTTTGCAAGTAAACGTTATTTGTTGATATTGGAGCCTTTCCAAATATGGTGATTCATCCCTCAACTGAAAGAAAATAAACACCATTGTATTATATCTCAACTGAAAGAAAATAAACACTATAAAAAATAAAAATTAAATCTAGAATGTCAGATGTATCTCCTTTATGTGTTCAGTATACGTGTGTTTGCCATTCATCAGCATTGCGCATCAAATATAGTGTCACAACTACCCTAAAAAATTCGATTTTTATTGGGAAATCTTCTGGTTTTTTTTTTTTTTTTTGGCTTTTTTAATTTCATGGCTTGGCTTTTTTGGCCATTTTACTCGATCACCAGAGTCGGCATGTAGACTAATGTATAAATATAACGTAATCAGTAATCTTACCTTCCTTGAGCTAGCTTTGATAAACAGCACACCACACTCGTCTTCGTGCTTTTTAAGAATAACATGAAACTCCTGGTAACTTGAAAAGAAGGCTCCTGTCTCTAACGCCATTTTCGGAAGTACGCTCAGTATCGTTTGCAGGTAGCAGGAAAGGAAATTATCGCCAATGAATCGTTTGCAGGTAGCAGGAAAGGAAATTAGCGCCAATGAATGGGGTTCGCTCAGTATCGTGTGCAGGTAGCAGGAAAGGAAATTAGCGCCAATGAATGGGGTTTCCGGGACAGGGAATAATCACGTGATCAACCTACGAATAGACGCTCACGTGATCAACCTACGAATAGACGCTTTGTTTATTGGTAGGGCTCTACCAAGACGCTCACGTGATCAACCTACGAATAGACGCTTTGTTTATTGGTAGGGCTCTACGAATAGACGCTTTGTTTATGGGTAGGGCTCTACGAATAGACACTTTGTCTATTGGTAGGGCTCTACGAATAGACACTCCGTTCTTGTAAAATGTCCTAGCTCTATGCCGGAATTCCAACCTGGTATCTTCTGGGCCTCAGTGGAACACCGCGACCTCTTAGCCACGCTTCCATCCCATGCGCATACGAAAGAATGAATACCGCCATTGATTTGTACATTCTGATGTTCACAGATATGTTGCTGGCATGCGCGCAGTCTTGCCGTGGCAGCTGAATTCATTTCGAAATTTTAAAAACTGCATCAATTCTTCCTCTCCTCGTGTGTTCCTCTTTCAAGGGAAGTGCCTCACACCTAGCCCTGCACCTCTCAGGTCTGTGTGTCTGACTTCAGCATGCGTTTCTTTCAACTTTGCTTCCTCTGGATAGATACCAGCCTAGGCAACGGGCTCTGTCTGCTCGTGGGTAGGTTTTCTTTCCTGACAATTTTGTCAGTGCGTTACGACCAGAAGTGCGTCTGGCGGAATGGCTAGACTGTCGGGCTCCCATTCGGTAGACATGGGATCGAATCCACGGTTAGACTTTTAGACCACGATTAGATTTTTTATCTGTCCGTTTAAAAACGCCGGCCTCCCTGGTCTAGAGGTTACACGACTTTCTCCGTAATCTTGTAAGTAACGTGACGACGGCGAGAGTCGGTAGCGGTTCTAACCGCGTCGGTAACTTACGGAGTATGTGAGCCGGTCGCTCAGAAACAATGGCAAACTACTGAGCGTAACCTTGCCAAGAAATCAACAATCAGCTGAATCAGCGGTTTAAAAAAAAAAAAAAACTACCCTGCACAGTTCATAACTACTGCACTAAAACGGCCTCCTTAACTGATTCAGTGCCAAAGAATCTATCGCCAAAAGTGACCTCCCATTTGAACAGAAGGACGCTATATCGCCTTATTACGGTCATCGTGTTATTCGTTTTGTTTCGTGGTATCTTCCGCAGTTTCAATGTTCAGTGAGCGGAAATTACATGATAATACTTGTTCATGTGATTGTGTACCAAGTGTGGTCCAAAACTGCTTTATGTCTGGCACTGTATCAATGAATTCCTTACACTGCAAGGTACTGTAGACAATTGTAACAGTTTTTTAAATGGCAGTTGCTGCCTACTCTTTGCGATTTCTAACTGCCTTGGCATTTTTCATGTATACAACTTACTCACGGGATCTCCAGTTTTTCGCACTTATCCGAGAATGCTAGGTATCCTGTCTCGCTACCCAAGCTATCGGCAAAACGTGATATGTCAATAGATACTAAAGGTTCTTGGGAAAATGCCCACCCCTTTGCTGGGATCCAACCCGCCACCTTCTGAGCTGGAGGATGACGTCCCAGCCACGTTACGTCCAGTGGAAATAATCCATGCCACCATTGAAGTGAGCTTTCTGATGTTCACAGATAAGTTGGTGTCATTGTTCTCTCGTGTGGGAGTACGCTCAGCCTCGCCTCGCTTTAATCGATGCAGGGATTTAGTTTCGAACTTGCCTCCAAGTGGAGGCAAGTTCGAAACTAAATCCCTGCTTCGATTAAAGTCATAGATGAGATATCATCATCATGTGCCGTACCATTAGTGTGAGCGGTCATGATTCGCCATCTCTCACAAATACCAAATTTGGATCAGCTCAGTGTTCTTGTCTCGATTATGCCACCTGGCCAAGCTATCCAGATATTTATGTCTCGCTCTTCCCCTTGCTCTTTTCTTATTGACAGTTTATGTCTCTTCATAATGTGCGTAAAATAATAAAATATCTATGTCTAATTCCTTCTAATTCGGTTTCCATTTGTTTCTCGTATGACTTTCTCATTTGTTTTTCTACCTGCCCGTTTTATTCTTTGCATTTTCCTCAGAAATGAAATGCCATAGTTATTAGATGTTTCTCAGCATGTCTTCAGCATGTCCACGTTTCATATCCTTACAACAAATGTAGGTTATACCGGATGTTTGTAACGTCTCACTACACTTTGTATATAGAACAAATTTTAAAAATGAAGTACATGATGTCATCAAAAACTATGCTCCACAGTCTATCGTAAGCAATATGCAGCGAATGGCTGTGTTCTACTGAAGTAATTCTTTGCACTCCAAACAGAATCGTGTTATCAACGGAAGAAAGAACATATTTAGTTGAACAAGTGTTTCGAAATTTTGGTCGATACACACAGATGGTTTTTCAAAGATTTATAGCAAAATTTCCTGATAAGCAACCTTATCGTGGCATTACGGTTAGAAATTTGTTGAATAAGTTTTTTGCTACAGAAATGTGAAAGATGATAGACGATCAGGGAGGCCTGCTGTATCTGAAGAAAAATATCTAGATATCCAAGACAGACAATATGAACAGACATTTACAGTCCTGTCTTGAAATCCGTGGTGGACATTTCCAATAGCTGTTATAACGAATACGTCATTGGTATTTTCCAGCTTTCCCAAAACAGCGTTAGACCACAGCAGTAACTATTGTATTTAATTTAATGAATTTTTTTAGAACATATTTGATGACATCATGTACTTTATATTTCAAACATGTTCTACATACAAAGTATAGTGAGACTTTACACACATCCGGTATATAGCACCCCAACACTCTTGGCGGAGATATTCGTTCTTCATCTCATTCTGCGCTAGGACAGAAAGCAAAGGCGAAAAACAAGATGAACATCCCTCTTTTTGGTTTTGTTTTCTTTGGATAATGACGTGTTGTAGCTCCATCGTTCTGTTTCTTTCTTTTGGTGATATTTTTCACACAAAGCTGACTTTCTACGTATCTTATTTTTCCTATTATTCATCGAAATAGCTAGCATTAGTTTTAGTCTATCATTGTTTTCCAGCCGTTCTCTGTTGACATTTTACAGGGGTTGCCCGTTCCCGCGGACACACACGCACAAGCACTCGCGCGGGCACACACACACAAGCAGCCTCGCATCTTTTTATTATTGTACATTTATTATCGTGATCATCGAAGTACAGAAGGAGAATGGTGAAGACAATCTCGCATGACAGTTAATTGCATGAAATCCAGTCAGCACTCAAGACACTGAAATACCGACTGAGCTTAACCCCGTACCTTGTTCTGTTTTGTTCATAAAACCAGTTATTGATTGATAGTTCCTACTATTTACTGGGCTAACCCCGTGGACAGCTTTTCACACAAGATAGTCAAAAATTTTCGAAAAGCACTCCTGACTTCCTCGGTGTACAGATCGCCGAAGCTGCTGTCTATTTCATCATCAAATATCTTCATCCAAGTCTGAAATAGATACATTATAATAGTTAGTTGCACATCCTTTACATAAGGTCGCAGTCAACCCCAGAATTGTTGGGCTGTTTGTGATTTCTTGGCAAGTTTACGTTCAATAGTTTGCAATTGCTTTCTGAACGACTGGCACTCATACCGTTGAATGAAAACCAACTCAAGGTGGTCTGCTGACATATCGTGCGCATCTGTGTTTCGAAGGCAGAATGCGGGATTACGAATTGCGTTTATAACCCCTTCGCAAAAGAGCCGGTACATTATAACAAACTTGATTAACTACCTATTTGGTGTCTTCCCTCCTTATTTAGTTTATGCGTTCCCCCCCCCCCCCCATCCTCACCCCCTTTTTAAAATTCTCTCTGGGTCTTGTACTCACTACTGTTTTCTGAGCTTGGAGAGGGGAAGGAAAGGTCTGCAACACAGACCCCGGGCAGGCGGTACTTTTGCACTGTGTCAGGACAGGTCTCCACACCAAGCTCGTTCCGACAGATGACAACCCTGCTCGGGGCTCATGATTGCGGAACGTCAATTGCTTTCGCTTGCTTTGAATTGAAGGGTAATCCAAACACGCCTTACTGCGTCTAATGCATTGGACTGGTTTTTGCGTGTAGATAGCTTTCCCTTTTACCAATTTCCCTCACCACCACCAGGCGAACCCACTACGACTTCAGTGGAACACCCCCAAGTCAAGGACGAGAGGTCAACATTTTAGTCCAGCTGAACAAGTGTCGGGATTGAACCCACTACC
This sequence comes from Cepaea hortensis, assembly GCA_963921405.1. Classification (NCBI taxonomy): domain Eukaryota; kingdom Metazoa; phylum Mollusca; class Gastropoda; order Stylommatophora; family Helicidae; genus Cepaea; species Cepaea hortensis. Next base: position 93,722,462 of record OY992881.1, on the reverse strand, counting down.
TCGGCATCAGCATACCAAATGTTTAAGAGCGAATGCTGTTATCCATTCGGCCACACTGACCTCGACTAAAGGCCAATGAGTCGAGTTTTAAAGTCGTTAACACCCAGTCTTCCAGGGAGTAGGCAATCAACCAAGCAACCGACAACACGTTTAGTTTAGTTTAGTTTAGTCGACGTATCAACATCACGGTACACGGGTGTAACCCATAAGTGCTCCGTTCTACTCCTAACTCAAACATGAGTCCGGGAATCTCAGCTCAGTGCACGAAATCTGTAACACCGGCTAGGTTCCTGAAATACTTTGGGTAGATGTTTTAATCGAAAATTTGCCTGGGCAGCGCCATTAGACTACTCTTTTTCGATTTCCAACTGCCAATGAATTTTTTTTTATGTGCGCAACAATACACACGGGCGTCCGATCTCACTACCCAGGGACCAGGGGCAATTTTATTACTAGAAGTCCACATGAAAAAATCCCGACCCTCACCGGAGCTTTAACCCGGGACCTCCAGCACTCGAGGCGGACACCCTACTTCGAGACCACTCAGCCTCCCTGACCAACAACACGTATGTGTTTGAATAACGAAGACACAAACCACAGATTGCATGATTTATTGCCTGGTATATGTCGCTGCATCTCGTCAGGTGCATACTGCAGAGGTATGTAACATGTTATACGAGTGGATGGATTATTAAGCTGAAATGCAAAATCACGATACAGGTTTGTAAATTGCAGTGTCTTCAATAACGTTCTACACATTCGCACAATATATGCGAGGATGTGCATCATATTTCAGCCATAGCGTCATTAATCTTTTCACATAAAATGATGTATAACTCTGCAGTATGTCAGGCAATAAATCGTGCACTGATTCCAAATGTTGCTGTATGTAGCCGGGGCGCAATGTTGGGGTGAACGCCCAACATTGCTTAAATACCCCAATGGATCGTGAATACATAACCTCTGCAGCAAAAGACCAACTCCTGGCCTTCACGTGGCGGAACTATTTTAACTAACAGAAGAAGGGGCGACGGCGAGTTTCTGGCGCCGAAAAATAACCAATATTCTCTAGACGTGTTTGCACGAACATGCATACGCAGACACGTGTGTATGCGCGTACACATCTAAACTCGAGTGAGATCACAGTCTGCTCTAGCAAAAGAAAGGTGCTGAAGACGGAGGCAACCAATCTGGAGGCGCACCACAGAAATTAGGATGCCACACAATTACGCAAAATAGAATATGTCGACTAATGCTAATTGTTATGGTGCTCGCCCTGCGTTGGATCCCTAGGCAGGTGCAGTGCCGGGCACTGCACCTCGAAAGGGTCCAACCCCAACTACTGGAGGTCCTTCTCAGATGTCCTGTGGAGCCAGGAGACCTGAGAATAGAACGGCTGGCCATACTAAACAATGACTTAAAATAATGCACTGGAATGCGGAGAGAGTCACCAAAAAACAAAAAAACAAACATAGAATTAGAAAACATCCTGGAGCAAGAAAAAGTAAGCATATGTTGCTTGCAAGAAACTCACCTCAACGAAAATATAGCCTTCAAATTCAGAGGCTACCAGTGTTACCGATCTGACCGAAAGGATAGGCGAAAAGGTGGGATACTGACCCTTGTAACAAAAATAACATCACTGCTTCCCAAATCGAAGTCTACATGGAAGGGGCTGAGTATCAGACACTTAAACTTAAGACAGGCACTACAGACCTACATCTGATCAATTACTACTGTCCAAGTGACCGCCACGGTGAATAGATTCATCTTGATTAACAAGCCGTTCGACCAACATACTTTCTACTCTAGATCATGGCACACTACAACTACACCTGACCTGGCTTTTCATTCACCAGACCTCGAGTGGAACATTACACAAATTGTTGGGAAACAATTTGGTGGCAGTGACCATCAGCCAGTCTTTCTAACTGTAGAGAATGAGCTTGTAAGTGAAAGCAGCACCCTCTCGAAGTGGAACTACAAGAAAGCAGAAGGGCAATGTACAAGAATCGCACCAGCATAAGGGTTAGAAATCTTAACACTGAGAGGGACATAAATAAAGTAGTTGAAGAGTTTGGGAAATGCATACTACAGGCAGCGCGAGAAACAGTACCAAGAGGAGTCCGTAAATATAAACCCCACTGGAGTAGTGAACTGGAACAGTTGCATAATGATGTGGAAGTATGTAGAAAGCAAGCAGAGGCCACACTCAGCCATGAGCACCACAATAAATTCCAGCACTCAAAGGCCAAATTTGAAAGGGTCAAGCTGCAGGCTTAGATGGAAAAGCTGGCCGGAGAAAACGGAGTCTCTGAACTTTGAAAGAGACACAAGGAAATTGTGGAAGCTAATAAAACAGCTTAACGATTAAGGCACAGGGAGAAATTCAAAAATTGCACTACGTAAAGATGGAAACAAGAAAGCAAGCAGCTGACCATTTTGCGGACTCATTCGCACAAGATAAAAAATATCAAAATTAGTCCAGAGAAACAACAAGAGATTCGAGAGAAACGGCACCATACAGGACAGAAGGAAATAGTACATGAGGTTCTTGAGGCACTCATCACAATCAGCGAACTGGAGCTAGCCATATCAAAACTGAAAAATGAGAAAGTCACCAGCAGCTGATGGTATCTCCAATGAAATGATCAGGAACCTAGGAACAGAGGCTAAAGCAAAGCTGTTGCAGATCTTCAATAACATCTGGACCTTAGGCAGTGTTCCACAAGCCTGGAGAGAATCAATCATGATACACATCCTAAAATCAGGGAAAGATAGTTCCATTGCCTCTAACTACAGACCAATTAGCCTCACCAGCTGTCTCTGCAAAACACTGGAGCGCATCATCAATCACAGATTGCAGTGGTACATTGAAAGTAAAAACATCCTTGTGCCACAGCAGGCTGGCTTTAGGCAGTGCTACTCTACGGAAGATCAGATAACCCATCTCTCTCAAGAAATTGAGGATGCATTCCAAGAGAAGAAACTGGTCCTTGCGGCATGGATAGATCTGAAGAAAGCCTTTGACAAAGTCTGGAAAGAAGGTCTGATGAAGAAACTGAGAAACTGCAAAGTCAATGGAAGAATGTACAAATGGATGAAAAGCATATGCTACTTGCACAACAGAAGAGCCCAAGTACAGATATGCGGACTCAAGAGCAAGAAAGTACTACTGCGTCACGGTGTTCCCCAGGGCGAAGTCTTGTCCCCCATACATTTTCTAATCTTCATCAATGATCTCGTTGCTAATCTACCGCATGGAATTAAAGCGGCAATGTACGCCGACGACCTGTTTCTGTGGAGCACAAATGAACATGCATCAGTGGCCACCAGACTGCTACAAAGAGCTGTAGATACATTTGTTGCATGGGCAAATAGATGGTGTGTCAGCATAAACACTGACAAGTGCCGCACCACTCTATTTACCCTCTCTCCAAAAAAAAAAAAAAAAAAAGGCAGGGATTATCCAGATAAATGGAACACCCCTAAGAGAAGATAAAGAACCAACATACCTTGGAGTAACATTTGATGGCAGGCTGACATGGAGAAAGCACATCAACAAAGCAGTAGCAAAAAGCCAGAAGGAAATTAGCCATCCTGAGAAAGCTAAGTGGAACCAAATGGGGAGCCAGTGGGAAAATACTTAGCAAAGTTTATCAACAGAGCATACGACCACACATGGAATACGGATTAACTGCGTGGTGTTCGGCATTAAAAACACACTACAAGAGCTGGACAAGGTGCAAAATATAGCACTTAGAGTCACCACAGGAGGGATGAGATCGACCCCTATAGTGGAAATGGAGAAGATGGGGAGGACACAAGTACTGGGTGAGCGCAGAGATACGAAAACGCTAATACAAGCAGAAAAGTTCCTCAGCTTGCCAGGCCACCCTATGCAGAACAAATTTGAAAACCTAGCTATGGGACGGTTGAAAAGAAGTAGTTTTATCCACCAGGCCAAACGACTATGCAGAGAAACCACCGATCTACCCATAGTTGGTATCCCCCTAACAACTATTCCAGAGCGAACTCCATGGAAAGATGAACATACACTATCATTACAAATCCAGACAAAAGTGAGAGGAACATTTGACAAGGAGGAACAGAACAGTGTGCAGCGCAGAACAGCAACTCTCAGCTTCCTTGATGAAGAATACCCACAGGACCTCTGGATCCGAGTTTACACAGATGGGTCAGCACAAAATACTGTTCGAAATGGAGGAGCGGGAGTGTACATAGAATACCCAAATAATACTAGGGACACAGCCAGAGTACAGACAGGAAAGTACTGCCATAACTATGATGCTGAAATTGAGGCAATCAAGATAGCAACAGAGAAATTACTAAATACCAGCAATGGTACACAACCTGTGGTGCTATTGACGGATGCAAAATCAGTACTCGAGGCGCTCCTGTCTGGGAAATTGCCAGTACTAAGGACACTACTTTCTGAACTTAGCAGTCAGTGTAACGTCACCATACAGTGGATACAATACCACTGTGGAGTACCCGGAAAGGACAGAGCTGATCAATTGGCTAAGGAAGGTGCCAAAGAAGAACAGCCTGATGTGCCGATACCGCCAAAAGAAAAGAATGATCAAATCAGTCAGAAAGCCACCAAAACCTGATGACTACCACGTTATGTACAGACCAGAACAAGTCATTATTCTGCGCCTCAGAACAGGACACAATAGATTACGCAACCACGTGTATACAAAATTCAAGATTGGTGAAACAGCCATGTGCACATGTGGATTGGCGTCGCAGACAGCAGAGCACATACTCCAAGACTGCTCAAATTATAACATATGTAGGCAAACCTTCTGGCCTAGAGAGAAGACAGTGGAAGATAAACACTATGGACCGCTGTGTGAACTAAAAAAGACAGTTACATTCATACAAGAAAAAACCTTGTAGTTATAGACATATTTCAAGCGAACGAAAGAAGAAGAAAAATCGTGCATTATTTTATTTACAGCTCTTGTGTTTACAAAATTTTTTTTTAGAAGAAAGGAATCGACCATTGACAAGCTCCATCAAGTCATGTTTAGTTTTGCCCTCTTAACTGATTCAGTGTCGGTCTCCCTGGCCTAGGTGTTAACGTCTTTCTCCGTAATCCCGTATATTCTCGTGAGTAACGTAATGTGCGCGGTTCTCGCCGCGTTGGTAACTTACGGGGACATGTGAGCCGGTCGCTCAGAAAGCAATGGCAAACTCAATCAATCATGTGCCATGCCGGAAAGCGTGGGCGGTCATGACTCGCCATTTTACTCGATCACCAGAGTCGTGGATCAGCTCAGTGTTCCTGTCTCGTCCATGCCATGTGGCAAAGCCATCCAGGTATTTTCCTCTCGGTCTTCCCCTTGGTCTGTTCCCTTCGATCTTGCCAGTTGTCACTAAGTTCTCCAATCCATTTCTTCTCATAACATGTCCAAAACATTTTGACTACGTCTAATTTCTCTAATCAATTTACGATTTTCATGTGTCTCCTGTAGTACTTGGTCATTGGTTTTTCTGTCTGTCCATGGTATTCTTTGCATTTTCCTCAGAAACCACATTTCTACAGGCATCAGATGTTTTTCAGCTTGACTACACATTGTCCAAGTTTCACATCCATACAAAAGAACAGGCCCTATGTATCCCCTCAACACTCTTTTTCTCGTTTCAATTGACATCTTTTTATTGGTCAGGATGTTTTTCATCTTGCTAAATGCTACTTTCGCCATGGCGATTCTTGTTCTAATCTCTTCAAGGCATCTCCCATCAGATGTCATAACTGTTCCGAGATAATTGTACCGATTCACTTGTTGAAGAATATTCCCATTTACTTGTATATTACATTGTGGTACTTCGTTCTTCCTAGTGACGACCATAACTGTCAAAGTCTTGCGTAGGGCAAGAACTATGGCTCGTATTTTGACAAGTGTGATACTAAATATGCTTATCAAAGAACACGAGGCGAATAACCGATAATATAATTCGCGCTATTTATTCGCGCACTGCACACATCAGAAACAATACAAGCTTCGCGAATCACAATTCACAATATCCAATAGATCATAAATGCAAGCAATCAATACATCAATATAATAATACATCAATGCACTCCACTTACAAGTCACACAGACAGGCGTTCCATCTCCAACGGTCATACAGGCTAGCTATCAAGACATGCATAAAACTCTCAAGCCGCATTCACACGTCAGTCCGTTACGGCACCCAAGCCTAGTCTGGCTGGACTTTTAGTATACACCTCAGTTGTGCTCGAGTCAGCCCGCGTGACCCCTCAATGTTCACGCTGTGTTCCAGCTGACCGCCGACTGCTTAGCATCGCTCAGTGTTGATTGCGTGGCGTTGTTGACGACGCCACGTAATAGCTGTAGTGTTTATCATAGTTCAGCGTTGCATTGTCGGGCGTTGGTACAGACAACGCGTTATAACTCTGGGTGAGACTCTGACATTCTCCCCCCCCCCTTTTTGTTTCTCATGAAAGGATTTCCTTTCATGTACTCTATATAGCTGTTCTTTATCTTGTCAGAATCGAACTTTGCACTTCATCTGACGTAAACCTTTGGTTTGTCTTAATATGTGCAGGTGATTAGTAAACAATATGCATACAATCCCCATGCCTACCCATCAAGCATACTTGTCAAGTACAATCAATTCCATGGTTTTTACCTCACTGAGACACAGCCAGTCCGGTAGGTTACGGCTAACTTGCCCCTACCTCTCAATCAAAAAGAAAAATTACAAATAATCAGGTCAGCCTGTGAGTATCTACCTATCAGATAATTCCGACATTGGACATCTACCCTTATCTCATAGAATATCCAATGAAGGTCTTCAGTTTTGGCAAGTTTTCCCATATACACATGACGTCACATTGACGTGTTACTCATTAGGCAAACATGGTAGTTTCAATACATATTTACACATCACCAACAATATTTAGTTATGTCCCTTGGTTATGGAACAAAAGTTAGGGGCAGTAATTTTATCATGCTTTCAACAAAATAAATTACAAGTAACATTTTCTTTCTTAGTGTCATAATTTGATACTTATTGACAAAAGTGCACAAAAGGTCACTCTTGTGAAAAAGTAACTCAAGCTACGACGCTGAGATTACATCTAACAAAACTCGACATATACAATTTCGTATATGGAAATGTTTCATACCCAAATTTTCTTACAATTGTCATAAATTTATAAACATTTTAGTATCGTCTGCTAACTTTCAAATTAATATGGACATATCACGGAAGTGTAGAGCTGTGTTGTTGCACACATGTGTTATGTTGAAATTCACATCAAGGTCTCTCGTTTTAGGTGGACTTTAAATATACGGAGCACCCAGTTCTTGTCATCAGCTGTTGGATAGCTTCTTCCGTCTTATTCTCGGATTAGGTTGTCAAGGTCATCATTAGTACTTGTTAAAACGTCGTGGACCATCTTTGTAGATGTACTCAGGATTACTTGACGCTGTTCAAGATCGGTAAGTCTTTGGGTCCTGTAGTACTGTCCTGTGACTCTTGTGGTGTCTATTTCTTATAATACTACATATTTACAATACTAATGGCATTCTTTCACATCTCTCACAATTATACGACACATTCATTCGCATAATAATAATAGTATGTACACAATTTATTTACAATGGGAGATTAAATCTTCCCTATCACACTGTTCTTCACAGCGTAACTGACATGAAGTCACAATTGGCTGTGGTGTTGAGCACTATTTACGTTGCAGTTTATACACCATCTGCAATGACCTCGGGTGTTACCTGGCTATTGGGTGAGTCGTATGGACATCTCGATAGAAGATCGGCCAGTGAGTTATGTGAGCCTCGTATATGTCTGATTTCGAAGCTATAGTCCTGTAGAAGAAGGGACCATCTGGCCACTCTGTGGTTACTTGGGGTTCCACTGGTGATAAATGTCAACGGACTATTGTCTGTTTCAATAATGAAGTGTTTACCTAAAAGGAATCTCGAAAGTTTACGTACCGAGAACACAAGAGCGAGGGCTTCAAGTTCCGGCGTGCTGTAATTTCGTTCACTGGTGTTCAATTTCCTGGAGGCGTAGTATACAGGGTACAATAATTGGTCGTGCTCTTGAAGCCGTACCCTTCCAATGGCTACGGAGCTCGCATCGCATCTTAGCCTGAAAATAGTGCTAAGATCAGGTAATTTTAGAATAGGTTCACTGGAAAAATAAGATAGTACTTTCGCAAATGCAGGCCTTAAACATTCGCTATTTACAATGATATTTGGATGTTTGTTTGTTAGTAAATCAGTGAAACATTTGGTCAATTCAGCAAAATGAGGAATAAATTGTCTATAATAATTCAAAAGACCTAACACACTTCGCAACTCTTTTTTGGTTGTCGGAAGCGACAATTTCAAAATTCTAGACATGATGTTATGGTCAGTTGATATGAAGCCATTTGAGATCTTATAGCCCAAAAATGTAATTTCTTGAAAGGCTATATCAACTTTGGATGGTTTTATTGTCAGTCCATGTTGTCTAATCCTGTCGAATGTCTGCTGTTTATTGGGATGTCAGACGTCAAAATAATATGATGATGCACTAAGTCTGTCTGTCCTGGGTTGTTAGAAAAAATTGTACTGTATTCCTGTAATACTTGTCTGCAACTGTCGGTCTGTGTCTGCGTCAGCTTGGGATTTACCTTTATGTCCTGTAGGTTGGTTGTCGTGTCCAGTACTGGTGTTGGTATCTCGTCAGTATCGTTGTCGTCTGTTTGGTCCACTATTGTTGTGCTTGCTGTAGTATCTACTTGTTCGTCGTCCCTGTGGTAATATGGTTTAAGCATGTTAATATGAAAAATATTGTGTTTGTCCCTAACTATAATTCCGTAATCTACTGTCGAAATTTGCCGTAACACTTTAACCGGTCCTTGCCATGAGTCTGTGAGAAGATGTCTGTCACTTGGCAATAGAAGAAGAACGTCCTGTCCTGGCGTCAGAGTAATGGTTCTATTTCCTCTGTTAGCGTATAGTCGGTAGATAGCACCAGATTTTTGTAGTGCTTCTTTTGCTAACATACATGATTTCATGATCCTATCGCGCAATGATATTACATGTTCATACGATGAAATGGGTGTAGATATGGTTTTACTTTCAGTCAGCATAGACTGGTACAACGATAATGGGCAGCGTGGTTTTGCACCATATACTATTTCAAATGGTGAGAATCCAGTGCTGGAATGTGGCACTTCCCTATATGCAAATAAAATAGCAGGTAGATACGTGTCCCCGTCTTCGGGATGTTCTTGGGTTACTTTTGAGAGCATATGTTTAAGATCGCCGTTGATCTTTTCTATGATACCCGTGGAGTGTGGGTGGTACGGGCTGTTAAAGCATTGCTTCACCCCCAACATCCTAGTAAATGCTTGTGTAGCTGCGGCAATAAACTGGCTACCCCGACCTGAAAGGATGGTATCAGGGAATCCTACCCTTGCAAAAATATGGAAGAATACTTCCATGATGGCTTTGGAAGTTATGTTCTTCATCGGAATGGCTTCTGGCCACCGACTACATAAATCAATTATTGTAACAATATATTTGTTTCCTCTTGATGTTATGTGGTTAAGAGGACCAACTATATCAACCGAGATCTTTTCAAACGGTCTACTTGCCAAATCAGTGATTTGCAGTTCTGCTTGCGGGTGTTTCCCCTTTTTAACAAGCTTTTGGCAGATGTCACACGATCTGCAATACAGTTTGGTATCACTGCAAAATTTAGGCCAATAGAATTGAGTAAGTAACCTTGCTCGTGTTTTAGCATACGCCATATGCCCTGCAAATGGTATGTCATGCGCTAGCTGTAATGCTTGGTTGCGGTTTTCTGCAGGTAGCACCGTTTGTTCTGTAGTGCTAGAACCTTTGGTATAGTACCGTGTCAGAATTCCGTTCTTCAGAGCAAAATACCATTTAGCGTTCTTTGCTACTCGTGGCTTTTGGCCTATTAATTTAAAATACTTTTGCAATGATCGATCGGCTTTTTGAGCTGTTATAAATTTCTTCCTGGTTGTTTCAGGAGATGTTACAACTGGGCTTATTAGCTGTAAAGCCTCTGTCTGATCGATTCGATCTTGCATTTGAGCAGTAGATCTAGTTACTGCATTTGTAATATCAAGGTTATCATTTACATTACAAATTGGTGTTACATTCAAACAACTACATTCATGTGATGACATTGCCGAGTTGGCATACATACATTCATTTACAGGTGGTAATACATCATGAATGGTGATTTGTGATGATGGTGAAATGGTATTATCAATGTTACAAGTGACAGTGGATATAATACTGTCATGTGGCATATCATTAACCTCAGGAAGGTTACCAATGATGACATCGCAACAAGGATTGGTCAATGCTGCGCATTTGATCTTTCCGGTGAGGAATGGTGTACTTATGTATGCCCATGCAAGCGGGTATCTCTCGATGTTACCCGAGAAAGTTCTGCAAGTAACGTATTTACCACTATATTGTGATGGTAAGATATAGTCTCTCTTAATGCCAATGAGGGTACTGCCGCTATCACGTAAAACGGTGGCAGCTCTACCGTTAATATACCCATGGTGGATATTTAATTTACCTTGGGAGTTGACTACTAAATTGGCTTCCTCATTTGTAACAAGAATGGAATGGCCACATGTCAAAATGCCATCCTCGTGAAATTGATCACAGATAGTACATTTGTCGTGTTGAAACACATCAATAGAATGTGCTGCGTTTACAGGGTGATCTTCTACACTTTCATCTTCTGATGAAGAACTATAAATCATGGCTGCATTCGCCTTTCTGGACATAGCTTTGGCTTTACAATCTTTCCGCCAATGGCCGAAGGCCTTACAAAGGAAGCATTTGGTGGCACGTCTGTATATCTTTCTTTTTTTTTGGGTCTTGCTTCAATATGTAGTTTTGTAAGTAAGACATGTAACCAGGATGTTGGTCACACATTTCAGTTTCATTGTGTGACAAATGACAATATTTGCATTTGTTAAACTGTTCAGCCGCTTGCCTATAGGACTTTTGTTTGTTGTAGGGCACTGACTTAGATCTATCATATGTAGCGGCTGCTACAAAGTCTGTGCTAGTCAGACCCGTAATGAAACATTGTTTATTGGCTGAAAAATAACCTGAGCCACGACTTTCAATCTGTTGTACACTTTCACACTGACATTCTAATAGAAATTTCGAAAATGGGGGTGGGAGAGATGTGATAATTTTATCTCTCAAAATAAGATCTGTCAATTTATCAAAATTATAATTCACGTTGGCTGCTGACAGCCACTTAGGAAAAACATTCTGTATTTCTGAGATGTAATCAGAGAACGTTTGTGTTGGTTTAGGAGACAATTTACCAAACTGTTCTCTGTAGCCTGCTTCATCTAGCAGAAAATGAGACATAATTTTTGTCTTAATATACTGATAATCTTTCTTCAGGTCATTTGGAATAGACTCTATCACTTTCAGAGGTTCTCCAGAAAGACTTCTCATGTATATTATACTCCATTCTGACTTTGGGATCTGGTAATGATCCATAATACATTCAAAATTTTGTGTGAAAGCTGCTATGCAATCACCACTGGTGTAACTTTTAATCAGCCCTTGGTATTTCTTGTATGGCTGATCTTTGTCAGATTTTCTATCTTCATTTTCTTTGGAAGTTTCTGCTTTAAGCTGTTCAATTTTTAGCTGTACTTCAAGCTCTTCTTTTCTGGTTTGGGCTAAAATTTCAGCTTTTCTTATTTCTGCATCTGTTTCTGCTTGCTTAACTTTCAAAGCAGCTTCTGTCTGTTTCAAAGATCTTTCGGCTGCTCTCTCATCACGTTCATTAACCTTCTCCTGTAGTAGGAGGTATTCTGCAAACTTTTTCTCACTCCAGGCCCTTAACTCTTCACCAGAAAAGTTCATCTTTAAACCCATTTCGATGTACTCGTTTAAACTAGACATGATGAACAAAATGTATGATGAAATAGATAGACACCAAATTAATAATGTGGTTAGTAATTTAAGTTCAAAAGTTTACAATACTTAATATTACAGCTTATGTTTAGGCTTGCTGAACGAAAATATAAGAAAGAGAAAAAAATTTTATACTCAAGTACTCCTGAGGCAATGTGTCGGACAATGGCTGCTCAGTACTGCCCGAAACCACACTGGTTTTTAATTCAGGTCGACCAAAAAACTTGGGAGTTTACAAGGGACAGGTGTAGATGACACCAAACAACCTGTTGTTTTTGGAGCAAGAGAAATTAGAACATGTGCAAGTGTGTGGTGTATGTAATGTCACTTAAGTTTTTGTAGGTTTGTATGTCGTCAAGTATTGTTGTTAGTCGTATCACCACAATCAACAACTCTCTTTTCACACTTTCCAACCGTTCCGCTTACACTACTTCTACTCAATTACATTCAAGGACATGGCCGCCATTTTGTTTTTATCACTTCAATAACTCGGTTGAAATTTACTAAGTCCAAAAACGCACTTATGGTTTCAATAAATTAACACGAAAGATGGTATTTAACTGTTAAATTATAACCTACACTCTCGCATTTGTTCAAAACTCGCACTTCATACAAATAATCGATTCAAAAAAAAAAAAAAACACACACACACACACAACCCGACAACAGTTGCCCTGTTTGCACTTATTTAACACTCTATTTTTCGTATTTCACGGTTCATATCCAATGAGGACGTAGCACCCACGTTCACACTTGTCAAAGTCTTGCGTAGGGCAAGAACTATGGCTCGTATCTTGACAAGTGTGATACTAACTATGCTTATCAAAGAACACGAGGCGAATAACCGATAATATAATTCGCGCTATTTATTCGCGCACTGCACACATCAGAAACAATACAAGCTTCGCGCAATCACAATTCACAATTTCCAATAGATCATAAATGCAAGCAATCAATACATCAATATAATAATAAATCAATGCACTCCACTTACAAGTCACACAGACAGGCGTTCCATCTCCAACGGTCATACAGGCTAGCTATCAAGACATGCATAAAACTCTCAAACCGCATTCACACGTCTGCACACACGGCACCCAAGCCTAGTCTGGCTGGACTTTTAGCACACACTTCAGTTGTGCTCGAGTCAGCCCGCGTGATCCCTCAATGTTCACGCTGTGTTCCAGCTGACAACCGACTGCTTAGCATCGCTCAGTGTTGATTGCCTGGCGTTGTTGACGACGCCGCGTAATAGCTGTAGTGTTTATCATAGTTCTGTGTTTTCATAACCTGTGTTTTCATACAATTTAATTTCAACCCCAGCTGCTCACTTTGTACAACAACCGCATCTACTAATTGTTGCAGATCCTGTGCATTGTATGCAATGAATACTTTATCATCTGCATATCTAATGTTATTGATGTTTCGTCCTCCAATGCTGATTCTATTTATACCTTCTACATTTATGAAAATATTTTCACTGTACATGGAAAAAAGATCTGGAGACATTACACATCCCTGCCTAACACTTCTCTTAATAGGTTGATATTTCCCCACTTCATTATCGATTCTAATAGCAGCTTGTTGTTTCCAATATGTGTTTTTTATAAGTCTAATGTCTTTCCCATCAATGTGTAGATCTGCAAGCATATCCACCATTTTGACATGTCTAACTCTATCAAAAGCCTTTGTGTAGTCAATAAAGCAAAGATGTTTATCCTTGTTTACTTCTTTAGCACGTTCAATAACTGTTTGCAGCATATACACAGCATTTAATGTACCCTTTCCTTCTACAAACCCACATTGTTCTTCCCCTATTTCAGGTTGTATTTCCTTCCTCACTCTTTGCATGATAATTCGTAGCAAAATATTTGTGATGTGACTCGTTATACTAATTGTTCTATGTTGATCACATTCCAAGGCTCTTGATTTCTTTGGGATTGCTATAAATACAGAGTTACATAATTCAGAAGGTATATCTCCAGTATCATATAATGTGTTCAGCAGTCTGGTGACTTGCTCTAGTCCAAATTCTTCTAAAACTGTAATCGTTTCTGTTGTGATGTTATCTGAACCGGGGGTGTTGTCAGCTTTAATATGCTGAAGAACATTTCGAACCTCCATCTTCAAAATTGGCAGTCCTTCATTATTAAATCTAATATCATACTGTTCCTCTCTGCTATCATTATAAAGGTTTTTCACATAATCTGTCCATACATGTAGAATCTGATCTTTTTCTATTATGATTTTGAAATCTTTAGCTTTTAGACAGCCTGTTGATGTACTTGTTCTTTTATTAGTAAGTTCCTGAATTCTTTTGTGCACTAATTTGGTATTTTGACTGTTTTGTTGTTTTTCAATGTCTAAGCAATTTTCATGCCATGCTTCTTTTGCCTCCTTACATAATATTCTGACTTGTCTGTGAATTTCTTCATATTTGACAGAATTATTTTTATTGATTCTTCTTGTCTCCATTAAATGTAAAATTTCTTCAGTCATCCATTTCTTACGACCCACCTTCTTTAATTTTGGAATAGTTGTTTCTGATGGAATTCTTCAGCATTTCCCATTGATCATCCACATCCTTGAATAATATCTCTAGATCAGACAATATATCAAATCTATTCTGTACTTCTATGTTGAATTTGTTTTGTATTTCCTTGTCATTACTCAATGTACACAAATCATATTTAGTGTTTCCTGTTATATACTTGACTTTCTTCAATTTTATCCTCAATGTTCCTGTAAGTAATCTGTGGTCACTATAACAATCAGCACTGGGAACTGTTTTTGCTATTGTTAGCGCGTTTCTAAATCTTCTGCTAATCAGAATGTAGTCAATCTTGTTTCTCATCCTGCTATCAGGACTCCTCCATGTCCATAGTTTTCTAGGGTGTTGCTTAAACCAGGTGTTTCCTACAATCATTTCCTGTTCTTTTGCCCACTCTACGAGTCTGTATCCTCTTTCATTTCTCTCTCCTAAACAATAGTTATCTACTGTGTATCTATCACCTTGATTTCCTACTTTTGCATTGAAGTCCCCTATTATGATGTTTATTTCTGAATTTTTACATTTCTTTAAGGCAGACTCTATATCATTATAAAATCCCTCTACACTAGCTTCACTGGATTCTCCTGTTGGGGCATATACTTGAATAACATTTATGCTAAAAGGTCTGCCACTCAATTTAACTAGTAGAACTCTGTCCGACACGGTCCAATACCCTTGAACAGATTTTTATGTTTTCCGGTTCGAAATAATTGCCACTCCCCTTTGTCGGTCTTCACCTCCAGAATAAATAATCTTAAAATCTTCATCTATCTTGATGCCTGCTCCTGTCCATCTCGTTTCGCACATCCCTAAAATATTAATTTTTTCTCTTCCCAGTTCTTGTTTTATGTTCTCTAATTTGTCGTCGTCGTTCAACGTCCTAACATTCCATGTTGCTAATTTTTATGTCTCTGTCCTTGTCTTGCGATGATCAATCTTTAGGCGAATCATAATGTACTAGGCACTTTTAAAGAGGTAGTTTGCCGTTGCTTTCCTCTATGGCAGTGACCATACTGGTCGGGTGACTGCAACCATTGTCTCTCGAAAGAGATCCTCTGCCTGCCGTCGCGAAACTTGAGACCATAACCAACAAATATCAGTCGGCTGCCCTCAAAATTTCATCCACCGCCTGCCTTCCGGGACTTCTTTTGAACACTTCCAATAAACCAATACGAAATAACACCACATAATCCACAGGAAAACACTAAAAAAGCGTCTCCGCGAAGAATAAACGCGTCACTTCGTCGCCATTTGTACCGGAAGTATAAATGGCAAACAACTGAGCGTAATATTGCCTAGTACATCAACGGGAGCTGAAAATGTTGGTATTTACTGCAACGTCCTGTAAGGGATATGAAATAAAAATGATTCAGTGCCAAACAAAAAGTAGGTGTGGACCAACCATGGTAAACAATCAAATAGACAAGTATTTATAACGTACCGGCTCTCTGGCGAAGAGGTAACTAACGCACTTCGTAACCCCGCAGACCGCGTTCGAAACACAGCTGCTGGCGGTTTGGTAACAGACCGCCTTGCGTTGGTTTCCAGCAATGTTATGAGTGCCGGTCGCTCAGAATTCATGGCAAACAGCCAAAAAATACCGGAGTTGACTGCTACGTCCTGTAAAAGATAGGCAAGCAATTAAAATATAAAGTTCCGTTCACTGAGGATTAAAATTGCGGAAGGTACCACGAAATAAAACAAATAACACGATGGCACTAGTATGGTGATCTATCTATCGAACTTCTGTCGAAATGGGAGGTCACATTCTGCACTGAATCAGTTAATTTATGCAGTCAGTATAGATTGTTGCCCAGGAATAGAGTCATAAGTGAGCTAGGTACAGAGATGAGAAACAGCGAATTCAGATCATCCCAAAGCTTGTAGCTAATGCCCCTTCTCAAAGAGCTGTCCCTCTCTATTTACTCGACCAGCTCCAATGGGGGAATACAAAGCAGAAGAAGACAGCTAACTACCACCTACCGCGATGTATGTTTTCTTGAGGCCAGCGCTTTGGTGGAAACAAGCCACGGTCTTTAAGAATTCGAAGCACACGTACTGGTCATTCAACAGCGATACTGCCATGCCAATGCCCCTCTTGATTCTTCTCACGTGGGACACAAACAATGGATATTGCTCCCATTGATCTAAGGTTAGCAGTTTGGTGCTGAGATAGAACAAGCTTTGTATTTTTGGCGCGAACTTGAACAACCTGCAGACCGGAAAATGTCAAGTTATTCAGGGATGTACATTTCTGAACTGATTCAGTGCTGAAGAATAATATATCGTCAAATGCGACTTACCATTTAGACCGAAGGGCGTTAAAAAATGTCTTCAAATTCGAGAGGACCGACTTCATTGCACCGGGTTTCATCCCATATGGCTCGGTCTCTTTCCGCAGGGCGACCTACAGAAAGCGTCGCACAAAGCACGAACTCCGTAGCTCCAGCGACGATCCCAGGAGTTTCCGAGAAAAATGGACTCGTGAACCGAACGACGCAGTCCGGAATTGAACCCACAACCTTCAGATAGCGAGGCAGACGGCTTGACTACTTCGCCACGGAGACTCCCGAAGGGAGTTATATCGCCGTACTAGGGTTATCGTGTTTTTTGTTTCGTTTCACAGTTCCTTTCGCAATTTTAATGCTCAGTGAATGGAGATTTACATTACAATACTTGTTCATTTGATTGTGCACAATTTTGATCCAAAACTACTATTTTGTTTGACACTGAATCAGTTAACATACCCTATATAATAATGTTTGCATATCATTTACAGGACATCGCTGTCAACATCAGCATCTTTCAGCTGATTGTTGATTTCTTGGCAAGATTACGCTCAGTAGTTTGCCATTGCTTTCTGAGCGGCCGGCTCACATACCCCTAAGTTACCGACGCGATTCGAACCACTGCTGATTCTCACCGTCGTCACGCTACTTACGAGAGTATACGAGATTACGGAGAAAAGTCACTAACCTCTAGGCCAGGAAGCTGGCTAACATACCCTACAACAATAATATATGTATTGCTACTGTCAATACAATACACGCATCTCTGAGTGACGAAATGGGTATATAGCTTACTCGTCGCCATCACGTAGCAAGATATTTGTAGAACGACGCTCTCATCACGGCCCACAGGACAGATTCTCCATCCTTGACTAAGTGTCCATCTTTGTGCTGGTCGACTTCGGTCTCATCTTCCAGGAACCGTTTTTTGTGTGATTTTATTTTTTCTCTCGCTCACTTTGAACTCAAACGTAGTCCATACACACTACTTCGAGTAGTGGTGGACTGAATTGTGCGTGTCGATTAGATTTCTCCATTAATAGTGTCCTTCGACATCAGGCGGACCCACTCCGACTTCTGAGGTACTTGTAATTTACGTCCCCATGCCAAGGACGATAGGTCAACATTTTAGTCCAACTGTCTTGTGTATGGGTTGGTCCTCTTACCTCGGCATCAGCACACCGGATGTTTAAGAACACGCTTAAAAGAACACGCGTTCTTATCCATTCGGCCACGCTGATCTACACTGTGGTGTTTGATACGGTCAAAAGTATTTCAGTTTCCGAGACATGATACTGTATGCGGGTTAGCTTTCTTCGAAGCTCTGTCTTGAACAATGTCAGACATTTCTTCTTTTTGATCCACTTGATGCTAAAATATTTCCAGTAACATTTCATTTCGAAAGCGTCTGTTTTCGCCTGTAGTGATTGTGAAATGGTCTATGACTCAAAGCCGGAAAGCGAAGGGAAGCTACCACATTATACATCTGAAGAAACTCAGCAGTCTTCTCGTTTAGGACAGAAACCGCGAGCGTGTTAAACGGTCTCTCAATATTTTGAAATTGTAAATAGTAGGCCTAGGGATTAACGTCTTTCTCCGTAATCCCGTATATCCACGTGAGGAACGTAACCTGGGCGAGAATCGGAAGCGGTTCTCGCGCTGCGTTGGTAACTTACGGGATGGGTATTGAGCTGGTCGCTCATAAAGCAATGGCAAACTACTCAGCGTAATCTTGCCAAAGAAATCAACAATCAGCTGAAAGATGTCGATGTTGACAGCGATGTCCTGTAAGGGATATGCGAAAAAAGTAGGCCAGGAAAAACGCTTTCCAAGCTAAATCTCAATATTAGAAATGAAAAAAAAAAAAAAAAAAAAAACATACTCCAAGTGTGGTACTTTAATACTATCATTTTCAATTTCGCAGATGCCAATGAATGGGTCCACTCTGCTGAGAACATCGCTGTGGAAATGTCCTTATGGAAGACCACTGAAGAACTTACGCAGGTATACGTGTGCGTAGTGCGGTCTTTTGCAAAACAGCCAACCAAGAATATGGCAAAATAAATGTATGCAACAGCTCTGTTTCCTAGAGTCGCAGTTGAGTTGAGTTGAGTTGAGTTAGAACCTTTTGGCTAAGATCAAGATGCAGTATTTGCACTTGATCTTACAATGGCCACCAACAGAGGCGGTTAACCGAATGACACACAGGGACGTGGGGACCTGATGGGGCGGCTCTGGCCCCTGGGGGAACCGCGAGCCCTTCTTTAAACAAAATAAGAACCGCTATTACAGCACACAGGACATTCCCATACTCGCTCTGTCCTCACCTCAACAACCAGCGAAGAGTCCCAACATAAGATGTACTGGCTGCAATATGATAAGTCTATCCGGCCTTTCCTCGGAGAACTGCTAGAGCCGGAATAAAACACAAAATAAGACTGGGAAGTTCGGAGAACAGAAAAACACACACAGATAAATGCGAACGTTTCCACCAAAGTCCTTTTCAGCGAGAAATTAAACAAAAACATCGCGCACACAAATAAGAAATCTTAACTAGGGATGTGAAAAGGAATCCGATCAACACAAAAACAAGGAACAGAAAACCTCGCTTTGAATGCTGAGACGTTGCGGAGGATCAGGAATACAACTTCGGAAGTAAAGAACTAAATGATATGACGAACAGAAAATGCAAAACAGATTTTGACAGGATTAACATGGTGTATACTGTGACTTATGAGACTCAAATGTTGTATTATGATGTTTTTAATTAGTGTTTTTGTTATAATTTTAGTTATAATTAAAGTAAGTAACGAACCCGTGTTTGACCGGTGTCCTGTGTGAAGCAAAGAATTGTATCCTATCGTGCATGTCGTAAGAGGCGACTACGAAGGGTTGTGCTTAGGGTAGGCACTCTCCTCACGTAGAAACATTTAGTCACAAAATCTGACCAACCATGACAAAATCACATGACGAAAATAGAATAACTTAACCAACCAAGAGAAAAGGATTGTGGGATATTGCAGAAACAAAGGAACGAGTTATAGTCACAATCTCTAATTAGCACCAGGTATTGCAACTTGCAAAAGTTAGTAGACTAGGTGAGACTAGACTAGACACCGAAGACTTTGCATATCCTATTTACAGGACATTGCAGTCAACACCAGAATTTTTCAGCTGCTGTTGATATCTCGGCAAATTTTACGTTCAGTAGTTTGCCATTGCTTTCTGAACGGCCGGCTCACGTGACGCGTTCCGCTGCCGAATCTCGCGGAGCTGTGTTTTGTACGTGGGTATACGGGATTACGAACAGCGTCCTTAACCACTTCGCCAGGGAGACTAGCACACCGAAGACAAGGCTGAAAATACACCCCAGTCTATCAGTGAAAGTGCATGTGAAATTGACTATACACTACACAGTCTCTCAACGAGTGTGTATGGGAAACTGACTATACATCACCAGTCTATCAATTAGATTGTTTAAGAAACTGACTATACACCACCCGGTCTATCAGTTAGCTTGTATGTGAAACTGACTATGAACCACCTAGTTATCAATGAGCGTCTATGAGAAACTGACTATGAACCATCAAGTTTATCAATGAGCATGCATGGGACAACGTCAGGAAAAGATATTTTTGACAACGTATGTCAAAGTTTAACCAACATGAAACTCGTTGGACTGGCAACAGATGGAGTATCGGCGACGTATGGCGAAAAAAGTGGACTAGTTGGAAAGATGCGGTTAAAGATGCGGGAGAACTGTACTGGTGAATTTATAGCATATCACTGCATCATACACCAAGGATCGCTGTGTGGTAAAGTCCTCAACATGGAAGATGTAATGAGCACTGTAACACAAACCGTCAACTTTATCAGAGCCAAAGGTTTAAATCACCGCCAATTTCATTCTTTTTTGCAAGAAATAGAGTCGACGTTCAGTGACATGCCTTATCATACAGAGGTGTGGCGGCTAAGTCGGGGAAAAATTCTCAGTAGATTTTTTTCCAGTTGATCGAGGAAACATGTCGATTCATGGACAGTAAAGGAAAAGATTCCACAGTTTTTCGGGATAAAAAATTGAAATGTGAGTTGGCGTTTCTGTCTGATATAACCACTCATCTCAACGACTTGAACTTGCAGCTCCAGGGACAGGATGGGAGACACAAATGCACCAATGCAACCTGTCTCACTTTTCTTGTTGCCAGGCAATGTTAAATCAAGTCAACGCTATGGTGTTTCCCAATGCACACTTTGCTTAAAAACTTAGCTTACATCGCGCCGAGTTCACACGGCACTTTAGTGACTTTGAAGCACAGAAAAGTAATTTCGAGCTGTTTCGTAATCCATTTGCCAAAGATGTGGAAACTGCACCTGCAAATGTGCAGATGGAGTTAATAGAGCTGCAGTGTAACTGGACACTAAAGGCAAAGTGCGAGACTGTGGGGCCTGCACAGTTCACTCGTTTCATTCCTGAAGAGATGTCCCGGCTTCGTCTACATGGGGCTCGAACCTTGAGCATGTTTGGTAGCACATATCTGTGTGAGCAGCTGTTTTCTGTGATGAAGATTAACAAAACATCACACAGTAATCGTCTCACTGATGAACACTTGCAGCCCATCATGAGAATCTCAATGACATAAAGCATTAATCCCAACATAAACGAACTTGTAGCTAAGAAAAGATGCCAAACATCGTTCTCTGACAAATTGACATAGGAGTGAAAATGTGTATACGAATGATGTTTTATTATTAAAACCTTTTTTCTGTTTTAATTTATATTAATGTTTAAAAAAGGTTTTATTTTCAGCTTATTGAATGTTTATCCTGTCCGGCCCGCAACATTTACGTGTGATTTGAGTTTTGGTCCGCTGAGCGATTGAGTTTGACATCCCTGAGTTAGCCTGTTTAAGAAACTGATTATACACCACCAAGTCTATCAATTAGCCTGTTTAAGAAATTGACTATACACCACTCAGTCTATCAGTGAGATTGTATGTGAAACTGACTATGAACCACCCAGTTATCAATTAGCTTGCTTGTGAAACTAACTATGAACCACCCAGTTTATTTATGAGCATGTATGTGAAATTGACTATGCACCACACAGTCTATCATTGAGTCTGTATGTGAAACTGAACATACACCACCCAGTCTAGATCATATGTGAAACTGAACATACACCACCCAGTCTAGATCATATGTGAAACTGAACATACACCACCCAGTCTAGATCATATGTGAAACTGAACATACACCACCCAGTCTAGATCATATGTGAAACTGAACATACACCACCCAGTCTAGATCATAAGTGAAACTGAACATACACCACCCAGTCTAGATCATATGTGAAACTGAACATACACCACCCAGTCTAGCTTGTATGTGAAACTGAACATACACCACCAAGTCTAGCTTGTATGTGAAACTGTACATACACCACCCAGTCTAGCTTGTATGTGAAACTGAACATACATCACCCAGTCTAACTTGTATGTGAAACTGAACATACACCACCCAGTCTAGATCATATGTGAAACTGAACATACACCACCCAGTCTAGCTTGTATGCGAAACTGAACATACACCGCCCAGTCTAGCTTGTATGTGAAACTGAACATACACCACCCAGTCTAGATCATATGTGAAACTGAACATACACCACCCAGTCTAACTTGTATGTGAAACTGAACATACACCACCCAGTCTAGCTTGTATGTGAAACTGAACATACACCACCCAGTCTAACTTGTATGTGAAACTGAACATACACCACCCAGTCTAACTTGTATGTGAAACTGAACATACACCACCCAGTCTAACTTGTATGTGAAACTGAACATACACCGCCCAGTCTAGCTTGTATGTGAAACTGAACATACACAGCCCAGTCTAGCTTGTATGTGAAACTGAACATACACCACCCAGTCTAGCTTGTATGTGAAACTGAACATACACCACCCAGTCTGGCTTGTATGTGAAACTGAACATACACCACCCAGTCTAGCTTGTATGTGAAACTGAACATACACCACCCAGTCTAGATCGTATGTGAAACTGAACATACACCACCCAGTCTAGATCGTATGTGAAACTGAACATACACCACCCAGTCTAGATCGTATGTGAAACTGAATATACACCACCCAGTCTAGCTTGTATGCGAAACTGAACATACACCGCCCAGTCTAGCTTGTATGTGAAACTGAACATACACCACCCAGTGTAGATCATATGTGAAACTGAACATACACCACCCAGTCTAACTTGTATGTGAAACTTAACACACACCACCCACTCTAGCTTGTATGTGAAACTGAACATACACCACCCAGTCTAACTTGTATGTGAAACTGAACATACACCACCTAGTCTAGCTTGTATGTGAAACTGAACATACACCACCCAGTCTAGCTTGTATGTGAAACTGAACATACACCACCCAGTCTAGCTTGTATGTGAAACTGAACATACACCACCCAGTCTAGCTTGTATGTGAAACTGAACATACACCACCCAGTCTAGATCATATGTGAAACTGAACATACACTACCCAGTCTAACTTGTATGTGAAACTGAACATACACCACCCAGTCTAGCTTGTATGTGAAACTGAACATACACCGCCCAGTCTAGCTTGTATGTGAAACTGAACATACACCACCCAGTCTAGCTTGTATGTGAAACTGAACATACACCACCCAGTCTAGCTTGTGTGTGAAACTGAACATACACCACCCAGTCTAGCTTGTATGTGAAACTGAACATACACCACCAAGTCTAGCTTGTATGTGAAACTGAACATACACCACCCAGTCTAGCTTGTATGTGAAACTGAACATACACCACCCAGTCTAACTTGTATGTGAAACTGAACATACACCACCCAGTCTAGATCATATGTGAAACTGAACATACACCACCCAGTCTAGCTTGTATGCGAAACTGAACATACACCGCCCAGTCTAGCTTGTATGTGAAACTGAACATACACCACCCAGTCTAGATCATATGTGAAACTGAACATGCACCACCCAGTCTAACTTGTATGTGAAACTGAACATACACCACCCAGTCTAGCTTGTATGTGAAACTGAACATACACCACCCAGTCTAGCTTGTATGTGAAACTGAACATACACCACCCAGTCTAGCATGTATGTGAAACTGAACATACACCACCCAGTCTAGCTTGTATGTGAAACTGAAC
Source organism: Cepaea hortensis (assembly GCA_963921405.1). Lineage (NCBI taxonomy): Eukaryota > Metazoa > Mollusca > Gastropoda > Stylommatophora > Helicidae > Cepaea > Cepaea hortensis. Next base: position 93,698,411 of record OY992881.1, on the reverse strand, counting down.
ATACACCACCCAGTCTAGCTTGTATGTGAAACTGAACATACACCACCCAGTCTAGCTTGTATGTGAAACTGAACATACACCACCCAGTCTAGCTTGTATGTGAAACTGAACATACACCATCCAGTCTAGCTTGTATGTGAAACTGAACATACACCACCCAGTCTAGCATGTATGTGAAACTGAACATACACCACCCAGTCTAGCTTGTATGTGAAACTGAACATACACCACCCAGTCTAGCTTGTATGTGAAACTGAACATACACCACCCAGTCTAGCTTGTATGTGAAACTGAACATACACCACCCAGTCTAGCTTGTATGTGAAACTGAACATACACCACCCAGTCTAGCTTGTATGTAAAACTGAACATACACCACCCAGTCTAGATCGTATGTGAAACTGAACATACACCACCCAGTCTAGATCGTATGTGAAACTGAACATACACCACCCAGTCTAGATCGTATGTGAAACTGAATATACACCACCCAGTCTAGCTTGTATGTGAAACTGAACATACACCACCCAGTCTTGCATGTATGTGAAACTGAACATACACCACCCAGTCTAGCTTGTATGTGAAACTGAACATACACCACCCAGTCTAGCTTGTGTGTGAAACTGAACATACACCACCCAGTCTAGCTTGTATGTGAAACTGAACATACACCACCCAGTCTAGCTTGTATGTGAAACTGAACATACACCATCCAGTCTAGCTTGTATGTGAAACTGAACATACACCACCCAGTCTAGCATGTATGTGAAACTGAACATACACCACCCAGTCTAGCTTGTATGTGAAACTGAACATACACCGCCCAGTCTATCAATTAGCATGCGTAAGAAACTAACTTCCCGCTCCGTGGCTAAGGCGTTACGGGCGCGGTTTGTGATCCCGCATACCCACGTTCGAAACACAGCTGCGCGCGATTCGCCAGCAGACCGCGTTGCGTTGATTTTTTTTTAACGAATTGGTATAGGCGCCGGCCGATCAGAAAGCAATGGCAAACTACTGAACGCAAACTTACCAAGAGATCACAGCAGCAAAATATGATGATGTTGACTGCAATGTCCTGTAAAGGATATACAACTAACTATTAACTAAAAAAACTAACTATGCAACATACTAGACTTACCTACAAAAGGAAATTATAAATACCGAGTGCCCGCTTCGTGTTTCCTGCTCTTGAAAAATGTCCCAGAACTCCGTCACGGTGATAATTTCACTCGGAGATAACCCTGTCACTAAGAAGTCGACGTCTAAATGCCACTCTGGGGACAGATTGATGCTACTTTGTTCAAGGCCGTCTGGGGCCGTACAAATCTTATTCCCCATGTCACCGAGACTTCAAATCCAAATTCTCGAGTCTTAACCGCGGGTAGGTATAGAAGATACGCACGATCCGTGAGGCATATTTCTGCAATGTAAACGATCACGCGCTTATACAGGGTGTAATTTTAATGAATGTGCAGTTTTTGAAAATATTGCCGGTCCAAGTTTTGTATTCACCCTCTGTAAAGTTCAACAACATAATAGGTAAATACAAAACTTGGACCGGAAATATTCTCAAACACTGCACAGTCATTAAAAATAACCCTATATTAGGATAAGTCACTAAATTGTAGGCCTATGTGGGGGTGGGGGACAGAGAGAAAACATGAGATGCTAACTGGATAACCGTTTATTGTTGTATTTACGTCTCGCGTTAATTCTCAATAGAGTCCTGGCAAACTTTGATGCACTTATCTCATCGCTTTATCCCATTAATCCCAACATAAACGTCCCAACATTATCCCATTAATCCCTTCCGTTTTTTTCCCCCAATGCCTGATGCATAAATAAAAGTCTCTCAACAGCACGATGTTCTTCGGTGGCGCAGTCTTTGGGTAAACCTGGCATTCTCAGAACCAGCAGCGCGAGAAACTTCGAATGCGGCAATTATTGTCTGCCACATAGACATCGAACTAATATGGATATGCCACATAATGACACCATTATAAACTATCAACAATCATTTCTCAACTGTCATATATTTTCTTACTTACTTGCTGACTACACCTTGTGCCAGTGTTTTCTCCTACATAGAGAATGGTGTGCTTGTTCAACATAATATTTTAATTTACCAGCATTTTATTGGCGCTGTAAGATGAAAATTATAACACAAAGAACGATTTGATTAGCGAGAAGAAAGAACCGTAATTTATTTTATAGGACAGTGTGAGTATAATTACCACTTTTCTTCTTCGACTGCAACCAGTACCTTATACTTATACTAAGTAGTCTGGTTTTATGATCTCATCGTTGAATACATAGCATTGTTCAGTTTTTATTGAGCATGATTTGTTAATATATGCTGCAGATAATTATTTAAACAAACTATAATAAACAATTTCATAATACGTAAAACAGATGCGTGACGTTCAACATACATACAAATTAAGTTTAACTGTGTTCATTATGCTCACTTTGTCCCGGAAATAAAAATAGAGGATGCGCAATTTGTTATTTGTAAGAAAATTTAGAAGCGAAAAGTTGATCAATGAGTAATGATGTGGTTACGGCTGGAGGAAGCCGAGATGTCATTTTGTAAAGAAGCATATGATGGAGTGAAGAAACCAACCACTGAAATACAGTAATACCTGGGTGTTCGTTGACTTCGGTTATCATCGGTTTCGGTGTTCATCGATTTTTTTCCTCTAAGAATTTGTCTCGGTTTTCGTTAGTTGCTTCTGATTTCGTCGGCGTGCTCACGTGACATCGCTGCCAATTTTGTGAAAACAAAGGGACTCGCTCTCCAATGCGCTTGTGCTTTTTTTTTTTCTTCTTCTTCTTTCGTTCGCCTGAAATATGTTTATAACTGCAATGTTGTTTCTTGTATTAATTTAACAGTCTTTTTTAGTTCACTCAGCGGTCCATAGAGTTTATCTTCCACTGTTGTCTCTCTAGGCCAGAAGGTTCGCCTGGATATGTTGTAGTTTGGGCAATCCTGGAGTATGTGCTTTACTCTCTGTGACGCCAAACCACATGTGCACATGGCTGAGTCACCAATCTTGAATTTTGTATACATGTGGTTGCGTAATCTATTGTGTCCTGTTCTGAGGCGCAGAAGAATGACCTGTTCTAGTTTGTCCATAACGTAGTCGTCTTGAGTAAGGTTTGGTAGCCTTCTGACTGATTTGATCATTCTTTTCTTTTGGTGGTATGTAATGGAATGGGCACACTTCGTTTGCTCCTTCCTTAGCCAATCGATCAGCTCTGTCGTTTCCGGGGACTCCACACACTTTTTTTTTTTAAATTGATTGTGAATGCTAATACTACAATTACATGTAAATGATTACAGTGTTCAGTGTAATGTGTTTATTTTGCGTTTTTCAGTTTCAATGTTTACTAACGCACGTAAGATAAAATCACATGTGCTCATATCTCATTGTCCACCTGACCCTGCTGCAAATTTCATATTGTTTTTATTATCAAATACTATATTTATTGTCTATAAAATGTGTTTTTGGTGTGTATTTTGGAGTGTCAAAGACGAATTAATTGGACTTACATTAATTCATATGGAAATAATTGCCCCTGTTTTCGTCGGTTTCGGATTTCGCCGATATTATTCATCTGTTTCTAGCTCTCGTCAACATGATTGATGGATCCGACATCACAGCATTCGGGGCATTCCCATAAGCGCTCCGTCCCCATCCTTAGCAGCCAGCGAAGAATTCCAACACCAACAGTACCAGTAGCAATCTGATTATATGTCCGTCTCGCCTTTCCTCTAAGCGTCGAGTGTCGGCCTGATCCCCTCGTCACTCCTCGCTGCCTCATTCTTGCCAGACCATGATGATCCATTTGCTCCTCCGAGGTGTACATTTGCTCCCACGAGGCCGCAACCACGCCTGCCTTGTCATGCATCAATACTCCACCAAGTTTTGCAGAGCCAGCCAATCTGTCCGCCTGTTCATTCCCCAGCACACCGGCATGCCCCGAAGAAAAGATCCAGACGATACTTGCCACCCGTGACCTCCGAAGCGAAGCAAGCTACCCTGCACGAAGCATGCCTATCCTCACCTTCCTCAGCATGCTTTCTGAGTCAGTTACAATCACGATGTGTGTGTGTATCGTATTCTCGATCCAGAGGAAAGCTGCAATGAACTCCCCCACCTCCATTCTTAAGCTAGATGTTAGTTAGTTAGTTAGTTAGTCGCAGTTCCAACTTCACAGCAACGGGTCGTCCCCATTATGCTCCATTCCTGTGCCAGTGAATATCACACAAAACGCTCCCACTGCCCAATGTGAAAAGTGGAAAAGACAGGAGTCTCGACAAATAACAGCCCGCACAGATACACTGTGCATAATGCCGCCACCAGAATGTCAACACAATAGTCCCCCACAAAGCACCCAGTTCATTTCTGATGGAATCGGCAGTCCACGAAATACAGTTCATCGTCAATGGCAGTGGTAGTCAACCAGAAGCCCAGCAGCCACGCATTTCTGCATAAGGCAAAAACCGATCAACTCTGGGACATAGCCATCTGCCATCTAGATGTTGTGGTATCATATGCCAGGCTTTCCTGCACCATACGTCGGCCATTAGCTTTTGCTATGAACCCCCAGGCACTTATCCTACCTCTCGACACCGAACCATCTGTGTAGATAATTACATCACCCGAGCGAGCATTATCCTGAATTAATTGCTGGATTGCTGGCACTCTGACCCACTCCTCTCCTCGCCTAATGTTCTCCAAGATGCACACATGTCTGATCGTATCCTCCGCCTGAGCCATCTATGATTTCCCTCTTATCAGTCGCTGACCCTTAACTGCATCCAGCGCCTCATGCAAAGGGTGATCTGTGTCTGCAGCTACTCTGAGGTATGCCTTCCCCTGCATCAACTTGAGCCTATCTGCAACAGTCGGCAAACCAAGGATGTAACGCATACACAATACTGGGGTGTCTCTAGTGCTAGTGCATCCCAGAATGACCCGCATAGCTTCGTTCTGTATGCGCTCTAACTTCACCAGCTGACTCTTTGAGACAGTGAGCAGTCCTAGTCCATAATCAATCACTGAGAGATCAAGTGCTGGTATAGTGTGAAAAGAATTCTCTGCTCTGTGTCCATTGCAGCCACAGTTTTAAGTGCATTGAGTCCCTTTTGAGATCTTGTCACAACCATCTCCACATGGTCCTTGAAGGACAGACTCCTGTCAAATGTGATTCCCAGATATTTCACTTGTTCTCTCTGTTGACGTTTCTACCATCTATCGTGAGGCTTGGAACATCAGCTCTCACAATCCTGTTGTCCACAGAGCACCACAAAACAGCCGCCTTTTCCGGGTGGATGACAGCACTAATTTCTGTGCACCAGTCAATCACTTTGTCTACTGTCGCCTGTAGTTCCTGGGCTGTTTGTACCCTATCTCTCCCCTGACTATATGCAAGAATATCATCTGCAAATGTTAGTATCCTTCCAACCCCTGGTGCTTCTAGGTTTGCAATCTTGCTCGTATACACGTTAAAGAGCACCGGTGAGATTGCAGATCCCCGTGGCAGTTCCGGGGTTAACATACGTGGCGCTGAGGTCCATACACCCAGACGGAGAGCAACCCGACGAGAATACAGGACGGCTGCTATCCAGTTCAGCAACCAGGGATTGACCCCCTTCTCCATCGGTGCGGTCATCAAAATATCATATTTAACTCTATTGTATGCATCCTCGAGATCAAGCACCGCCGGCATCGTTTCCTGTCTACTCTGGAACCCCTCATAAACGTCAAAGGCAAAAGTGGCTGCATTTGACCAGGTATCTTTTCCTGGCCTGTAGCTCCCCATACTACTTGGAAGAAGCTTCCCCCTTTCCAAAAACTCTTGCAGCTTGACAGCGTCAACGTTGTATTGAGATCTTTTTTCGTTTGCCATGTAGTTTTCAGTGAAATGACTTGACTTTCCAGTTACACTAGTCTTCTCAATGTGTGTCTATCCAGCGCCAGCATTTTCTCCCTCACCTTTGATTCGCTGGGATCTCTCTGGTTCTCTTCCTAAGCTCCATATTGATTCTGTTAGGCTATTAGTTCGTCCTATTGTACACAGGCAACAGTTAATAAATGTTTGTAGTTTATTTGTCGTTCTGTTTTTCATTCATACAGCACTACTTATTTAACGACAGAGTAAAATATTCTACATCAGGTACTAGTTTTATTTTACTACAGAAAATGGTGATTATTTCCCCAAAAACAATTACGTAGATCAAACAAGTGAACAAACATGTGTTGATAAATAAACACACATGTATTGCATGGCGCTCAAAGAAGCAGTAGAAATCATTAGAAGTTTGAAGAGGCATTAGACAACATTGGCCTAAACTTCTGTCTTCTTCTTCTATAATCACTATCAAATACATGTCTTTATTTATGAATTGTCTTAGTGGCCTCAAAGGGTTCCCCAATTGATATTTCAATGTGTTGAATTGAGTCAAGAACCGACATCACAGCATTCAGGACATTGCCACATCTGCTGTCTTCAACAACCAGGGAAGAGTTCCAATACTCATGTGTACATTTGCAATCTAGCCCTTTCCTCTGAGCCCTGCGTGCCAACCAATTCCTCTTCCATATATTCTCACAAGGCAATGATGGTGTATCTTATTTAATTAGTCGAGGTTCCAACTTCACGGCAACGGGTCGTCCCCATTATGCTCCGTTCCTGTGCCAGTGAATATCACACAAAATGCTCCTCACTGCCCAATGCGAAAAGTGGAACAGACAGGAGTTTCGGCAATCCAACAGTCTGCACAGGTACACTGTGCATAAATCCGCCGCCAGAATGCCAACACAAAAGTCTTCCACGAAAATTCCAGTTCATCGTCGATGGAATCGGCAGTCACCAGAAAGACTTCATTGACCCGGGTATTCTCACATGGCTCGGTCTCTTTCCGCAGGGCGACCCACCGAAAGCGCAGCGCAAAGCACAAACTTTGTAGCTCCAGCGTTCACTCCCAGGAGTCTCCTGAAAAATTCACTCGTGAACAGAAAAGGCAAATCAATCAATTCAGCAACAGCCAGTAGTCATTGTTCCGAACATGCAGTTCATTGTACAAACAAAATCGGACAGATGTAAAAGCATTCCATGTGAATTTCACAGCTCACAGAGTCGCGCCACCCACTCACTAGCAGGGCGACGGAACCATCTGTTCTTTCACACTATACACCTGATCAAAATATGCCTAATCAAGCTCCAATACCCCACCCAGCCAATTTGTCCACCTGTTCATTTCCCAACACACCACCATGCCCTGAGGAGGGATCCAATAGGTGCTCTCTATCTTTGATTTGTTTAAAACAATGAAACATGCCACTCTGCATGAAGCATGCATATCCTCACTCTTCTCATTATGCTCTGTGAATCAAAGATTCTACTGAGAGTGGAGGTGGAGGCGTCACTACAGCGTTCCACTGGCTGGAAGCCAAACAGCGCACACATGTGATTGTAACAAATATATCAGAACAGACACCAAAACTTTCTTATCAAAGATTTTATTTTAAAACCATTGTTAACACTGATATGTTTACACACCAACAATTTAACTATGACTGTCGTAGACATTTGGTACATTACTTTCTTCCTTTCCCAAAGTTAAAAAGTTAGTTGCATATCCTTTACATGACGTCACTGTCAACCCTAGCATGTTTGCATGTTTTGGCTGGTGAGATATCTTGGCAATTTATGTTCAGTAGTTTGCCATTGCTATCTGAACGACCGGCACTCATACCTTTGAATGGGAAATCAACGCAAGGCAGTCTACTTCCAAATTGTTTGTAGTTGTTTTCAATGCGGTAGGGATTACAAATTGCATTCATGACCCCTTCGCCAGAGCTGGCAAGACATAAAATGTCAGTGTCTTAGAAAGAACAGTACTGAAAGCCAGCGTTCCTGAAAGACACGTCAGGGGCCATCCATAATGGTGCTTGACAGAACATTTTGGGCATGAAACTATATAAAGCAAGGGAACTGGTAATAAACAGAGATTCTTTTCCCTAAGCAGCTATAGTTTAATGTAGCAACCTTTTGAACTGAAATATTACAGAAAATAGATGTTATTGATCAAGATGTATACAACAGACATTCTACAAAGTCTCAACATCGAAGAAAACTGTCACACAAAAACAGCATCATATCTGAGAAACTGGTGCTCTACAGCACATCAAACGTCAAGTCTTCTTCAGGACAGTACTGGGAGCCAGGGTTCCTGAAAGACACGTCAGGGGCCAACCATCACGGTGCTTGACACACAACATCCTGGGCATGGAAATGCATAAAGCAAGGAGACTGGTGATGGATAGAGATTCTCTCTTCCCCAAGTAGCTGTAGTTTATTTAATGTAGCAATCTTTTGAACTGAAAAATTGCAGAAAATATAAAATGCTGTAAATCTTCTTCTTCTTCGTTCATCCGGAATATTGTTTTGGATATAACTACAATGTGCCTGTTTACAGCAGAGCTGCGATATTTGCACCTTTCGGCCGACACATCTGACTTCAGGCATTTGTTAACTATGTATGTTAACCTTCCCGGCTGTAGATCAAAATGAATAACATAGACATTCTACAAAGTCTCAATATCGAATAAAACCATTCCACAAACAGCATCACATCTGAGAAACATGCACAACAACACATCAAATCTCAAGTCTTCGTTAGAACAGTACTGGAAGCAGGGGCCAACCATCACAAAGCTTGACACAGAGTACTCAGGACATGAAAATACATAAAGCAAGGGAATGGGTCAAGGACAGAGATTCGTTTCACTAGTCTGTGAAGAGACTGACATTCTGCAATTGTCTTGTTACATAAAGGGCCACAAAAAGCCTTTACAAGGACATTAAACAATGATCAAATAAAATCATATTTCTGGGCTATTTCTATTCAGTGTCTGTATCCATATATAAATAAACACATTATTTTCCCGCATATCCTTTACAGGACATCGCTGCCAACATCAGCATCTTACAGCTGATTGTTGATTTCTTAGCAAGATTACGCTCAGTAGTTTGTAACTGCTTTCTGAGCGACCAGCTCACATACCCCGTAAGTTACCGATGTGGAGAGAACCACAACCAATTCTCGCACACATCACGTTACTCACGAGAGTATACGGGATTACGAAGAAAGTTGTGTAACACCTGGACCAGGGAGACTGGCAAATAAACACATACAAACAGAAAAATGTGATGCTTTTAAAAGTTGCCTTATGTTAAGCTCACAGTGTATGTCAGCATAGCTGAATGTTCTTAAACATCCGGCGTGCTGATGCCGAGGTACAGGGTTTAACCCCTACACTGGACAGTTGGACTAAAATGTTGACCTGTCATCCCTGACTTGGGGACGTAAATTACAAGTACCTCTGAAGTCAGAATGGGTTCGCCTGATGGTGAATCTCATCTCATCATGTTCCTCTTGTACCTTGCGGTGTCGAGGTGAAGTATAAACAGCGGGAGAGTGCCCGTTTATGGGCTTCATGTATCGATATTCCCATGGACTCTTTTGTTCCCAGCGGCCATCGTTTACGTGGTCGGCTTCTTCCTCTGCTTCCCTCTGGTCTGTACATCATTGCTTGTTGTGGTATACTGTTAGTTGATAACCTACTTGCATGGTCAAACCATTTGACTTGTTGCCTTCTAATAAAATCTAGTGCAGCTATAACCCCATTTTAGTCCTGATTTCTTCATTTCTGATGGTGGAGGACACTGTTAATAGGTAAAGCTAGTCCACACGCAAAATTCAGTCCAGCGCTACTAGAAGTAATGTGTATGGACTAGCTTGAGCTCAAAGCAAGCAAGTATCAAAATAAAAACACCTCACAGTATGATCAGGAAGCTCAAAATTAGATTGTCTAATCAAAAAATGCAGTGCACTCCCTAGTAGTAGCAAATACTAGTAGTAGTAACACATGTGTAGACTACACTTGAGTTCAAAGTGAGCTAGCAAACAAGAGCTTCACAACTATCCACTACACTATTATCATTAGCACACAGAATATCTATACAACTGAAGGCAGTATTTCTATCTTCCATATGAAACACATCAAATAATTGAAGGTTTGTATTTCTTCCCTAACTTTGAAGGAGCTTCCCCGGTGTCAAACACAATGGCAGTCAAACAAAAGAAATGTCAAATTCCAACTGAACACACAGCAATGAATATGCATGCAATTACAGATGTAATCACGAGGCAGACAATCTAATATAGTTATCACTCCTCTGCAGATACAAAATAATCACAATTTTTAAATTGTTATCAACAACTGATTTTGCAAACCGCAACAACAAAATTAGACAATCGTTATCAACAACTGATTTTGCAAACTGCAACAACAAAATTTTACAAACTGAGAACTCTCTCCAGGGTTAACCTTCAGTTTTGCTCCCTCCTGTCATACCTGGCAGCAGCTTTTGCCCTAGAAGTTTGAAGCCTGTCAAAGGTCTTCCTTTGAGCCCTTCTCTCCTTTTCCTTAAAGTATTCATCTTTGTTCAGCTGCCACTGCATTGCTTCAGTTATATCTACTTGATCTGGGATCATAACATAGTGAATATTTCTCCCTTTAACATAAAACTTCGTGAAATAGCGAGTCTCTCCTACAGCATTTTTGAGAGTGACTTGTGTCATGTTCAAATTCATTGTGGACTCAGCATAATCCAGTTCTCCCTCCAACACCACATAATTTCTCAGCTCTATTGTGACTTGCATCCCCTCCATAGCTTTCAGTAGACACACCATGGAGTTATAAAAGTAATGCTTTGAACGTGCACCTGTGAGCGCCATCACGGACAAGTAGTGGACACTTGGTTGACTTTAGGTCAAAAAACCTAAATGTGAAAAGAAATTGAAAAACTGATTGGCAAAATCAGAGGAAAGATGTACTGAATCAAATAAATGTATCTAATAGATGCCTAGTCACAGGATCAAAGTTACATTTGAAATGTTTTTGCTGGCCCGATACAAATTATTCCTGCTTAAATATTTATGCCTCGTGCAGTTATTTTGTCTTTCTTAAACAGTTGCTACTTAAAGAAGTAAATGTGTGGTTATGAAGGAGTTTAAATAATAATGTTTACACAGAAGGAGTTAAAGTCAAAACTGGGTTCAGTAAAGTAAATGAGTCTCTAACATGCCTTGAGACATACTGGGTGTATGGAGCTAGCTGTGTATGTGTATGAACTAACCAATCATACTGGGTGTATGGTGCTAGCTATGTGTGTGTATGAACCAATCAGTCATACTGGGTCTATGGTGCTAGCTGTGTATGTGTATGAACCAATCAGTCATGCTGGGTCTATGGTGCTAGCTGTGTATGTACCAATCAGTCATACTGGGTGTATGGAGCTAGCTGTGTATGTGTATGAACCAATCAGTCATACTGGGTGTATGGTGCTAGCTGTGTATGTGTATGAACCAATCAGTCATACTGGGTCTATGGTGCTAGCTGTGTATGTGTATGAACCAATCAGTCATACTGGGTGTATGGTGCTAGCTGTGTATGTACCAATCAGTCATACTGGGTGTATGGAGCTAGCTGTGTATGTGTATGAACCAATCAGTCATACTGGGTGTATGGAGCTAGCTGTGTATGTGCATGAACCAATCAGTCATACTGGGTCTATGGTGCTAGCTGTGTATGTGTATGAACCAATCAGTCATACTGGGTGTATGGAGCTAGCTGTGTATGTGTATGAACCAATCAGTCATACTGGGTCTATGGTGCTAGCTGTGTATGTGTATGAACCAATCAGTCATACTGGGTGTATGGAGCTAGCTGTGTATGTGTATGAACCAATCAGTCATACTGGGTCTATGGTGCTAGCTGTGTATGTGTATGAACCAATCAGTCATACTGGGTGTATGGAGCTAGCTGTGTATGTGTATGAACCAATCAGTCATACTGGGTGTATGGAGCTAGCTGTGTATGTGTATGAACCAATCAGTCATACTGGGTGTATGGAGCTAGCTGTGTATGTGTATGAACCAATCAGTCATACTGGGTGTATGGTACTAGCTGTGTATGAACCAATCAGCACTCAACAAGTCATGTGGTCAGTATCTTACTGGCTGCCTTGACATCCCAGGACATTGCCTGGTAACCATTTTAGACTGGGTTGACCTGGGAGCCTGTCATTTTGTTAAAACAGATGCCTCAATGAAGATCCAAACAAACACATGATCACCAGGCTGGCAGGGAAACATGTTATCCACTGTGCTATTGCAGCTCAACAGCTGGGGTAGGGAGGGTTAATGTCACAACTGGTTAGGCACGGATTTTTCAGAAAAGGATACCATGTCTAGAGTATCCAAAAAATGTCACTGAGCCCAATTATTTCAATAATGTTTGAATACAAATTTCCTTTGTTGTATATCCACCTTGAAGTTGTAGATGGGTTTGTGGGTTCTAATGACCCCAAGAGCTTTGTTTACAAAAGCACAGCTACTGGTAGGGTCTCCCATGTCAGTGTCAAGAAATAAGGACCTGATGAAGAGATACACACTGCTGCTGCCTAGTTGGAAGATTGAGTACAATCAAATGCTTGGGAAAGCAAACTAAAAAAAAACATGCTTGTCGAGGATGGATGTATTGAGCCACAGGCAAGATGAAACAGTGCAGAGTAACTCACTCATCGCATCTTGTTCCCCTTGCACCTTGCGGTGTCAAGGTGAAGCATAAACAGTGGGAGAGTGCCCGTTTATGGGATTCACATATTCTGATTCCCATGGAATCTGTTATTCCTTCTGTCCATTGTTTACATGGTCAGCCTCTTCTTCTTGTTCTGTTTGGTCCATAAACTCAACTCATTCAAAGTTACAAATTAAAAGAAAACAGAATGGTGCTAATAATTTATCTTGCCAGGCGGTGATAGTGCCAGGCCCAACACGTCAAAGGGTCTGCAATGCAACTGTTAGTTACTTTCTCCTGCTCTGTGGAGTCAAGGCACAGGGTAACAGCTATTGACCACCACCCTAAGCACTCAGCATACTACAATGAAGCACAGAAAAAGTCCTTAACAAAAGACTCATAACAAATTTATGAAGACCAAATTTATGTGGCAAACATCCAAGAAACACTTGAATGTTTATAGAATTTAAGTCAGAGGATATTAGGCCATATTTTTCAATCACGAAAGTCACAAGGGAGGCGTTCTATTATTTGTGCATTTACGCAGACTTAAACACCATGCAGTGAATTATTGGCGTAAAACCAACCAGGAATGATAGGGGTTGAATATAATGATAAAGTAAGTGAAGATCAAAATTTATGATCTATGCAGCCCAGCAAGCAAAAATATCAAGCAGGAAAATAAAACGACACCAACTGCATCGAAGTCAGAGACTTTAATAGCCACTCAGAAAAATGGGAATACCCAGATACTGACAACAGAAGAGATGAAGCGGAGGACTGCAAAACATTGTAATCGCCATCTAATATAAAAATAGGTTGACAAACACAGCTTCTACTCTAGAAAATGGTTATCTCTTCTTGTGCCTTCTGCACATGAGACATCCTCCACTGATTGCCACATGCTAGACCAATTAGCAGTGACACAAAACACTAAAATATGAAATTAATATGGAGTATGTTTCACAGCAGCAAAAGTCATTGCCTTGCTGCAATTTCAAACAAGCGTACTGGGATAAATTTGCCATGCTAACAGACAAGTGCTGTGAAAATATAAAAATGTGATATGATTAACATGAAAAATGAAAAAAGTAATACTGCAGGCAGCACTGAATCCATTTCAAGAGGGAAACATTTTAAACCATACTGGACTGAAAAACTACAAATTTTGGAGGGCCAATAGAAGATGCCAGGAAGGCTGCAGAGACAACAAACAATTGATGTGAAAAAACTTGCTCAAAGCTTTCTTAGCAATTCAAAACAGTATTAAATAAAACAACACAGGCTTTTGAAGAAACAGAAAAAACAGAAACCCAAACTTAGAAAAGGATGGAAATAAAACTTTAGAAACTAGTTAAAGCCATGAATAGTGAAGGACCCAGTAACAAACAAATAACTAAACAAGGAACATCATGCTTACATGGGAAAAAGCTGCCGATGCACTGATAGAACTTTGCTAGCGCAAACTACGCTGATGTCATAACGGAACAGAAAGCAGCAAACAAAGACGAAAAGACACGTCATAATAATACAAACATTTCCTGTTATATTATTTTTCTTGTTTGAATATATTTTTACATTTTCATGCAATCCTTTGCAGTTGTGGTTTTATTTCTAGATTCTCTATAACATTTTATCTGAATCCACACTTCTTTGGCAGCTTTGCACATGTGATATATTTCTCTGCCTATTAATTTATATTCTGAAGTACTCCTTGCTTTTTTTTTTTTTAAAGTCATTTCGCTCATGATTTCATTGATTATCCACAATGCTTTTCTTTCCCCCTTATTTTCCTTCACTAGTAAGTTGGTATTTGTCGTCTGTATGCTAATTTTTACAGTTTCCCATTTTATACAAATTTTCTCTTCAGCATTTCATGCCAGTATAGTGTCATACTTATATTTATTTTTTACTTCAACTAGACTTATGTCTGGTTGTCTCAATGCTGATATATCTATTTGAGATAACCTTGATGGCCGTATTCCTGATTTTAAAGTGTTATTTGTAATTTTATAACTACAGGTTTGTGGTCAGAGTTTATATCAGCATCAGGCTGTGTTTTGGCATTTTTAATAGTATTTTTACATCTCTAAACAAAAGGACAAAACCATATGAATAGTCTAAACGAAATATGTAGGGAACATAACATGAAAATTAGCACAAGTAAAACAGAGGTAATGACTACAACTAAAGAAGAAAAAACAACAATTCACCTAAACGAATATCCCTTGAAACAAGTAAAGAGTTTCAAGTACCTAGGAAGTATTTGTTTTTTTCTGCGTTTCCATCCTGTTTCAGGATATTGCGGTCAACACCAGCATCTTTCAGCTGTATGTTGATTCCTAGGCTAGATTACGCTCATCAGCACGCCACGACTTTCTGAGTGACCAGCTCCATTCTCTCATAAGTTACTGGCACGACTTGAACCACTTCTAATTCTCGTGCGCTCACGTCAACCACGAGAGTATTCGGGGTTAACGGAGAAAGCTGCTAACCCCTCGGCCAGGGAGCCGGCACCTAGGAAGTATATCATCATCAAATGGCAAACCAGAAGACGAGATCAACGATAAGGCAAACCAACTCATTGGACAAATGGCACCAATACTAAAGAACAAACATGAATCAATAACTGCTAAGAAAGCACTTTACAATACAATCTTCCTACCAACTCTTATGTTACCAATGCCAAACCTGGACAATGACAGAAAAAGTGAAAAGAAAAATCACAACAACAGAAATGAGATTCCTGAGAAGAATACTCAATGTATCAAGAAGAGATAAGATCAGAAATAAAGAAATTAGGACTAAAGTGGGGGTTATAGCTGCACTAGATTTTATTAGAAGGCAGCAAGTCAAATCGTTTGGCCATGCAAGTAGGTTACCAACTAACAGTATACCACAACAAGCATTGATGTAAAGATCAGATGGAAGCAGAGGAAGAGGCCTACCACGTAAACGATGGACGCAGGGAATAACAGAGTCCATGGGAATATTGATACATGAAGCCCATAAGTCGGCACTCTCCCGCTATTTATACTTCACCTCGACACCGCAAGGTACAAGAGGAACATGATGAGATGAGATGAGAAACAAAAGGATCTGACAATGTGAAACATAAGAAAATAATTAAACTACTGAAAAATTCAACACTGATGTCAAAGACATGCAAGTAATAAAGTACATATATTGACAGAAAGAGAGTGTTGAGGGGATACATAGAGCCTGTTCTTTTGTACGGATGTGAAACCTGGACAATGTGCAGTCAAGCTGAAAAACATCTGATGGCTGCAGAAATGTGGTTTCTGAGGAAAATGCAAAGAATACCATGGACAGACAGAAAAACCAATAACCAAGTACTACAGGAGACAAATGAAAAACATAAATCTATTAGAGAAATTAGATGTAGACAGTCAAAATATTTTGGACATGTTATGGGAAGAAATGGATTGGAGAACTTAGTGACAACTGGCAAGATCGAAGGGAACAGACCACGAGGAAGACCGAGAGGAAAATACCTGGATGGCTTGGCCACATGGCATGGACGAGACAGGAACACTGAGCTGATCCACGATGCTAGTGATCGAGTGAAATGGTAAGTCATGACCGCCCACACTTTCCGGCATGGCACATTATTGATTGATTGACAGAAAATAGCAGCTACAAGAATAAAAAACAATTTAGTGCATAAAGAAGGTTGTCAGACAAGGATGTGTAATGTCTCCTAATTTGATATTATTATTATACAGTGAACATATAAGGTCTATAAATAGAAAATATTCCAGGCATCGTGGCTGGTGATAATAATATAAACAAGTTACATTATGCTAATGACACCGTCTTGACGATTGCAAAAATAAATCAGAAAAAAACTAAAGTCCTTAGCTTAACAATAGGAAGATATCTAATAGTAATAGTAATATTAATATCAAAGAAATGGTTGATGCTTAAATGTACAAATACAGTCAATAGCATCAATTTAGGACCAAGTACAAAAATGTAGTAGTCTGGCACATGACATGGATAGCATCAGATGGATTGGAAGATGTCTGTATCACTTAGACAAAGAACATAAATTGACAGCAAAAATTGCTTTTTATAAATGAACATTTTATGCAATAAATCTGTCTAGAAAAAGAATTCTTACACATTACAAATACTAATGTTAGCTTATGGATTTGGATCCTGGACAAATTAGTAAACTTAAATAGTCAAATTAAATCTACTAAGTGAGGCCTCAGATATGAATGCTGAAAATTCATTGGATTGGCACAATTATTATTCTAAATCTTTGTAAAGAGACTAAAACACCTTATTCTTATCACAAACATCAAGAGAAAGTGGGTGAACATTTTTTAACCATAATATGATAAGAACAGAAAAACCAGTACATGTACCAACTGGGAAGATTTATAGATAGAGAGACAGAGGAAGACAGCGAGAAGATAATGACAAACTTGTGACATGTCATGGTAGGATAATTAACAAATAATTAACTAATACATGCTGCTGGAGATCGCAAGATGTGGCAAAGCATGATCGCCTAAATCATCAGCATCATGAAGATGATGATAATTCAATTGAAAATATTCAGGCTTCATAATTTAACTTAGAACCCTTTACTAAAACATCTACAACAAAAAGTATACTAATTACTTGCCATAATAAGTAATATATTAACTGATTCAGTACCAAACGAAAAGTAGGCAGTTTACTTATCCAACGCAATCACATTGAAACCGGAAATAATATTCCACGCCTGCACAGAAGGATCCATTGTGTCACCTAGAAAGGCTATGAAAAGACTGCATGTTTCTGACAGAATCCATTCATTCGAATATCACATGACTATAACAAACGCCAGCTTAGCATCTGTAAAATAAGTCACTGTGCATTGCAATTGGTTGAAATTTAACTACTTTTTTAAAAATAAATTCAATTATTTGGCATACGGTAAGTAATTTTATTTTCTAGAGCCTGTTTAATTAATATTAACATGTTTTAAGATGGATTTTCAAATTCTGCATCCATTGTTACATTATTTGGAGAGTTTCATTGCCCATCATCTTCAGTTTGTTTTAGAAAAAAAAATTTCTGCGGAGATGTTTCATCTGCAATTATATATCCAAAATTTTGGCGCCACGTATATCGGTCAGACTAGAGTGTATACTTTTTACACTTAAAACGTGCAATATGAACTGCTAAAGTTAAAAAGTACAAAATTAAAATTTGTTGATAATTTATTTGTACACTTTGACTATTTTTTATCACTTAGCATGACTGAAATTCTTTATCCGTCTATGACCCGTTTGAGTCAATCTTGCACAGACTGACAGTACAATTTATTTTAAAATTAATTGCAAATGAGAAAATACTGTTAGATGAGTAATTTTTAAATCTATAGCATTTATCTTGTATTTCTGCATCTCTCATTATTGTGGTAGCAACTGTTGGAGATATTTTTCTACATGGACTCCATCATACTCAACAACATAAAAATGAATTTTTATGGCGACATCATGGCTTATCATTTTTAAAGACTAAATTTTTAAATGTTAATGTTGCATTACTTTGATCATGTTTTTCAATTGGTTATTTACTAATGAGTACCACTGCAGCTACAGAGGCCTTGAAAAACCAAATCCAGCGGTACCTCAATGAAGCCTATATGTAAATTCTAAGCGAAGATATTGAGTGTCATGATTTTGAACAAAGAAATACTCAGGAATCCGCTCTCTGAGCTTCTTGCTACTATAACTTTTTTGTTTTTAAACCAACATCTTAGCAACCATGTATCACTGCAATTGGGGTAGCGAGACCTCTCCGCTCATGTCATCTATAATTAGTAAATAATGAATAATAATTAACTGGCGGCCATTTTTAATTGCTAATTACGTCACAGCACATCCTATCAAAAAAGGAAAGTAACCAATGGGTCTGTAGCATCATTCCGCATAATAAAATATACATCTTGCCAGACTTTTAAGCTAACATTAATAATACACAGGGTAATTAATGAATTAACAATTAATTAGCATTAATTAGCGGCCTTTTTAAATTACTAATTCAATCGAAACACATAATACCTAAATTAGATCACGCGAGAAGTTAGGCTTCGCTATCTCGATCACAATGATGTATGATTGCCAAGATGTTCGTTTAAAATAAAAAATATGGTAGTGAGAAGCCAAATTTTGATCTGTCACTCTGAGTGGGACACAAAGCAAACCTGCTCAGTGAGCGGATTCTTGAGTATTTCTTTGTTCAAGATCCTGACCCTCAAATGTGAATATCTCCGCTTAAAATTGACATACAGGCACCACTGAGGTACCGTTGGATTTAGTTTTTCAATGCATATCTATCTGTGGTGGTCTCATTAGTAAATACCCAATTTGAAAAACATGATCAAAATACCTAAGAAAAGTAAGTTTGGACCAAACGTGGTACAAAATCAAACCAACAAGTATAGTATTATTAGCAATGTTAGTCGGATTTTATAAAAACTGGGCGGGAGTGGAGTAAGGTATTTTCGCGGAATATTTTCAGCAACCTTCCGGTGGTGTTGTGTACGTACCCACACCTGCTTCTGATCGGATGTATTGAAAAGCAACAGATCACACAGAAAGGGAAACAACTCTAATAATTGCAGCTGTCGTCTGTCTAATAGGCTGCAAGTGTTTGACGCTTGGAACTTTCTTCTCTGTGAAGTTATTTTGAGTTTTTTCTTATAAATCATGTATGCTAAATAATCGTAGAGTTTTTGATGCATTTTTAAATTCTGTGTTCATTTTTACATATATCCAAAGAGTTTCAACAATATCCGCTTTTAACCATGTTCAGACAGAAACAAGCTGTGGGAAATCCTTAAACAATATGGAGTGAGTATACATCTAACAAGCCTATGTAGAAGCTTATACAACAACAGTGAATGCATAGTGAGAGCAACTGGAGGACACTCAGAACCCTTCACCATAAGATCTGGCGTACGACAAGGTTGTGTCCTGTCTTGTTCATAACATATACAGACAACATATGTAAAGAAACCAGCCAAACAGAGACCGCAAGAATACCACATGACAAGAGCACAGAAGTAGAACCATCTGCAAATCTAACCATTAGAGAACTCCTGTTTGCGTACGACCAAGCACGAATTGCAAAATCAGAAGCTGAATTACAAGACCACATGAATAATCTAAACGAAATATGTAGGGAACATAACATGAAAATTAGCAAAAGTAAAACAGAGGTAATGACTATAAAACAATAACTAAAGAAGAAAACACAACAACAATTCACCTAAACGAACATCCCTTGAAACAAGTAATGAGTTTCAAGTCCCTAGGAAGTATAACATCATCAAATGGCAAATCAGAAGACGAGATCGAAAATAGATGCAATAAGGCAAACCAACTCATTGAACAAATGGCACCAATACTAAAGAACAAACATGTATCAATAACTACTAAGAAAGCACTTTACAACACAATCTTCCTACCAACTCTTTGTTACCAATGCCAAACCTGGACAATGGCAGAAAAAGAGAAAAGAAAAATCACAACAACAGAAGTGAGATTCCTGAGAAGAATACTCAATGTATCAAGAAGAGATAAGATCAGAAATGAAGAAATTAGGACTAAAGTGGGGGTTATAGCTGCACTAGATTGTATTAGAAGGAAGCAAGTCAAATGGTCTGGCCATGCAAGTACGAGGGTAAGTTAATAAGCAAGTTACAAATGGCTGTAGAAAAATAACTAAATATGATAACGTGAAACCAGTTTATTTTTATACATACATTGTCCCATTATTTCTCAACATAATTTCCACTAACATTGATGCACTTATCCTATCATTTTATCAGTCCTATCAAATCAGCTGCATAGAACTGCATCTGTTTTCAAAACCACGTTTTCACTTCACATTAAACTTCGGCATCACTCGCGAAATGTCTCCCGCCAAGGTGGGTTTTCAGTGGACTTAGCCCCTATCGATTTCCCTTAAAGCGGTGCATAGCTGGGTAGAAAAAGTTAGGAGGGCGAGTCAATAAGTAAATCACACAGTTCTGTTGGATGGTGGGTAAATGAAAACAAAGCACGCAGATCTAAGCAGCCGTTGTTTCAGTGTGTGTGGTGGACTGCTAGACCGATCGATGAATGCAATAAATGTTTCTGGGCACGGAGGGTCCTCACTGTCGTCAGAGTGTATATCCATATCTTGTGCTACCGATAACAGTGAGGGCCCTCCAGACCCAGAAACATGTAACCATCGATCGTCTAGCAGACGACAACACACTCAAACGTAAGTGACTGACAAAACATCGCCCTGGAAATGACCTTATGAGGGATGCATTTTACACTAAATAATTTGGTGCCGTCGTTCGGAAGAGTGCCTACAGTTGTTCATGCTAGTAATTTTGTTGACCGTGTACACAGTGACATTCACACCCAAACAGACAGTATTTACAACTTTTGTGCCACAATTTCCACATATAACTGATTGATTTAGGAATCGACATCATAGCATTCGGGGCATTCCCATAAGTGCTCCGTCCCCATCCTCAGCAGCCAACGAAGAGTTCAAACACCAATAACACCAGTAGCAATCTGAATATAATCCATCTTTCCTTTCCTCTAGAGAAAGAGAAAAGATTCGTGACCTCAGTAGCGAAGCAAGCCAATCCGCATAAAGCCTGCCCGTACTCACCCTCGTCAGCATGCTTTCTGAGTCAGTTACAATCACGATGTGTGTGTGTGTTGTATTCTCCATCCAGCAGAAAGCTGCAGTGACTGCCTCCACCTCCATTCTTAAGCTGGATGTTGTGGTATCATATGCCAGGCTCTCCTGCACCAAACGCCAACCATTAGCTTTGGCTATGAACCCCCAACTACTTCTCTCACCTCTTGACACCGAACCATCTGTGTAGATAATAACATCACCCGAGTGAGCATTGTCCTGAATTAGTTGCTGGATTTCCAAGTCCGTGGCCCCTGTTGGCCACCCCCTACTTAACCCTTTACAGGGCAAAACGTCCATTTGCGGCCGGTCTCTTAAATGAGCAGATCGCCCGTTTGCGTCCGATACTATTATGCAATGTAAAAACGCGTTCTCTCAGCTTTCCGACACTTCCGACAGCTACTTTCGCTTTCGCCGATAGCTTGACAACGTGGCCGCCATTTGTAAGCGCCTACTATGAATTTGAACGGTCTTTTACAGACTTCTTTTGATAGTTTTCGGGGTTTTTACGCTGTTTTTCAAAACGGATTTCGGCGATTCTTCAAGTGATAGCTGAGATTTCGCTAGGTTCAATTTAAGTGACATTAAAGGGCACAAAGTTGACTATTAATCGGAGCTAGATATCAGTGCAAAGCGTTACTTTCCATTAGCAGTCTGAGTCGGACTTTAAAGAAAGTAATTATGATTCTGAAAATGTGTTTGTAAATTGCCGTATAGATGACGGAATATCACAAACAACATGCTGTATTTCGTAAATATTTGTGTTCATATATGGATTACCGACAACAATCACGTGAGTAACATATTCTGCATGCTTTTCCCTTCATTGTGTTGTTTAATTAGCTAAAATCGGTTGACTAACACCTTATTTGTGATGTTTTTACTAACGCGACCTGAAATTTTACTGAACCTGAAAAAATCTTGCCCGTTCAAGGCTAAAAAATGGACAAGCGTCAGCCCTGTAAAGGGTTAATGTGATTATAACTCTGCACAAGTCTGACTGCTCTGCTGGCACTCTGACCCACTCCTCTCCTCGCCTAATGTTCTCCAAGGGGCACACCTGTCTGATCGTATGCTCCGGATCTGAGCCATCCATGATTTCCCTCTTATCAGTCGCTGACCCTTAACTGTGTCCATCGCCTCATGCAGTGGGTGGTCTGTGTCTGCAGCTACTCTGAGGTATGCCTTCGCCTGCATCACCTTGAGCCTACCAGCAACAGTCGGCAGACCAAGGATGTAACGCATACACACTACTGGGGTGTCTCTGGTGCATCCCAGAATGACCCGCATAGCTTCGTTCTGTATGCGCTCTAACTTTACCAGCTGACTCTCTGAGACAGTGAGCAGTCCTAATCCATAATCAATTACTGAGAGGATCAAGTGCTGGTATAGTGTGAAAAGCATTCTCTGCTCTGTGTTCATTGCAGCCATAGTTTTAAGTGCACTGAGTCCCTTTTGAGATCTTGTCACAACCGTCTCCACATGGTCCTTGAAGGATAGGCTCCTGTCAAATCTGCTGACATTTCTACCACCTATCGTTGAGGCTTGGGACATCAGCTCTCACAATCCTGTTGTCCAGAGAGCACCACAAAACAGCCGCCTTTTCCGGGTGGATGACAGCACTCATTTCTGTGCACCAGTCAATCACTTTATCTACTGTCGCCTGTAACTCCTGGGCTGTTTGCTCCCTATCTCTCCCCTGCCTATATGCAAGAATATCATCTGCAAATGTTAGTATTCTTCCAACCCCTGGTGCTTCGAGGTTTGCAATCTTGCTCGTATACACGTTAAAGAGCACCGGTGAGACTGCAGATCCCTGTGGCAGTCCTGGGGTTAAAATATGTGGCTCCACATATAACTGTGAAATATTATTGGTACGTATTTCCATTTTCTCAGTTCTATATTTTTTCTTCTTTTTGCTTTCAACGGCATGAAATCAGTATAAACATCTAGAGAGATTAATTTTTAAAAAATGTTTGCATATCCTTTACAGGACATCGCTGTCAACATCAGCATCTTTCAGCTGATTGTTGATTTCTTAGTAAGATTACGCTCAGTAGTTTGCCATTGCTTTCTGAGCGGCTGGCTCACATACCCCGTAAGTTACCGATGCGATTCGAACCACTGCTGATTCTCACCGTCGTCACGTTACTTACGAGAGTATACGAGATTACGGAGAAAAGTCGCTAACCTCTAAGCCAGGAAGCCAGCAGAGAGATTAATACTTAATACCGCATTAAAAATCAGAATTGTCAAATGCTTCGAATATTCAATGCTACTGTATAGTGTGGAAGCCTAGACATTGAACAAGCAACTAGAAAGTCACACAGAAGCCCTAGAGATGTGGATATACAGACGAATAGGTCGTATTTCATTGAAACAAAAACAATCAAACGCAGAGGTTCTTGAAAAACTGGGAATGAAGAGAGTTGATGAAAGAAATAAAGAGGAGGCAAGTGAAATATTTTGGCCATGTTAAAAGACATGAGATACTCTTATAAAAACCATACTGGAGAGCAAAGTTGACGGCACGCGAGTAAGAGGTAGACAACGATACAAGTATTACAAGTGGGAAGATAACAATTAACATCAAGAGATCATCAAGAGATGGACGAACATCAGCCTGACAGAATGAGAATGTCAATGTGAATGTGGATGTCAGTCAGGGCAGGAGACACCGTCACACAGTGTTAGTGTTGGCGTTGGAGATCCATTGCAGCCAACCTTCATTGTGGAGACGACACCTGATTGACTGATTAAGTTCTATATTTTAGTTCCTAGTGTTAAATATTTTTATGATATCACATAATAATGAGGCCCTGTAAGGGATACTTTTTACACTAAATAATAAATTTTAAAAATTGGAACCATCGTTCGGAAGAGTGCCTCTGAATCAGTTAATGAACTTAGTACTTAATGAAAGATCGCTTTTTTAAAAATTATTTATTGTTCCAACATTTCACGTATTAATTTATTAATACCTGATAGTCAACTTCTGCAGACGTTAAACTGCTACGTCTAGTCCGTGTCTCCGCTAGACGTTTAAATGGTAATCCAACCGCTTCGTTCCTATCTCGTCCGTCTCTAGACTCTCAGTGGCTTCCCCGTCTCATCGGTTGTTTATTTTAGCCGTTAGCAATTTCTTTTTTTTTTTCACAGTTGTAAACCAAAATATGCCAAGTAAGTTTATAGAAAAATAATTCAAAAAACATGTTGAACTGTTGAGTTGTGTTACGCTAAGAACCGACATAATTGCATTCTGGACATTCCCATACGCGCTCCGGTCCCTCGTTCAATAGCCAGCGAAGAGTCATACTACTAATCGTTCCCATCGCTATCAGATTGAAAGTTATCCTGGTCTTCCCTCTCAGTTTTGAGATAATAAGAAAAACAAAAATTCTTATGTTAGCAGCAAATTCCTTCCAGTTTACATAAAATATGTATTTTAATGCTAAAAAATAATTAATAAATACGCCCTATAAACATTACAGGTAAACAAAAAGTATACACAATACAGCTGCAGCCTATCTTGTTCCAGACGTATTGATTACCCATTCCTCTGGATCAAACAAGGCAAGAACGAGAGAGGGAACATGTCGTTTGGGCACTACATCTTCTCTGTGATGGAATTTTGGCCAAATTCCAACTCACATACTATGATCTGTCAAGACTGTAAGGTGCCACTCACACAATACACATCTATAGACTTTTAAAAGCAATATGGCAATGGCAAATTGCGACCACGCCAACCTGGCAGGTTTTCCTACCCTGAGAGGTATTTTCAAAATTGAATTTGTGTTTGTAGATCAGGAAAAGGCTTTCGACAGAGTAGACAGATACAAATTATGGATCATCCTTGAAGACTATGGGATACAAGGGCAATTGCTAGAAAACATCATAGCCATGTACCACCCGAGCCGAAGTGCAGTAAGAACACAAGAAGGCATATCAGTATTATCAGATATGTTCACAGTCAATACAGGAGTGAGGTGAGACAGGGATGTGTGCTCTCTCCTCAGCTATTTAATTGAATATCCAAAGAAGCAAGTCTTAACAGAACAGATTCAGAGAATTTAGAACTCTTTACTCCAGATGAAACAACTGATCCACAGAATATAAATGAACTTCTTTTTGCAGACGATTAGTGTCTGTTTTACAGCGATGAGGGCAGACTACAAAATCATATTAATAATCTGAGTTCAGCCTGCAGCAGATACAATATGAGTATAAATACAGCTAAATCATAAGTAATGCAAGTTATCAGATCGCCGGGTCCATTAAGTATACAGATAAATAACACAACTCTGAAACAAGTTAAAGAATTCAAATATTTTGGAAGTATGATTGATTGATTGATTTAGGAATCGACATCACAGCATTCGGGACATTCCCATAAGCGCTCCGTTCCCATCCTCAGCAGCCAGCGAAGAGTTCCAACACTAATAGTACCAGTAGCAATCTGATTATATGTCCGCCTCGCCTTTCCTCTGAGCGTTGAGCGTCCGCCAGATCCCCTCGTCACTCCTCGCTGTCTCATTCTTGTCAGACCATGGTAATCCATTTGCGCCTCCGAAGTGTGCACGTGCTCCCACAAGGCCGCAACCACGTCTGCCTTGTCATGTATCAATACTCCACCAAGTTCTGCAGAGCCAGCCAATCTGTCCGCCTGTTCATTTCCCATCACACCGGCATGCCCCGGAGAAAAGATCCAGGCGATGCTTGTCACCCGTGACCTCCGAAGCGAAGCAAGCCACTCCGCACGAAGCCTGCCCGTCCTCACTCTCGTCAGCATGCTTTCTGAGTCAGTTACAATCACGATGTGTGTGTATGTCGTATTCTCCATCCAGCGGAAGTGTGATCACAGAAGATTGCAGACTTGAAAGAGAAATCGAAATCAGATATCAAAATGCTAGTGCACTTACATTACCAATTATCACCCTTACTGAAACATCCAAATATACACATGTCCGCAAAACGACAGATAATAAATAGCATTTTCACACCAACCCTATGCTACCAATCTCAAACTTGGACTTTATCCAAATCACACTTTCGCAAAATCAACACCTGCGAGATGAGATGCCCGAGGAGAGCTGCCAACTTAACAAATCCGAGACCGAGTAAGAAATGCTATTATCAAACAGACTGTGGGATCAACACATTGTGCCACATTTATTGAAAGACAGAAGATCAAGTGGTTTGGCCATGTCGTTATAATGCAACACCATCAACTACCATCACTGGCCTTACATCAAAGATCATCTGCGACGAGACCAGGAAGACGTCCAAGAAGATAATGGATTGACGACATCAACGACAATATACAATCATACGGAATGACACTATCCAGAGCCGCCCATCGGGCGCTGTAACGCAAATTATTCCTCTCCACGCCGCTTGACCGCAGAAGTGGAAGATGATGATGATGATGATAATGATGATGATGATGAACTAATTTTGGCCTACACCTGCTTCCTTTGAGGACAAACTATGGAGAATGGCAACAAGCTTCAATTGGCTGCTGATATTTTTTGCATTTTTTCATATTGACGTCTGACGGTGAACGAAGAATAAGAAAATTGAGTTTAATCTTCAAACCATAAGTTATTCTTATAATCAATGCTGTATGGCTTTGATCATCGTGTCTTCCAGCGGCCTTCTGTATGGTGTATTGCCAGTCTTTCTGATGTTTGATCATCGTGTCTTCCAGCGGCCTTCTGTACGGTGTATTGCCAGTCTTTCTGATGTTTGATCATCGTGTCTTCCAGCGGCCTTCTGTACGGTGTATTGCCCGTCTTTCTGATGTTTGATCATCGTGTCTTCCAGCGGCCTTCTGTACGGTGTATTGCCAGTCTTTCTGATGTTTGATCATCGTGTCTTCCAGCGGCCTTCTGTATGGTGTATTGCCAGTCTTTCTGATGTTTGATCGTCGTGTCTTCCAGCGGCCTTCTGTATGGTGTATTGCCAGTCTTTCTGATGTTTGATCATCGTGTCTTCCAGCGGCCTTCTGTACGGTGTATTGCCAGTCTTTCTGATGTTTGATCATCGTGTCTTCCAGCGGCCTTCTGTACGGTGTATTGCCAGTCTTTCTGATGTTTGATCATCGTGTCTTCCAGCGGCCTTCTGTACGGTGTATTGCCAGTCTTTCTGATCGGATGTTTTTTTTTTTTTTATTTATTCGCTCGCTTGGAACTCGAGCCTAGTCCACACACTTGCTACTACTTCAAGTGCACTGAACTTAATTTTGCGTGTGGATTAGCTTTAGTTAGTTAGTTAGTTAGTCGACAGATCATCCTCGTTGCACATCGAACCATTCAGTCCATAAGTGCTCGGATCCCCTCCTCAGCAAATCCCGCAGCGTGTAGCGGCTAACGACGCCAGTTCTGTGTTGGTTTATCAATCTTCTTTGGCTTCCTGCGTAGTGTTCTTGTTTGGCCACCCCTCTTTTAATTTGCTGCTCTAGCAGTCTGGCCATTGTTGTAGATTCACAGTCATCACTTGGTTCTCTGTTACCAGTGCCTCTCGCCATCAAGCGAACCCACTCCGCCTTTTGAGGTTCTTGTAATGTGTGTCCCCAAGTCAAGAACGAGAAGTCAACATTTTAGTTCAGTTGACGTGTATAGGGGTTGATCCCGCTACCTTGACATCAGCACACTGGAAGTTTAAGAGCGGACGCTCTTATCCATCCAACCATGCTCACATCCTTTCTGATCAGTGATACACACGTTCCTCCATGCCATGATATCATATTGTCTAGCATCTTTACTTGAACTACTCAAGGGAGACATTGAGGGCGATGGCAGCAACCGGGGCAGAACCGTAGAGCAGAGGGTGCTTTACGGGCTTTTTCAGTGGTTAATAATTTCTGTCACTGAGTATGTCTTGGGGCTGCTGACAGTATCAAAGAGCCAGCTTAAAAAATTGGAGCGTATACAGAATGCGGCCTTGCGGGTGATCCTGGGGTCACAAAGTACACACCAATTATATGCATGAGGCATATCCTGGCACTACCAACAATGGCGGACAAGAACAGGGTCGTTCAGGCCAAATGGTACCTAAGAGTTGCTGCAGATAGGGATCACCCCTACACGTTAAAAGTTAGTTGCATATCCTTTACAGGACACCATCGTTTTTTGCTGTTGTGATTTCTTGGCAAGTTTACGTTCAGTAGTTTGCCATTGCTTTCCGAACGACCGGCACCCCCATACCATTTCGTTAAAGATAAAATCAACGCAAGGCTGTCTACTGCCAAATCGCCCGCAGCAGTACCCCTGCATGAGACCATAGATTTAGTCAAGGGTCATAGATTGAGATGGGGCAGGTCCTGGACGACATAGGCAGACATATCTATACGCCAGGTGTGTGATCTAGGGACCATCAATCGTGAGTGGGATAAAGTACTGTGAAACATGACGGACTGGCACAATGTAATAGTAATACTGGGTCGTGATTGCAGATAATGGCCAGCGGGACGCACAAAGTTTGAGGTGCAACAACTGATCCAGAGTAACACACATCAAGGTGACATAGTGATCTACACCAATGGGTCTGTGGTGAGAGACGGACGTATTGGTTGGGGTTTCATCGCGACGACTAATGGACGGTGTTTGAAAAAGGAGAGTCTGGCATATGAGACTATGATCTCCAGCGTGAGAATGGAGGTGGAAGCAATAACAGCGGCATTACGTTGGTTAGAGGAGACCACTGCAACACATATGGCATTCATTCAATACGGACGCAAGGAGGATGTTTAGTGATGTGGAGAAAGGAATGTTTCATGTGGAATGGATATCCTCGCTTCGGAGGTCACAGATTGTAAGAATTGTATGGATTTTTTTGCCCTGGCCATGCGGAAGTGCGGGGAAATGAACAGGGGATAGGCTGGCAGGGAATGCACCTCTGGTGGTAAATTACCTATAGACAAGGAAGAGGTGGTCGAGCGTCTGTAGGACTAGGTGGAGAAGGTGGCGGAACAGACTGAGAACCCGTATGTGGACAGAATGATATTGCGGAGGATCAGCAGGGGTTGTGGAAGAATTTCAAAACTGAGAGGGAAGACCAGGAGAACTTTTAATAGGATAGCAGTGGGAACCATTAGTAATATGACTCTTCGCTTGTCATAATCTCCCCAGCAGATATGCCGCGTCTTCATCATCGACGCCTGGCAATTACGGCTGTGTACGCCTGCCTGCAGGTACGCCTGTGAGCGACACTAACCACGCAGCGACGGGAGGGCCAGTTGTGACACGCGTGGCACACGGAGTCCACGCAGGGAGACAACCTGACCAAGGAGAACTCACGGCGGTTGGAAGGCAGAGGGCGTCGGACAGTAGTACTGGACAGACGTGGATGGAATGTGTGATCGTATTACGTGTGTGAGTGGACGCTAAGAGAGAGAGAACGCCTGTTTGGGTATAGTAGACTGTGCGCCTGAGTCGTAGATTGTGAGTGAAGTATTACTGCATTGAATGTATATATTGATTGTATTTATTGTATAATGGCATAGATATTGTGATTGCGCGATGCCTGTAACATTGGTGGCGAATGAGAAGTGCGAATAAAGTGTGTATCATTGTATTCGCCATGTGTTACGTATAGTCATTCTGTGACAGTGTTTGTATAACATCTGTTAGTTGTTACGAGCCTGTGTGATTGAATCGCAAGATCCTGACATCGCTGTTGTGCAATGAAGTCGGTTCTTAGCTCAAATCAAATCAACTACAGTTCATCCTATTTCTTTTAGGCTATATCCCCGGTGATGTTGTCCCGGCCCAGGATATTGAATTCGTCACTTTCTCTCTATCTTCATGGAAACGCCAGTGATCTCAAATAACACTATACATGCTATCTTTAGGAGCTGCGGTTAGTGGTTCATTGGCTTGCTTATCAAGATGGTGGTTCAGTTCACCCCTAGCAGAGATAGGATCCTTTTTTTCCGACCTGGATGATGACTCCCGCGTCGACATTAATTAGTCCTAACTTCACGAAAAGTATAAAAATTTAGTAGCCACAAAACTCCACCTCCATATTATAAGTCTTTCGAACTTTCTCTCTGAGTCAGATTTAATTTTCTCTTCATTGTTCTAATTTTTTTTCCTTTCATCTTTTCATTTTTCTCATTCTGTTCTTTTACCTTAATGAGGTCACTGGAGGGTCTTCTCCGTGATTATATGTTGTGTTTTGTGTATGTATTTGTTTGCTGATGAAGGCTAGTCGCCGCAACGTAGTGTATTTTTCGTATTTCTGTTCTGTAAAGCTGCATTACTTTGTGTTATTGAATATTATCTTAAATTCAGGTACATTGTGGTTTCCCCTCTTCGCGGTTGTAGTGATAATAATATATTACCCCTCGAGTGCCGATTAGTCTTTAAAAAAAAAAAGGATATATCATATTGCAAGAATATTAATATTAATCCTGTCCATTTGCCCTTTCATGTTTTCTAGTTTCCCATTTTGCAACATTGTTTTATGTACACCCAATATTTTTTTTCCGGATTGCAGTCGCTTTTTTCTTAATGTTTGTGTGTGTGTATATGTGCACACACTCGCTTTGAACTCAAGCCTAGTCCGTCACGTGCTACTTCTCCAGTTCGCTGGACTGATTTGTTTTCGTATGTGTTAGCTTTCCCCATTACCAGGTCTCTTGCCATCTAGCGAACCCACTCCAACTTCAGAGGCACATGTAATTTACGTCCCCAAGGTAAGGAAGAAATCAACATTTTAGTCCAACTCACCGGTTAATGGGTTGAACCCGTTACCTCGACATCAGTATACCGGATGTTTAAGAACTAGACCTTTTATCCATTCGGCCTTGCTGACTCCCAAACAGTCGCTTGATAACGGACTAGTCTCACCTGTGGCTCGTGACAATTCCTTGATAACGGACTAGTCTCACCTGTGGCTCGTGACAATTCCTTGATAACGGACTAGTCTCACTTGTGGCTCGTGACAATTCCTACAAGCCAGGTGTTAAAAACCCCATTTACGTTTGTCTCTATAGCATTATTGGTTGGTTTCTGAAAAGAAAAAAAAAATTACGTTGAATAACGAAGACACAAACCATAGAATGTACGATTTATTGCCTGGCATATTTCGCTGCATCTCGTCAGATACATACTGCAGATGTCACACAACGTAGAGTTTCTTACTATTCAATTCTAACCCTCGTTGTTCACTGCGTGCAACAACCGCATCTACTTAATGTTGCAGGTCCTGTTCATCATCTGCATATCTAATGTTATTGATGTATCGTCCCCCAATGTTGATTCCTCCCATATTTCTGAAAATATTTTCACTGTAAAGGGAAAAAAGATCTGGAGACATTACACATCCCTGTCTCACACCTCTTTTAATAGCCGATATTGACCTACAACATACCCCAAGACTGCTTAAAATACAACATATCTAGGCAAACCATCTGGCCAAGAGAGACGACAGTGGAAGATAAACTCTATGGACCGCCGAGTGAACTAAAAAAGACAGTTAATTCATACAAGAGACAACATTGCAGTTATAGACATATTTCAAGCTAACAAAAGAAGAAGAATTGACCACATATTTCCATGCAGTGTTGTTTAGTCACCAAAAAAAATGTTTGTTTGTTTGTCCTTTATGCGTTCCCGAATGGTCCATCCGACTGAGATGAAATTTTGTACAGATGTTGTTCTCACTCCCGCGGAGCCAACTGACATAGTTTGTGAGCTTACAATCAAGAATTTTTCCTCAAGCACGAAAGGAAAAGGCATTATGAGCTTCAGAAACAGGCCCGCCATCTTGCTCCAAGGGAACTCACTCTCTGATTAAACCAGAAATTAGTTATGAAAAGTAATGTTTCTTTGTGTGTGTGTGTCCTTTATGCGTTCCCGAACGGTGCATCCGATTGAGATGACATTTTGTACAGATGTTGTTCTCACTCCCGCGGATCCAACTGAAAATACGAGCAACGGGAACAGGAAAGGGAGCATCAGAAACAGACGAGCAACGGGAACGGGAGCAGGGGCCGAACGCGTACTCTGTGTGCTTAGAGAAATGTATTTGAATTCAATGAGACGCTCCCCGCCAGGGGTTGGGCGAAGCCGGGCCGGGCCATCTAGTACACTAATAAAACAAGATGTATGGAAACAGGATTGGTGTTGGGAAAGGAGCGATTAGGGCTGATGTGGGGATTGCAGACTTTTGAGGGATTTGGGGTAAGGGTAATTATGGTTTTGATGGGAGTGGAGAATAGGTGTTAGGGACAGAAGAAATAGGGCTGTCGAGGTATTGGTGTTGAAGAAGGAGCCATTACAAGTGAGGAGATATTGGTGTTTGGTGCCGATTAGGATCCAGAAGGATTGGATAGAGAGCGACCAGGAATGTGGGACTAACAGGGAGAGGGGAAGGGGGAGAGGGAAAGCAGAGAGAGAGAGAGAGAGAGAGAGAGAGAGAGAGAGAGAGAGAGAGAGAGAGAGAGAGAGAGAGAGAGAGAGAGAGAGAGAGGTGATTGGGGTTTATGGTAGGGTTGAGAAGAGATTTGAGGGAAAGGATATTATTACCATCCATTTGTTATGGTGTTCAACTGTAGATGGATCTATAATACGCATAGTAAGTGGACGAGACTTTGATAATAAATAAATAAAAAGACACACACACAAATTCAGCCAAGTGAAAGATTTCAGTAGCTGTATAAAATTTTAATATTATGTACAATATACAAATAGCAATTTATCACAAACTTTGATATAACTTTAACTAAAATAACCTTAACATAAATGGAGTCTCCCTGAACTATTTGATATTTTAAACTGCCTTATATTTCTTTCATTGCCTCAATGAAAACACCCACTGAAGCTGAGAATTCAGCATGGGCTATAAGACATACAAACCGGCAGATACATCCATGCCGTAAGGATAACAAACTACAGAGACATATATAAATACTTGTACCGGGTGTATTTTTAATAACTGTGCAGTGTTTGAAAATATTGCCGATCCAAGTTTTGTATTTACCTATTATGTTGCATGAACTTTACAGAGAGTGAATACAAAACTTGGATCCACAATATTTTCAAACACTGCAGTTATTAAAAATACACTCTATTATACTACTTGTGCAATAAAACATGTATGCGGAGGACAGCATGGCTGAATTGATAAGGGCGCCTGCTCTTAAACATCCGGTGTGCTGATGCCGAGGTAGTGAGTTCAACCCCTACACCAGTCAGTTGGACTAAAATGTTGTCTTCTCGCCCTTGACTTTAGGACGTAAATTACAAGTACATGTAACAAAACATTCCTGATGGCGAGGGACCCCGGTACTGTGGAAAGCTAATCCACACGCAAAAATAAATCCAGTGCACTAGTGAACGGGAAAATAAAAAGATATGGATGGTATAGATTATACAGGTGGAATCATATATACTAAGGTAGTTAAATAAATAAACACACATAGTATTGTTTGGCGATCACAGAAGGAGAAGGAAGTAGAGACTAGCGGACGCACTAGACAACATAACATTTGAAAGCTATAGTTACAGCAATACTATGTGTGTTTTATTTATGTAACTTTCTCAGTGGCCTTTACGGTACCCCAATTGATTTTCTGTATATTAAGTTAGCAGTGTATGCAAAGATGGTAAGTCACAACAATTAGGTATAGGAATTCATAGAGAAAAGACTCCTTTTTGGTGAAACTTCACTTCAAGAGGTTGAATCATATATATAGGTAGCAATGTATGCAAAGATGGGAAGTCACAATAATTAGGTATAGAAATTCATAGAGAAAAGACCTACTCCTCCTTGGTGAAACTTCACTTCAAGAGGTTGAATTATACATATATATAGATAGCAATGTATGCAAAGATGGGGGAAACAGAAAGGGATTTTAAAATAAGAATTTCTTCTTCTTCTTCGTTCATCTGGAGTTTTTTTTCGGACGTGATTGCGTTGTGCCTGTTTACAGCAGAGCTGCGTTCTTGCGCCGTTAGGCCGACACATCCGACTTCTGCGGGCATTTGTTGACCGGGTTAACCTTCCCGGAAAATAAGAATTTAAAAAAAGGTAAGAAGAACTGTCTCAGCAATAGGAAATTTGTGGAAGTCAAAAGAAATTCAGTATTGCAGTAAACTTAGAATATCCAGCTGTTATGTAAATATTAGTATTGCTGTATGGATCAGAGAATAGCTGAAACAATTATGAATCAACTACAAACATTCATTAAGTGGTGTCTGCCCACACAAGGACTAACTTGGTATGAGAGAATCACTCATGTAGAGAACAAACAATGAGTCAAGAGATGAGGCAAAGATGCTAGCTCTGGACATGACAGACTATGAGAAAACCTGATAAGATATGACTAGAAAGTCCTTTCTCTGAAAGACGTTGAGAAAACCTGATAAGATATGACTAGAAAGTCCTTTCTCTGGAAAGACATTGAGAAAACCAGATTAGTCTCACTAGAGAGTCCTTTCTCTGGAAAAACATTGAGAAAACCAGATTAGTCTCACTAGAGAGTCCTTTCTCTGAAAAGACAGTAGAGAACTAGATTAGATACTACTAGAAAGTCCTTTCTCTGGAAAGACTGTAGAAAACTAGATTAGATACTACTAGAAAGTTCTTTCTCTGGAACCCACAGGGCAAAATAGATAGAGGGAGACCTAAAAACACACTAGAAGAGAATTAGAGACAAGGATAAATAATACAGAGACGACACGGAGGGTGCTGCAGGAGACAACAACAGATAGGAGTGCTTGACACGAGTTTATTGAAAGTCTACGCTCCATTGGGGATAACAAGCAGCCGCAGAATAAGAAGCTATTTATGACTTATTCAAGCCAACTTTAGCCATGTTCATACAATAAGCCATGTTCATACAATATGTTTAAACTCTTCACGACAACTGTAATATCACTGAGAAGACAATACATGTCATGAAATAAATGAAGAGTGTATTCACAACATTCATTGTATTTATGTCATCATGTCACGCTGTCAGTAAACAATCCTGAATTAGGGACAAGAACACATATGCTATCATGCTGAGGAAAAATAAGACAAGATACTCTTTCATTAATAGACATGACACTAGACCACAGACAGATACTGCCAGAAGGGATTCTAACTTTTCCCATTTTCACATATATGAGGTGTAACAATATGGGAGCCACTAGCTCTATCATCTCACCTTTCGATCTCAGAAAAAAAAATATTATTATGTAACAATATTTGTGCCTTGGTGGTATAGAGATTAGCACACTAGCCTGCCAAGACAGTGGTTCTAGTTCAATCTCTTCAATGAAGGGGTCTCCGTACTGGTATTTGGTCATGCCACCTGCCCTGTGCTATGAAGGTCAAGGGTTCATTTTTAGCTGTCCTTCGGTTAGCAAGTGCAATGTCTTGGATACCCCTGGAGGTCAGCGATGAAGCTATGGAGTTTGTGCCCATGTGATGCTTTTGGCAGGCCACTTTACGGAAATAACCCGGTGCAATGAAGTAGATTCTCTTGCCTTTAACCAAGTTTAAAAAAAAAAAAAAAAAAGCTAGTTGCATATCCTTTACAGGACATAGCAGTCAACTCCAGCATTTTTTGGCTCTTTGTGAATCCTGCTGGTTTCCATGGCGGAGGAGTTACGGAGTGGTTCATGATCCAGCATACCCGTGTTCGAAACACGGCTGCATGCGATTTGGCAGCAGACTGTGTTGTGCTGGTTGTTTTGTTTTTTATTGTTTGCAAAATGGTATGGGTGCTGGTCGTTCAGAAAGCAATGGCAAATTACTGATCGTAATCTTGCCAAGACATCAACATCAGCAAAAAATGCTAGTGTTGACTACAAACGTCCTGTAAAGGATATGCAACTAACTTTTTGTGTGATTCCTGGGCAGTTGTATTTTTTCCTGACCAGCATGGCTTTGAGGTCAACCCAGCTCCATAAAAATGGGTACTGGACAATTTTCAGCACTTCCTGATATAAGGACAGAGAGAAAAACCAATGAACAGGTCCTACAAGAAACAAATGAAAACCGTAAACTGATTAGAGAAAATAGACATAGCCATTCACAATATTTGGACATATTATGAGAAGAAATAAATTGGAGAACTTGGTGACAAATGGCAAGATTGAAGGGAAAAGAACATGGGGAAGGTAGGGAAGTAAATATCTGGATGACCTGGCCACGTGGTATGGTTGAGCCAAGAACACAGAGCTGATCAACGACTCTTGTGATCGTGTGAGATGGCAAAACATGACCGCCCACGCTTATCGGCATGGCACATGATGATGATAAAAGGTGGTGAGGAAGGGAACTGGCCACCCCAATCCATATGGTGCGGCCTGAATATTGAAGGCCTGGCACTTCACACCCCAACGGCAGTACCAGATATGCGACCTCGAGCTTTTATTCATTCATTCAGTAGTATGTCCTTTGCAGAACCTCGCTCCCATAACAACCTTCTGGAAATCCTCTCGACCATAAGCAAGACGTCCTGCATCCGATACACCCATCTGGAGATCATCTGCCACCTCCTGCACTCATCTTCTCTTTGGCCTTCCTCTTTCTCTCTTCCTAGGCATGTACCCCTCCATTATTGTTCTCTCCAAACTTTCATGACGTTTCAAGTGACCAAAATATATCAATTTTCTTTGTTTTATCGTCTTTAAAAGCCAACCCTCTTTAATATTCAACTCTTGAAGTATGGATACACTCGTTCTTTTCTTTATCCAAAATATTCTTAAAACCCGTCTATAACATTTATATTCAAAGGCATGTATGTGCTGTTCATCTTGTTTAGTAAGTGTCCAGGTCTCACAGGTGTATATAGCAATGGGAAAGATGCATGCTCTTAACAATGTAATTTTTCTAGTTCTATCTGTCGCACTCCACAATTTATTCAGTTGTTTTAGTTTTTGAAGAGCAACAGATATTCATCTTTTAATTTATTTCATTGTATCACCATGACCTTTTACTGCTGTATGATATTCGGTCATGATCCTCAGCAGTAAAACAAAGGAGGCAGATACTGCTGTTGGCGGTTGGAAGAGTTAAAAAATCACATATTCTAGGCCAATACATATGAGGCAGGATGGCCAGTTCCCTTCACTGCCATATTGCTTGCTGAACAATTTCC
Source organism: Cepaea hortensis (assembly GCA_963921405.1). Lineage (NCBI taxonomy): Eukaryota > Metazoa > Mollusca > Gastropoda > Stylommatophora > Helicidae > Cepaea > Cepaea hortensis. The sequence goes on along the minus strand of OY992881.1, from coordinate 93,660,923 downwards.
AGAAAATCATCTGGTACCCATTTCATGAGGCCGGGCTGGCGCTGGATTCTGCTACAACTAGGCACTAAGCTACAGATTACTGCCTTGGTAGCAAATGCACCAACCACCGTTACCTCAGCTACTTTATTCAGATGTAAGAATATTAAAAGCTAATAGTTCCAAATGCCCACATTTTCTTCCATTCTTTGTATCTTGATATAACAAACAATTATACAATCAATAACTCAGATCACATTAAGTTGCCATTTCTCATGTCAAATGTAGGCTGTGCTAGATCTCCAGCACTCTCTGGACACAATGGTACAGTTTAACATCCCCCTTCTCATTCATCTTCGATGTTATCTCTCACTTATCTTTTTACTGGGCACTGGGCCTAAGAGTGTACTGACAAATGAAATGTCTAAAACATGTGGAAGCAGCATTTACACCAATCAAGGCGTAACTCCCACCCGTCTGTGCATGCAGTGTTGAAACATGACTTCGTTACATCCTAATATGTCCATCAGCAGATGTAAAGTTTCAATACTGGTCTTGCACACCTCACTGGTTCCAACACCACAGCAAAGGGTCATCCCCATTATGCTCCATTCCCGTGCCAGTGAATATCACATAAAATGTTCCTCATTGCCCCATGTGAAAAGTGGAAAAGACAGAAGTCTTGACAAACAACGGCCCGCTCAGGCACACGGTGCAAAATGCCACTGCCAGAATGTCACCACAAAAGTCCTCAACAAACAATACAGTTCACCCCTGATGGAATTGGCAGTCACTTTCCCAACCACATGTTCACCCACAAAGCAACAGTTTGTGTGTGGAGACTTACTTTTGCAAGAGGTCAGGAGGAAAGTCTACACCAACCTCAACTCCGATAGATACAGCTCAAACGACCTGAATGTCATTGCACTGGGTGGTTCCAAATGTTGCTGTATGTAGCCAGGGTGCAGTGTTGGGGTGAGCGCCAAACACTGCTTAAATACCCCAATGGCTCGTGAATACATAATCTCTGCAGCAAAAGTTCACCTCCTGGCCTTCACGTGGCGGAACTGTTTTAACTAACAGGAGAAGGGGCGATAGCGAGTTTCTGGCGCCGAAAAATAACCAGTATGCTCTAGATGTGTATGCACGTGTATGCATGTGCAGACACGTGTATGCGCGCGTACAAATCTACACTTGAGTGAGACCACAGTCTGCTCTAGCAAAGAAAGGTGCTGAAGATAGAGGCAACAAGCCAGGAGGTGCACCACAGAAATCAGGATGGCACGCAATCAGCACAGCGAACAAAAGAAGAAGAATTGCACTGGGTTTAAGGTGTAAAATACAATCTTGTAGAAGATGTATAACCAACAAACCACCTCCTACATTTGTGTGTGTGTAAAATACAATCTTGTAGAAGATGCACAACCAACAAACCGCCTCCTACTTTATGTGTGTGTAAAATACAATCTTGTAGAAGATGCACAATCAACACACCATCTCCTACATTTATGTGTGTGTAAAATACAATCTTGTAGAAGATGCACAATCAACACACCATCTCCTACATTTATGTGTGTGTAAAATACAATCTTGTAGAAGATGCACAACCAACAAACCGCCTCCTACTTTATGTGTGTGTAAAATACAATCTTCTAAAAGATGCACAATCAACACACCATCTCCTACATTTATGTGTGTGTAAAATACAATCTTGTAGATGATACACAACCAACAAACCATTTCCTACATTTATGTGTGTGTAAAATACAATCTTGTAGATGATGCACAACCAACAAACCATCTCCTACATTTGTGTGTGTGTAAAATACAATCTTGTAGAAGATGCACAACCAACAAACCACCTCCTACATTTATGTGTGTGTAAAATACAATCTTGTAGAAGATGCACAACCAACAAACCATCTACATTTATGTGTGTGTAAAATACAATCTTCTAGAAGATTCACAACCGACACACCATCTCCTACATTTATGTGTGTGTAAAATACAATCTTCTAGAACACGCACAACCAACACACCATCTCCTACATTTATGCGTGTGTAAAATACAATCTTCTAAAAGATGCACAACCAACACACTATCTCCTACATTTATGCGTGTGTAAAATACAATCTTCTAAAAGATGCACAATCAACACACTATCTCCTACATTTATGTGTGTGTAAAATACAATCTTCTAGAACACGCACAACCAACACACCATCTCCTACATTTATGCGTGTGTAAAATACAATCTTCTAAAAGATGCACAATCAACACACTATCTCCTACATTTATGTGTGTGTAAAATACAATCTTCTAGAAGATTCACAACCAACAAACCACCTCCTACATTTATGTCAGGATATCGAACGCATGTAGCAGGGAATTATGTCTCTTCATATGTCCAAAATGTTTTACTTGCCAAACTTTGATCTTATTTAGTAATTCATGTTGCATTTCTTGTTTGCTAAAGACATTCTTATTTGTCCAGTCTGGCATTTATACTGTGGTGGCCGACTAGTGTCTAGCAGTCTGCTAAATGGAGGCTACAAGAACATCAATTTCAGCTTCTAAAACACAAGAAATTCAAGATTACAACAGTACAGTCAGAAATAAAAAGAGGTATTCAAATAGGGAGTCACCAAAAGCCAAGAAAAAGACAAATAAAATAAACTGAGGAGCCGCCATGAGTTACGAAATATTTACACCATACAAGACAAGATCAACCATGCATTTTGTCTGATCTGATGCAAACAGGAACTATAAAAGTAGAAAGAAATAAAAACAAGTCACCAGTCCTAGAAACCAGCATACACAAAGTGACAAGCAGGAAGATACATACATACACACAGCCAGAACAGAAACTCAATGAAGATCCATACTGTAACTACACAACTAGTATCCCACATTGAATATTGCCTAAAGTGCTTCTCAGGACATGTTATCAGTTACCTAACATTTCTCCTCAAACTACTGCAAATATAGTTTACCATTACACGTTTGCTTGCATGTGAAACCTGAACATCACAATAAAACAACATAACATTCACCAGCTTTACAAATGAACACAGTTCATTTACACTGCTATAAATATACACACTACAACAATACTGCCCACCCCCACCCACACAAAATGAACACAACTATTTAAGACATTGTTTAAACTGATAGCCATCAGAGACAATGCACATACAAAAACAGGACCAACATCAATCTTGGCTGGATGGTGGACCCTCTGGTAATTAGTTGCATATCCTCTACAGGACATCACAGTCAACCTCCGCATTTTTTGGCTGTTTCTAATTTCTTGGCAAGTTTACATTCAGTAATTTGCTAATGCTTTCTGAATGAACAGCACTTATACCATTGTATGAAAACCAGGGCAAGGTGGTCTGCTTCCAAATCACCCTGGTAATCCCTTTGCAACAACGCCGGCTCTGGAAGACAGTTTTAACCCTCAAGTCAAATGCAATGGCATTCAGGACATTTGACACGTGAAAAGATCTTGCACTGATAGGTGTGAGGTTGCTGTAGAGATTTTCTTCCCAACCTGGTATTAAAGTATCATCTCACAGAGGATGGTGCTGTAGAGGTCACCTTCACCTCTCCAAGCCCAGAAACCAGTGAGGCATGTGAGGCTGATACTGACATTTCACATATGTGGAGAAGCATATAAGCATGTCAAGAGGTCGATGTCCAGCACTGCACATACAGACTGGCTGGAATTAAGACATGTGATGGTAATGTTTCCACCACAGTTTTCGTTTATAAAAAGTCTTAAAAGTCAAGAGGATTGACTTCATTGCTCCAGGCTTCATCCCATATGGCTCGGCCTCTTTCCGCTGGACATCCTGCTGAAAGCATCGCACAAAGCATGAACTCCATAGCTCCGGTGACGACTCCCAAGAGTCTCAGAGAAAAATGCACTCGTGAACCGAAAGACGTAGCCTGGAATCGAACCCACAACCTTCGAAGTGCAAGACAGACGGCTTGACCACTTCACCATGGAGACCCCCAGTTTTTTTTTTAAGTTTTCATGTATAACAGACTGAACACCTACAGGAGCAATCATAGTTAAATCTATAATAAGAATAGCAGAAAAGATCCCAGCTACGACGACAATACATGGGTGTTAAGAATGGATACCAGAACTGTAGTATAACATGATGGTGTTTCCTTAAGACCCTCAGGTTATGGCATAACCTGTATTTTGGCTGGGATCCTGATCACTCAGAAAAGTTCAGTTTCAGTTGCTCAAATAATAAATATACTATTAAAAAAGAGAAACGCAATATTATTGCAGTTTCAATTGCAAACTTGTACCAACATTTTATTGATAATGCTGATTCGCCCACTGCAGTGGTTCTGGCGATGCCGGTCCATAAGAACAGGACCTCTGTAGGGTCTTCTAGCCCAAAGACCAGTGCCGTGCAGCTGGTTCCTGACCATTTGATGTGAAATTTGACGAGCTCCTGGCATTGACTGGACTATGAAGGCCGCAGATGTAAATCGATTCCTAAGGTGATGCAGCTGTATGAAGCGGTCTTCGGCAGCAGTTGTGGTTCTGGGACTTTCACTGCATGGCCCATCTTGCCACTGAGCCAGTTTCTTGAAATCGCCTCAAAAGGTGACTAATAGTGCTTCTAACCACATTAAATTCTCTGGCTACTACACTTTGTGATTGTCCAGCCTGTAAACGTCCAATGATGATGAGTCGTTGTTCTGTAGTGAGATGAGCCATACTTACACACTGAATTTTCAACTGAATTTATTCGAGGAGCATAAATCTTTTATAGAAGTTCAATAATATGGTCAGAGAGTTTTGTGTTCAGTAAGTATCATAAACCCGTCACAAATTATTGTCAAAAATGTTGTTTTGACCGTGACCTATGTCATAACCTCACGAAAATCAGGAGGTGAGTACAATTCAGGTAACCACGAGAAGTTAATGACCACATGGACACAGTCGATAAGTTTAACTAATGTCCAATCAGCGAATATCATCTATAAAAGTAACATCAAAAATGTTGCGTTTCTTTTTTTTTTTTTAAACAGTATATGAACAATAAAGTGAATGAAATAAACCCTGCTTTATATTTTTCCAATTGATGTAATGATACATATGAACAAGACAGCGAAATATAGATAATTTACCTTACTTTATATTTTTCCAGTTGCTGTAATAATTCATTTAAACAATAAAGTGTAGTGTAGATAAATAACATATTTTTCTAGTTGCTTGGATGATTTTTCTGGGTTTTCTACGGCTTCAAAGCAGTTTCCTGCCATGAGTTGATGGCCAGTCTTTCCCTCACTTAGCAGGCGATGAGCACAGGTGTTGAACCCTTGTCCGACTGTGCTCATGACATTAGCTGCACAGCTCCCTATCAACTTTGCTAACATGTTCGCTACTGTAATGATACATGTGAACAAAAAACAAAGTAAAATGTAGATAAATAACATAACTTTTATGTGTTTTCCAGTTGCTCTAATGATACATTTAAACAAATAAGTGTAATGTAAATAATTACTCTTATTTTATATCTTTTTCCAGTGGCTGTAATGATAAATATGAGCAATGATTGTAATGTAGATCATGAATCTGAGTTTATTTTGCTACAGATGAGAACAAGTGAATTGAAACCACATTTTGAGGGATGAAAACCTGACTACAAAAATAAGGACAGAAACTGAAGGAAAATATCAGATTTGTCACAATTTTACAGCTGCGTGGGCAAAGAGGTAAACTGCACCCACATCATACTGTGATAAAGAGACTACAAAGCATTATGTCAGCAAGAATATCACAAACATGCTTAAAAGCCATCATATAAAACCAAAAACATCATGGAGACACAGGTAACACATCAGTACATCATTAAAAATATATAAATCTTTATGAGACAGATATTACACGGCACAATGGAATAAAAAATAACTTGTTTTTGCTGTAATCAAGCAAGAAATATGTAGGCTAAGTAAATAGCATACGCATAGCATTGTCATAAGGAGACTACAAAAATTATGTCAGCAAGAGTATCTTAACAACTTAGAGTATCCATCTACAAGTCAACAACACAATTACCAAATACTTAAAAGTTTACATCGCCTTATTGCTAGTAATTAGTATGATGTAAAATAGACGATGCAAACTTAATAATTGAAATGACCTCGCAAGCTTCACAAACAAACAAGTCGTAAACACGGTATAAAATGTAGACATAAAGGACCCCTATACACGCCATAAGGCGCCCTGGATGCTAGACCCACATTTTGTATAGACTAGTGGACATACATGCAAACTGTCTTTACTTCCCAAGACATTTGGTGGGACTCATTTTAGACTGGGTCGACTTGGCCAGCCAAGTCAATAAAACAAACACATCTGGCCCAATGCAGATTTGAACCAGTGACCACCAAGCCGGCAGGCTAGAATTTAGTCAGTGATATGGGAGATTGCTAATTCTGTAAATGAACTTAGTATAAAAACTGCTATTTTCAGAACAGTTCGGTCGACATGGTGCTGTCTCATTCATTATAAATAAGTGAATTGTTTTGCAGAAAATGGTGTTTTCCCATACTCACAGCTTATACTCAGTCGACTCAAATAAATCTCGTCTGCATAGATTTCTGTTATAATCATTTGAGGAACGCTTCATCATCAACTCATCCTTGGAGGAGTACAAATTTTGACCTACTGAGAACTGCCTATATGCCTTTAGTTCATGTTATCTATAGGATTTGTTAAAGTGAATACCTGGATGGCTTGGCCATGGCATCATTTGAATAAGAATGCAGACTTGATCCTAGACACAAGTGATTGTGTGAGACGGCAAACCATGACCATCCAGGTTACTCGGCGTGACACATGATGCAAACATTCTTGAACAACAGTCCTTTTGTTTTGCGTCGTTACTGCGATGGACTTAATGAAGCAAATGTCAATAACTATAGATTTCTATGTATCTCTAAATGGACACGCCACTGAAAAAAGTGATAAATTAAAATATTTGTCTTATTGTTCCACCATTTGGTACTTTCAATTATGGCGAGTATTTTAACACTGTTAGTTTCAGTGTAAAAAACCAATCCAGAATGAAGGAATGGAAATTGTCTTGGGTTGTACACAAGATATCCCCATCAAAACAATAAGACATGTTTGGAATTACACTGGTGAAGTCTAGACTTGCACCTGGCACAGGCCAAAGCCTACATGCGATCACCAATGGCGACAAACAGCCACTGTATGGTAACCTGAACAATCTCAAAGAGAGCTGAATAAAGCAAGAAAGGTCATGGATACCATAGACAGAAGATGCCATCAGGCAAGTTACTAGAGCCAACCAGATACGCTGGGGCACAAATGGGTTGACAGCGGCAGACACAAAGAAAGCTCCCATCAAGTTATTATATTGGGAGGAATGTGTAGAGTGATGAAATGGAATAGCAGAATTGGAGCTCCAACAAATGGTGGATAAGAATGCCTGCAGAGACAACAATATGAGGGCTATTGCAAAATCAAGAGCCGATTGGCTGGTAAAAATAAACCGGTTGCCATTGCGACACCGTTCATTGCTTGCATCCTTCAGTAGTCTTTCAGCTCACTACACATCAACCTACAGTCACATTCGTTCAGTGTTTCACGAGTCACAAACAAATAAACATTGACACTGGTATTGCCTTTAACGCCAGCTGTTAATTTCATGGTGTGATTCATTTTCTTCAAGCAGAAAGTCAAAATGCGCCCAAGTTTCATCATCGGTTGAGTGACAGTTCTGTGAGGGATGGGTGCAGGAAAGTCAGAGATGGGCATAAAGATGTGCATGATGAGGGTGGACAACATTCATGTGTGCAGATAAGCTCATTCAAAAAAGTCAACCAAGTCATAGTGGAAAAGCACTGTCACAATTTCAAATCTTTCTACAGAATTTCCACACATTTCTAGGACTAGTCTGTTTTGAATTGTCACAGAGAGATTAGGTTAACACAAAGTCTGTTTATGGTGGGTACCAAAGCAACTGACTGATGTACACAAGGCTCAAAGAATGTTCTCAGCTTTGATGATCCTTCTGCGCTACTGGGAATATGGAGCTGCATTTTGTTGACGGAATTCATGACACTAGGGACCACGATAACATCAGGGGTTTATTGTGAAACATTGAAGAAGCTTTATCAGTTGATCCAAAATAAAAGGTACGGAATGCTCACCAGTGGCGTCATTATCATGCACGACAACGTGCGTGTTCCCCCCCCCTCCCCACACTACTGCTCGCACAAAGGCTTTACTTGAACAGTTTAAGTGAGACATTTTCAACCACCCTCCCCAAGAGCCTGGCCTTGGCACCAAGCAATTATCATCTCTTTAGCAAGATGAAGGTCTGGCTGGCTACCCAGTGCTTCGACACCACTGAGGAGCTCATGGATGGAGTCAACAATTGGTCAAGTACCCTGGCGGTGTTGTTCCTTGATGAGGGGTTACAAAAAACTCATGCCGTGGTACGATAAGTGTCTGAATTTAGGTGGTGACTATGTGAAAAAGTAATGCAGTGATGTATTAACTTTTGTATGTATTTAGATGTTACTGTCAATTTGTTTAAATTTTTACCAGCCAATCGGAGCTTTCCGGTCTCCCTGGCCTAAGGATTAATGTATTTTTCCGTAATCCCGTATATTCTCGTGAGTAACGTAACCTGCGCAAGAATCGGTAGCGGTTCTTGCCACATTGGAACTTATGAGGTATGTGAGCCAGTCGCTCAGAAAGCAATGGCAAACTACTAAGCGTAATCTTGCCAAGTATATCAACAGCAGCTGAAAAATGCTGGTGTTGATTGCAGTGTCCTGTAAGGGATATGCAAAAAAAATCAAAAAAAAATCAGAGCTTGAGTTTGGAATAGCCCTCTCAGTATACATCAATGGTCCTATGCACTGTAGGGAGGAATCTCCTTGGGGAATCTCAGCTAGAGTCAGGGAGAATAGCAAGGTTAAGCCTATAGATCTACAACATCAGTATGAAGATAGAAGTGACTGCTTCCACTGCAGCTATGAGGTGGCCAGCGGGTACTAGAATCACCATTGCAATCATTGTGTCTGATTCTCAGTCCGTATTGTGTCAAGTTTGCAATGGACATTTGTGGCAATGGGGGGTATATCAAGCACAGACACTTCTCTCTTACAAAGGCTTACATAAATATAATGTCCGGGTTATGCTGGAGTGTCAGGCAATGTGTGGATCTTCAAGAGAGCCAGAAGTTGTAATATGATCAATAAGGGAGGCATTTTGAAAACTATAAACAACTGGTAGTTAAAGATAAATGAAGATGAAACACCATATTTAATGTTGCTGGCATCTTGCCATCTTGAAAGATGATAGTTTGTGACATTGTGCTTTAAAAAAGGCATAATTACAACCCATGGTGGGAACCATGAATATTGAAGAAGGTAAGCTACAAAAGATGATAAAACAAGAAAATTGAAATATTTTGGTCCCTTGAAACATCATGAAAATTTTGAGAGAACAATAATGGAGGGGTATATGCCCAGAAAGAGAGGAAGAGGAAGGCCAAAGAGAAGATGGGTGCAAGATGTGGCAGATGATCTCCAGATGGGTGTATTGAATGTGGGACATCTTGCATATGACAGAGAAGTTTTCCGGAAGGTTGTTATGGGAGTGAAGTTCTGCAAAGGACATGCTACTGAATGAATGAATGAATGGTGGGGACCAGGGATAGAGTTATACATCTCCATAGCACAAAGCCCAAGTTTAATTGTAGAGACCATGTTTTGCCCATGAAGCATGATCCCTCTCTCAGCCGGCCTAGTTTACTCCAGAGGAAAGGTAACACCAATACATCTGGAACAAAACAAGCTGCAGAAGATGACAGATCTGTAAAGCAACGTTCTGTCCACCTGTTGGAGCTTCGATCCAAGACTAGTTGTCAACAAAGGCCTTGGGCCTGGTCTGCCCTGCCTTGACATTTAGTCTTTAGGTTGCATTTCCTTGCTCTAGGATGAGGCTAGGACACTCCCAATTGCACTTCTGTATGTTACTGGAAAGAGGCCAGTCCCTGGAATGTGAACAGGGCTTCATCAGTTCTACGTGAACGTAAAGCTGCTCACTGTATGGGCTCTTGGAACACTGAACCTTGCACAGCTGAACAAGGGCTTCCAGAGTCACATGCCATTTTGCTGGTGCTTTTCAACATATACACAAGTAAGATGTTGATAGAAACAGTAGGTACTGACACTCACTGATGACACAGGGAAGAAGTGGGTTGGAAACATCAAGAGAAATGCAGGCTGCAGTGGATAAAGTGAGTGAATGATACATGGACATGGATTCTGTCATCAAGCCAGATAAAGCAGCTGTCTTATGATGTTTTTGAGATAACATAATTGTTAGTGATGAGGCCCCATACATAATAGTAAATGAAAGTCTGATTAAGCGAGAGAAGACACCATTAAAAGACTTGGAATAACATCTGACAGAAGTCTGCTTTACAGGGACCAAGTGGGAGAGGTAGTGTCAAGAGTTAGGAAGGTATTAAATGCACTGAAGGTGGTGGCCGTGGAGGATATGAAACAGATTTTAAAAAATACATTCTCTACCAACAATTAATTATTTCAGTGATTGAGTATGGTCTGGAGTTGCTCACAGTATCATACAGCCAGCTAGAGAAGCTGAAATGCATGAAAAATTAGACCATGAGTCATATTAGGCTGCACCATTACGCGCAAAAAGTATATGCTTTCTTTGCCATCTATACATCAGATAGTTATAGTTAGTTGCAGATCCTTTACAGGACATCACAGTCAACCCCAGCATTTTTGTTTTGCTGTCTGTGATCTCTTGGCAAGTTTACATTCAGTACTTTGCCATTGCTTTCTGAACGACCGGCAACATACCATTTCGTAAAAAACCAACGCAAGGTGCTCTGCTGCCAAATTGCCCGCAGCTGTGTTTTGAACACAGTATGAAGGATTATGAACTGCGCCCATAACCCCTTCGCCACGATAGATAGGCACAAGTAATCCAGGCAAAAATGTACCCTGGGGTCGCAATGGACAAGAACAGCCTCTGCATGAGACTGGGTGACAGCAGGGGAGACAGGCTGAAGAGAATCAGTTCTTGGATGGCATAGGCTAAAGATATGATCAGGCATGTTTGTCAAACTGCTACAACAGTGGAGGGAGAGAAATGGGTCACAATGCTGCCCAATGAGCTATCTTTACAGAGGGAGAGAAATGGGTCACAATGCTGCCCAACAAGCCATCTTTACAGAGTGATAGACACAATGAAGTGACGGTGCCAGGAATGGAAAATGGGTGTGTAACGATGGTAGTCAGTTTTAATAACTTGTGTAAGGTTGACTGGTGATCGAGTGAAATGGCAAATCATGACCGTCCATGCTTACTGGCATGACACATGATGGATGGAAGGTTGACTTCCTCTAGATAGATTCCTAACCAAGGTGCCAGAGCAACAGTTGATAAGTGACAACTCACACTCCAGCAATGTGATAATATACACGGATGAAGCTGTAGTCAGAATAAAATGCAGAAAGTGGGGCTTCACTAATGCAGAAAGTGGGGCTTCACTAATGCAGAAAGTGGGGCTTCACTGCAAAAGGCTGAGGGACACTGTATAAAAGGGAGAGTCTGGGGTATGACATCACTACTTCCAGCATGAGAATGGAAGTGGAGGCCGTAACTGCAGCATTCTGATAGATGGAGAGTAGTACAGCCTGATATGTAGTAGTTGATTCTTAAACTCATAGCGGACCAATCAGCCTCTACACATTACAACAATTCCTGAGGTAGACATAGCATCTAAATATGTGTGGCAAAGTGGTTCAGCCACCTGCCCCTCATTCTGAAGGTCATTTTTAAACTGTCATTAGGTTCATGTGTGCAATTTTTTCAGAAACCCCTGGGATCAACACTGGAACTACCAAGTTTGTGCTCTGATAGATTCATCAGGGCACGCTATAAAACCTGGTGCAATGAAGTTGATCTTATTTTCTTTAAACGCCTGTTAAACCTTGCTCAGGGACAGAAAACAATGCCAGCATCATCATCACTGCCAACCAAATGTCCAGTGTGTGATGATGGCAGTCCATTTGAATAATTTGGGTAAGTTGTACTTCCTCTAGACAAGATTCCTAACCAAGGCTCCACCACATGTGTGTAAGTGTTTTTGCAAGGGCAGGGCTTATGACTTATTCTTTGTAATCTCAAATTGCCATGAGATTTTGAAGGCGCATAACTTGTGGACGAGACCTCGTGATTTATGAACATTATCAGAGAGGACTTGATTTCCTACTATATATATGAATGAAATGGTCACATAGCTTTTATAATCAGCTGATGACTAGATGTTGCAGTAAATTAGAACTAATGAAGAAAATAACACAACAGCCAATACAACAGGAAAATGAAACACATTAAGCACAGATAGCAACTGGATGATCAGGAAATAAGACAATTGTATAATTAGGCTGCATTACAGAGGGGATAAAGATGAGATGATTAAGACATTAAGCACTTCGGACATCACAAAAATAATGTTAAGGCGGTTAGAATGTAAACATGCAGGAACAAAATCAATGCAGCTTCAGTGAAACATAGACAAACAGGTATGGAGAAACATGACAGATCTCATCAAAATTTGGTTTGTAGAAAAAAAAATACCAAAATCAGTTTCGAGTTGCAATCTTCTAGCTTGTATGTGGATAAAATAAGAATATGTCTTCTTGGCAATGGAAATAGCTGTTTTGAACACTATACACAAGTGAACATAAACGTTTTAAATCAAAGAACATACATATATATATTATTTACTCTGTCATTATAATATACTAAGTCCTACAATAAATTTCAATAACACTGCAGCACATCGAGTGAAATAACAAATCATGACCGCCCACGCCTATTGGCATGGTACATGATGGATCGATGGACAAAGAGACTACAAAGATGAAGCTATTCACCCTCCGCTTGCAATTCCTCTGGATCATATGATGGGAGCTTGATTGTACAATATCCAACGCCGGTTAGGCTGCGAGGAAGAGCACCCACAGTTTCCCATATTCCAGTGAACACATCATATTTACTCACCAACTTCTGTCCCGTCTTAGTCTGCACATTATAACCCCCAAGCACATAAATATTGTCCCGGTACACTACGCATGATGCTTCCTTGTGAGAGATGGAGAGTGGGGCCACAATTGTCCATTGATCTGTTGATGGATCATAACATTCGGACTGCATAACTGGTTGCGCCTGTTGGTTTACGTTCAGGTTACAACCACCAAAGACAAATAGTTTGTCGCGACTCGCACACATGACATGCCATCCACGAGGCGTCAGCATTGGTGCCATGTCTTCCCAAGCGTTAGTACTCGGATCATACCTTTGCATGTCTGGCGTGAAATGATTGCCAGAGTATCCCCCCGAGATATAAATATGATTTGCGTATGTGGCACCGGCGTGTGCATGATATGACATTGGCATTGAAGCTATGAGCTCCCAAGTGTTTTCTGCAGGATCATAGCACTCTGCAGTAGCCAAGCTTCCATCTTTGAACTTACCGCCCACGGAATAAATTTTACTGTTCAATGCACCTGCAAAAAAGTATGCTCGTTTGTTCAGCATAGGGCACACCTGAAACCAAGTGTCAAAACGAGGGTCGTATCGAAGAACTGAATTGACTGCAGACTCACCATGTGCGCACTGAGTTGTGCAACCCCCTAAAACGTACAGAAAATTATTAAAAACAAGCACTTGCATATGGCTTAGTGCACTTGGCAAGGTGGCTATCTCTTGGCGATTCAGCAAACTGCTGGAGTTGATCTTAGAGTCAAAAACCAAGAGCTCATCGTGCAGACAGGGGTTAGGATGTATCTCCCGGCCACCTACACTCACAAGTCTCTCAACAAAAGAACGTAATCGTGTGGAAGGTGTTGTTAGCAAAGGTTGTGAATGCGGCACAACATGATAGTTCAGTGCAGTCAGAACAATTTGACGCAGCTCTGGATTAGACATCATGAGATCGACTGCCTGCACCTGGTGGACTAAATCAGCAGGATTGATCAGAGGGAAACGAATCAGCTTCATCAAGGATGGAGCATGACATAAACGCCTTGAATCCATTCTTAACCATTCCCAGGTAATATGAAAGATGTCCATCTCACGAAAACACAACTTGTCACTGCTTAAACAGCTGACCATCTGCTCATAAGTCAGCAGGTTTAAGGTGTTTTCCTTAGCTATCTGCATTAAATTCCTAGCAATGAAAACGTCGATCTGTTTTAAGGCATTATGCATGCTGTACAGCTTTGCTGTGTTTATGAAGTCATAGAAATTACTGGTGTTCATTCCACTGAGAAAATTCCTTTCACAAAACTCTATCACGGGCGTTACTTGTAGGTGTGTAGCTGCTGCGATGACATCAAAAATGTCATCACCTTCTAAAGTTGTGGTTGACGTATAGACTACCTCAATCACCTTCTCTAAACCCTTGGCGGTGATACCTTTCAGTTCAATCTCCTTCTGGTTGCATTCCCGCATGCCACTTGTGAACATTGACAGGAAGTAGTCTGAGCAGGAGACCAAGATGGCACGATGACAGTTAAACCTGATACCTGTCAACAGAATGTTCTGGATTAAAATAAAAAATACCCCTCTCAACGTTATGGTTTCATGTAAAGGCAAAGATATACCAGATAGATCAACATTACACTTAGGTTCATTAAAGGTGTTTGCCTACCAAGACAGTTATCGGAGGTCAACGCCCAGTGATTGCAGCATTCTGTGTTTCCAATTAGCCCTTGGATCAACCCAACCTTATAAAATGGGTTCCAGGTGATTTTCTGGGAAGGGCGTGAGGAAACAGTCTTGCCACCTCACATCGTTATATCTAGAATGAAGGCCTAACATTTCAAATCACACCTCATTTGGATACTCAGCTCTCATTGGTGTATCAGCATTTGTGCACTGTGCTGGGATTTCCCTTATCTATGGGAGGAGACTGGAGCACTTATGGAGATATCTGTGTGCAATGAAAGTGATCCTTAACCATATTCTAATCACAATGGCAGTATCTGCCATGGAAGCCTACCATTACCTGTAGTTTCACTAATTCTCACTACATTATATTCTTTTTCCAGTTCTTCTTCTCCTGCCCTTTATCCCCAATTGGAGGATAGCCATGAAATAAACTCAAGCCATACCATCCTATTTTTTTCTATCTTCTGCTGATGACACAATTCTTCCTTAAATTATCCATATATGCCTCTTATTCTCTTCTCCGAGTGTGTTCTCTCTCTATTTTGTTTGTCCTGTAGACTCCAGTGAAAGGACTTTCTAATTATAATATTCACAAGCTTTACAAATGTGTCTTATCTGGTGACATCTTTCCCTCACTTCTTCATTTGCAAGAATCTGTCTTGTCGTCTGTCTTAGTTCTGCATGAGTAATTCTGTCATACTAATTTATTCCTTATATTCTGCACAGGTACCAATTAATGAAATGCTTGTACTTTATATATAACTGTTTTAGTTATTCTCCATGTTCTTCTCTAGTTTCCAAGTATAAAACCACACAGTGACTGCTTCTTTCATAAATGCTGTACATGACGACATTGCCAACTTTCTCACAAATTCGCAGCTGTGTCTAGTCCACATCTCTAATTTCAGAGCATTGTAAGCTGTGCCCCACTGAGTCCTTGTACTCAGCCAGTGATCTCAGGCTCTAGGCAAAATAGTTATTAAAATGTTAAATTCTAAACACTTAAAGCATATAAACACCCATAGATGATATTAGGGATGGGAGGATATTCAATAATGACAACGAGGGATGTTCAATAATGACAACTCAATTGTATCATTGTGGGAGATAATGTGGTGGTTTTCCCCTGCCTTCCATATTAATCTGGTTTTGGTTGCCCGCCACCTTTAACAATGTTTCAGACTGACAGCTTTGGTGAGCACCCTGATGGTAGCATCTGTACTAAATAACCAGACCGCTCCAAACTGTCCATACAGCATGTTGGATACTCGATTAGACTGTCACTGTTCAGTCTCTGTGTGTTATGGGAACAGACAACTAGATCTACAGACAAGAATCCTTTATATGTACTTCTGACCAGCAGTATTATATTGTTCTAAAAAGTGGACAATGAATAAACTTGACTATTTGAGTAAAGTACTTGAGACGCGTTGTTATTAAAAAAAATGACCAGCTGTTTTTTTTTGTTTTTTTTGCACTCACTTTGAACTCAAGCACAGTGCACAGTCCACACACATGCTACAACTTCTAGTGCACTAGACTGATTTTTTGCATGTAGAGTAGCTTTCCTTATTATCAGTGTCCCTTGCCATCAGGCGAATCCACTTCGACTTCAGAGATAATTGTAATTTACGTTCCCAAATCAACAGTTTAATCCAAGTGACCGGTGAAAAGGTTCACTCGCTACCTTGGCATGAGCACGCCAGATATTTAAGAGCATGTGCACTTATCCATTCAGCCATGGTGACCACCATAAGACCAGCTGAATTGAACAATTGGCAAATGAAAAAGTTCTGGAAAATATGACAGAATAAAGGAAGACTTTTTACAGAAATAAAATATGACAGAATAAAGAAAGACTTTATAGAAATAAAATATGAATAAAGACTTTTTACAGA
Organism: Cepaea hortensis; assembly: GCA_963921405.1. Taxonomy (NCBI): domain Eukaryota; kingdom Metazoa; phylum Mollusca; class Gastropoda; order Stylommatophora; family Helicidae; genus Cepaea; species Cepaea hortensis. Next base: position 93,644,261 of record OY992881.1, on the reverse strand, counting down.
AATAAAATATGACAGAATAAAGTAAGACTTTTTATAGAAATAAAATATGTTAAACCAAAGTGAATATTTTGTAGTTTTTAAATGAGATTGTATCAGCATACTTTTTGCTCTTGAGGGCCGATGAATGCTTTCGAGCAGCAATGTCCATTCTATCGCTTGCGACTGAGCTATTGTAAAGCTGAGCAGTTTCACTTTCCATGTTTAACCTATTTACTCATTGTATTAGTGTATACATACATGGTATGTTACTGCATGCCAATGTATGGCATTTAATGTCTATGTGTTGTTTTTATAGTAGATTTATGATGAATGGCTAGTGTATGTCTATGTGAGGTATTCAGTGCATGTCTATGGTGATGGCTTATGTGCATTAGTTAGTGTACGTCTATGTAGGGTTCTGTTGCCTGTGTGTGGTGTCCAGTGCATGTTTATGTGCATGTCCAGTGCATGTTTATGTGCAGTTTTTGTGCACGTCTATGTGTGGTTATTTTGTGCACGTCTATGTGTGGTTATTTTGTGCATGTCTATGTTTTGTTTTAGTGCACATCTACGCCTGGTTCATGTCTATATGGAGTGTTTAGTGCATTTCTATGTGTGATGTTGAGAATGTGTGGGACAGAAATGGAATAAGCCTGCAAACAAAGCTGAAAGTCTGGAACACAGTTGTATAATTCACACTGCTATATGCTTGTAAAACCAGGACCGTTTACCAGCGACACGCTAGGAAATTAAACCACTTCCACACAGTCTGCCTTCGGAAGCCATTGAAGATTAAATGGCAAGACAAGATCCCAGACACTGAAGTCCTAGAAAGAGCGTCCATGCCCAGTATCCACACATTACTAATGAAGAATCAGATTCGCTGGGCTGGTCACTTAACTTGCATGCCAGATCACAGGCTCCCTAAACAAATTTCTTACAGTGAGCTGCGTTGTGGTAAACGCTCCCAAGGCGGCCAGAGGAAACGCTTTAAAGACACTCTGAAGATCTCACTAAAAGCTTTTGGAATTTATCATGACACTTGGGAGACTGCTGCCAAAGACTGAAATTCATGGCATACATTATTACACAAGGGTGCAGTCACTTGTGAAGCAACCAGGACTGCAAGAGCTGTGAAGAAAAGGCTGGACAGAAAAACCACTGTGGGAGATCTTCCTCCTGGAATGTCAAGCATTCTTTGCTCACACTGTCAAAGAACATTTTGAGCCAAAATAAGCCTTATCAGCCATCTTAGAACTCATGGCTCCATACTTTCAACCCCACTAGATGAAATGAATGGTCATCATCATTCTTGATGGACAAAAACAAAAAATAATAAAATACAATGTGTGATGTTCAGTTTTGCCTGCTTGTGATGTTTAGTGAATGCCTATGTGTTATTCAGTCTTTGTACAGTGTTTAGTGAATGTATATGTGTGGTTTTCTGCACATATGTGTGGAGTGTTAAGTGCATTTCTTGTGAAGTGTTTAATTAGTATGTACAGTGTTTCTTGTAGCATATGAGTGCTGTTTAGTGCATGCCTACATATGACAATTAGTGTCTATGTTCTGTCTAAGCATATTATTTACTGTATGTCTAACTCTTCTGTTTAGTGCATATCTCAACATGGTATTCTTCATATCTTTATGATGCTGTTTAGTATGCATATCTAAATGTATCAATAAATTTATGAGTGGGACAAGTCACCAATGTTTTTATATTGGTTAATAAAACAGTTAACATATTTAAGCACACGCTTCATAACCTCAATAGTTATTTCTCAGTTTTTGTCTTTGCAGCTGGCCAAGTGGCTAGAATGCTGGGTTCTCCTTCAGAAGACAAGGGTTCAAATCGTCTGTATGGTGTGGATTTTTTTCTGTCGGGGGAAAAAAAGAAAACCCTAGCCTGCAGTTTGTGGTGTCTGCACTAGCCAGGCGGACTCAATTCCTCAGGCTCAATTGTAAAGTACTAGAGGCAGTAGATAACAGTGTTTGACAGAGATAGCTTTTGTCATTTTGGTTTTGAATGTTTTAACAGACATTGATTAACAATTCTTTCATATCTTCTAGCTTCTTTCCTATTCTAGATTTGTTTGTTATATTATTATTGTTGAGCTTTAGTTACTAATCTCAACACGACATATTCCACATCCTCATCTTGTCTTTCATCTCTGAATGAAACATAAGCCCTCAACAATATTACACCAAGTCTGGTGTAGACTTGTGCAGGATTTGTTGCATTTTGCAGCTAGTTTTCTAAGGGATGAGTTATCCAGTTTCATGCCACCCTCCTATTTTGCCTCTTATGACATGCTTGGTACTTTATAGTATTACTATTCTTTGCTTCCATTACAGCACCCGGTAGCACTCAAATATGGACTTATTGTACTTGCTCAACATTAATGTTTAGAATACTGTCAAAGAATAAAGTTTACGAAAGCAAAAGAACCATTAGGAAAATAACAGAACATAAAAGAATGTCCTTAAATCACATACAAGCAAATTTGGAGGTCAGCAAAGCTGAATGGATACGAACATGTGTTCTTAAACATCCGGTGTGCTGATGCCGAGGTAAGGGGTTCAACCCCTACACTGGATAGTTGGACTAAAATGTTGACTTCTTGTTCTTGACTTGGAGACGTAAATTACAAGTACCTCTGAAGTCAAAGTGGGTTCACCTGATGGCGAGGAACACTGTTAATAGGGAAAGCTAATCCACACACAAAATGCAGTGCAGCACTACTTGAAGTAGTATACATGGACTATACTTGAGCTCAAAACCAGCAAGCTAAGAAAAATATATAAGCAAATTTAAGGCAAAATGAATAAACAAATCACCTTCTGCAATAAGTGTGACATCACACAAAACACCACCCTGTCGGAGCTTATTCAGACCCTGCAACACTTTCATTCCATGTTCCGGTCTCTCCTCCATACGAAAAACATCGTTGGTTGATCCACCGGACATTTCTCCGCCCTCTGCCATAGTAGTGTATGTCCTGAGCTTCTTCCTCAAATGGTGAACGGCAAGTTTACCTGGCATCTAACATCTCTGCATAATTAAAAAGAAAAATATTAATAAACTTTAACATAATTTGAAATGAATATTTCAGAAACTATTGACCTTTCACCTATTATACGAAGGGGCTTCAAATAAAAACCCTAAAAGTGAAATGGAAATTACAATAACGATGACTTTGTCTTGCAACCTGTCAATATTGTTGTTAAGGATGCCAAGAGTGTTAAGCATGCGACATCACAGAGCAGATGAACACAGTGACATCATAAAGACAGCTTAAAGATGGCCGCCCCACTTTTTACATGCACGAAAGAGGAGCAGCGTTCTGTTATCCGTTTTTTTAAATAAAAATAAGTGAAGGGGTGAAACATAGAAATTCATTGGCTAATGAAGGTCCAGTATGATGATGATGGATGCCTGTCACTCCAGCAAGTGTATGAGTGGAGTAGGAAGTTTCAAAACAGCATGACTTCTGTGACAGACTGTTCACGACTGGGTCAGGCACACCGAGTAGCGACCCCAGACAATTTTTTTCTACAGTAATCCAAGCACTTTATCGGTAGTGGAGGACGTGCAATGAATGCAGTGGTGACTACATTGAATAATGATACATTTGTTCTTGATCTTTTTCTCCAAACTGTATTCAGCAAAATAAAAACATTTACAATTCTCATTTTAATCCCCCACGTACATATATGCATACATAAAAATAGCAAATATAACTCTACTACATACACTGCCATTTGGCTTTCATTTATATGTCATGGCATGTTCTTCAGTATTCCGGTTGTTAATGCACCTCTAAACATCTTTCTTCGGTCATGTGATGAGAAGAGAGGCATTGGAGAACATCGTGACAACTGAAAAGGTCGACAGAGGCAGACCAAGAGAAATGATGCTGGATGGATTGAGACAATGGCATGGAGGAATATCAGCAGCAGAGTTGATCCAGAAAACCAAAGACCGAGATCTGTGGAGAGCCATGAACACCCATGCCAGCTGGCAGGGCACTTGATGATGATGAATGCACCTCTTGAGATGTACTGGCTATATGATGCCTGTAGCCTTTACTTCCCAAGAACTTTTAATAACTCAATTTAGTTTGGGTTGACCTGGGATCCAAGGTCAACGGAAATTTGTTCAAATGACCACCAACCGACAAGCAAGCACAATAACTAATGAATTACTGCGCAACTCCCATTCATGTTGCTGGTCATGTTATTTATGTTGCTAAGATGAAGTCCACTGTCTTCTTCGGGTCAATGAAGAACAGGATCCTGCCATAGGGATCAAATATTATTAATTGGATCAAATTTCTTTCAATCAAATGCCATCTCCACAACAAAGATAAGCTGTAATGGATCTCCAAAACTGTCAGTCACTCATTTCCATTGTACACTCTGACAAACTGTTATTTGCCCATCTCTTGATATTTATCTTCCCACTTTTATCATTGCTTACAAAACTGTCTAGTCAATCACAAAAAGCCAAAAGTGGCTGGAGTTGATTACAACATCCAGCAAAGAACATGCAATTGTTTTTGTTTAACCTTTTATTCATCTGAATTCAACTTTCTCATCCAGTATTGTCTTCACAACCATGTCATGATTTTAATATGGCCAAATATTTTACATGTGTCTTCTTGTGTTCTTTCAGCTTTCTTCTTATTCTCAGCTTCTCTATCACTTGAATTTTTGTTTGATTATGTTTCTATGAAATGCAACCTATTCTTTTATGTATCCGTGCTTACAGGGCTTACGGGCTAAGAAAATGATTGATAGTTCAGGCACAAGGTAAAAATTTCCAGGCGCAATGTGACCAGGAGCCATGGATATTTCTACCCCTGGGGCTGACACATAGCAATGAAAGTCAGCGTCCATGCACGTTTGACTTCTGCTGGGATAGATCAAGCACGTATGGATTTGTCCCAAGTGCAGAGACATTGGTCTTATCATAAATCATAGAACAACATTTCATGGGACACAACTCAATGATCTCATTGCTTGTTGACTGCCCACACTTTTGCAGTTTGAATTTATGTAATAGTAAATAACTCTAATTTTACATTTATTCTTTATTTCTTTGGTTATTTCTCTAGTGGGTTAACATCTTTTGATGGTACTGAAAGTATTTTTGACCATGCCTATTCCAAATTTGTATCGATGTTTCACTTTGCCTTAATGGTACATGTCCTAGACAGAATAACGATTCAATATCTCTATATTTAAAGTACTTGAATTGCACTTAAAGTACTTGTACTAACTGATTTCATTAACTGAATATGTAAGTTTAAAAGCCAGAACACTTGACACTAAACGCAATAGTGCTAACACAAAACACTGGTAATTTATCTATTAGTACATTCTTCAACTATGTAGGATTAGGCTATGCCTTAGAGATTAGATACTAGAGTTAGAACAAGGAGCCATTTTGAAGACCACCAGCAAAGGATGTAATCTAAGGAAAATTGAAAGCAAGTTAATTTTAGCAAACATGGCTTGTATGTGCCTTCCCTTTGTGTGAAAAATACATACATAAACACATACAATAAAATAAAACTACTGTAATATGAAATCATTAATCAACATCATGATTCTTCACACTGTGGACATTCCCACATATGCACAGTCTCGTTCTTCAATCAATCAACCAACCAGGTGCCATCTCCACAATAAAGGTTGGCTACAAAGGATCTGTCCCTCACATTGATTGTACATTCTGTCAGACAGTTTGTCCATCTCTTGATGTTATCTTCCTATTCGTATCATCATCTACCTCTTGTCTTCAATCTTAATCTCTTTTAACGTGTCCAAAATACTTCACTTGCCTCTATTTTATTTCTTTCATCAACTCCCCTTTCATTTCCAGTTTTTCTAGAACCTCTGCATTTGACTGCTTTTGTTCCCATGAAATACGACATATTTCTATGTATATTCACATCTCCAGGATCTCTATTCGACTTTCTAATTGCTTGTTCAATGTCTAGGCTTCCACGCCATATTGCTGTGTTGAATATACATAACATTTAACAATTCTCATTTTAATGCGCTTTTAATATCTTTAGATGTTAATACTGATTTCAGTTGTTGAAAAATTTGTTGGCCACTCCTATTCTCTTTTTGATTTCTGCTTCACTTCTGCCATCATCTGTTGCTATGTGTCCAAGATAGAAGAAACTTGCTACTTGTTCTAGTATCTCCCCTTCTACTGTGATGTTCACTGATAGAATCTCCTTTCCACTGCTAGTTCTCTTCTCCAGCAGCAACAAAGAGTTCCCATGCTGATGGCAAAGGTGCCAGCCTGTTTTTCCTCTATGTGCCAAGTGTCATCCAATTCCCCCTGCTCTCCCCCCTCCCCCACTGAATCAGCCCCTCAAAGAATGGGTTCTATGTTTTTTTTGTGTGCTTTCCACTTGATCCCAGAGAGCCTTCACCATATCATTCATTCCTTCAGTAACATGTCCCTTGCTCCCATAACAACTTTCCGGAAAACTTCTAAATCAAAAGTAAGATGTCCCATACACCCATCTGGAGATCATCTGCCACATCCTGCACCCATCTTCTCTTTGGCCTTCCCTTCCCTCTCTTCCTAGGCTTATACTGCTCCATTATTGTTCTCTCCAAACTTTCATGACATTTCAAGTGACCAAAATATTTCAATTTTCTCAATTTTCTTTGTTTTATCGTTTTTAGTAGCGAACCTTCTTCAATATTCAGCTCTTGTCATATGGATGCATTTGTTCTGTTCTGTATCCCAGATATTCTTAGAACCTATAACATTTATATTCAAAGGCATTTATGCGCTGTTCAGCTTGTTTAATAAGTGTCCATGTCTCACAGGCATATGTTGCAATGAGAAAGATGCATGCTCCTAAACATCTAAATTTTGTAGTTCTATCTGTCCCCCATAATTTATCCAGTTTTGGTTTTTGAAGAGTAATAGATATTTATCTCTTAATTCACCATATTAGTCTTGTCAGAATCTAGCTTGCCACCTAAAGGAGCAAGCAGCAGCCAGTCTATCAGTCTGGGTATTTTCTGCACTGGGCAGAAAATGAATGATATGCTCTTGATCTTCGTCTTTTCGAGTGACATAACCCACTCCACATGGTACATGTCAGTTTCTATTTTACACAGAATGAAACTATTATTACAGCACTTAATACCATTACTAGAGAATGCCAGGAAGTTCTGATGAGAGTGTAGGATAATAATGGTCACCTTCATTAGGCAGTATTTATGTTTAGCTGATGTCACCTATAATAAATAATTTCTTGCCTGACCAGTGACTAGAACCATGGTCAAGTGATGGATGAGACTGATGTTGTAACTGTTGTAACTGACCAGGCTCTAAACCTTGGCAGGTAACTGGTCTAGGGTAGAAGCTATGACAGGCGGGCGGACAGAGCACTGCTTTGCTGATCTGGCAGCTTCTGCGACTTATTTTGTTCCAGATGTACTGGTGTTACCTTTCCTCTCGAGTTAACTAAGCAGGCCGAGAGAGGGATCATGCTGCATGGGCAATTCATGGTCTCTAAATTCAGCCAAGGCTGTGTGCTATGGAGAGGTATAACTATTTTACAAATTATCATCTGTCAAGATGGCAAGGTACCAATCATCAATTACTACAGTATTACTTCTGATGATACTGATACAGATACTGATACTGATAATGTTACAGTATTACTTTTTCTCTCTATTCCATCAATTACTAAATCTCACTTTCAATCATTCAATATTCCAACAATCTGGTGTAGAAAACCGAAAGCAAAAATAACTTTTAACTGTACGTAATTTATGGAAGTCATGACTTAACAGTATTCAAAGTTTTCTACACAGTAAGCAATGTTCATCCCCAGCTGTGTACAATCATGACTGGTGACATACTAATATACCTCTCTACATATGTGAAGTTCTGGTACTGGACACAGCCCAGGTTTCTCAGCTTGGAGAGGGACAAGAGAGCTCTTCAATACGGTACCAGGTCGCGAGGAAAGTCTCGACACCAAAATCACTCAGATGAAAGCCCTTTTCAGGGCTCAGATGACCTGAATGTCAATGCTCCCGATTTAAGAGTTAAAACCCAGTCTTCCAGAGGAATCATATCCAACCAACCATCCCCAGAATCAATGGTTTATATTTGTGACCACCACTGACCGGCAGTTGAGTATGTTGAGGAAAATTATGCTACTGTGTGTAATGATGGTTCTGTGCAGTGTCACTGTGTGCAAAGAAATCTGGCCATTGATTCTTGAGAGAGAGGCAAAGTCACATCAGAGCAAGCAGGACACAGGAGGAGAGAATCATTTCAAGTATATGAATGGAGATGGAGGTAGTCACTGCATCTCAGTGATGGCTTTCTAAACTACAAAAGGAAGACCAGTTGCTGTCTGAGTCTGATTCTGACTGCTTATTGTCCATGTTTTTCATGCATAAACAAAATAGGTCCAATATGGAACTCTAACACTCATTTTCTCATACCAATTGACAGCTTTTTATTGCAGTTTTTCATACTGCAAAAGCCTATTTTTAAAATGGCAATTTTTGCTGCCATCTCTACAAAGGCATCCTCCACTAGATGTTATGACCGTTCTAAGATAGTTGTGCCGGCTCCGTGGCCAAAGGCTTGCGAACGCGGTTCGTGAGCCGGGTACCAAGCGTTCGAATCTCAGCCGGGACCGATTTGTGCAGCAGACAGTGTCGTGTTGTGTTATAACGTGCTGGTATGGGAGCCGGTCGTTCAGAAAGCAATGGCAAACTACTGAACGTAAAAACTTGCCTAGAACATCAACAGCAGCTGAAAAACGCTGGTGTTGACTGCAACCTCCTGCAAGGGATATGCAACATAAAAAAAAAGATAGTTGTAGTGATTCACTCGTTCAAAGAATGTTTTTCATTTACTTGCATGTTACATTGTGGTGTTTCTTTCTTCTCTGAGATCATCAAGGTTTGTTGTTATTCATTATTTGTCATGTCACATAGTCCCGTATCCTGCCAACAGGTGTAAACGTGCATATCTCTCTACAGGTTTCAGTCTCTGGTGTTCCAGACCAACTCTGTTGATACTAAATTATTCCATGCCATCATCTCAGCCCATCCTGCATACTTCCTCTCAGTTTGCCTCTGCTCACACCACTGATCTTTCCAGAGCCATATAATTAATTGTTTGTAAATTGTTTTCCGTCATCACATAATTCCGGCCACAGGGTGAAAAGGTGAAATATAACATATATTACACTGTGTTTATTAATATTATTACCATAAATGTGTAATTCTGAATCTGCTGAATTCTGAATGTCTGATGTGTTTGAAATGGTTGCAACAGACATTACTATTTTTAGTAGCAGTATTTACTGTATTGCATTACTACTAATTTAGTAATATTACTTAGTAATCTCTAATAATAGTATAAATACAAAAAACACAAATAAAAAAAAAATACTGTAATTTTAATATAATTACTAATTTAAACAATAATATTGTAATAGTGTTAATTTAGTAACAATATGTAATAATAATATTTAATCAAGATTAAGAACAGGACTGAACTACTGGGTGAAATTTTATGTTGTATGTTATGTATGTTGTATGTAATGAATGCCCGTCTTTTACATATCAATAACGACATATTCACATTCAGTGACACTGCAACATATAATATAATAATAAACATTATTTTTTTATTTATTATTAATATTCCACAATTCAAAAATTAGCAAAATTGTAATTTGTCACAAATGTAAATTACATTTATTTTAAACTTAAACTTACCAAGACTACAGTACAGCAGAACTTATTTGAATAACCGATGCATAAAAAGGACATATCATGTACTATTTAAGCCATATTTAAAACTAGATCTGTCAAATATAAAACTGAAACTATTCCAGGCAGGCTAAAGCTAAATACATGGGGAAGAGACCCTAGTTCTCTGTCAATTAAATATGATGGAATCTCACAGTCCCACAAAGATGCCCAAATAGTAAACACCGGAAATACACATGAATAATTCACAGATCATGCGCAGCACAGATCTTCTTGAAAGATGTCGTTCGTCATTTGTTGAATAATTTAATTATGAAACATACTGTAGCCAGGTCGCCTACGACGGTGTAACGGTTATGACGCTGCGCTGACAATGGCATGCATGCGGTTGGCGAGGGCTCAATGTCTGCTATCTTCGTTTGCTACGAGAGGGAAAGACTGGCCACCTATGTTCACTCAGGCCAAACTTATACAAATGTAACCTAACGGTCCTAACACTAACACTTCACATAACAACAATAGGTGAGGTCAGCAAGGTCAAGTGAATAAGATCGCTCGTTCTTAGACATCCGGTGTGCTAATGCCGAGGTAGGGGGTTCAACACATACACCGGTCAGTTGGACTAGAATATTGACGACTCGTCTTGAGTTAGAGGAAAAAATCTACAGTAGATTCTTGTTGCTGGACTTGTGTGTGTGTGTGTGTGTGTGTGTGTGTGTGTGTGTGTGTGTGTGTGTGTGTGTGTGTGTGGTGTTAGAACGCTGACAACAGCCGCGGTAGCACAGTGGCTAGTAAGCCTACTTGCCGGCTTAGTGGTAATATGTTTGAATTCCCTTCGAGGATTTTTGTGTGTACGTTTTGTTGAAATACCAACAAAAAGTTTTCAATAGCTATGAGAAAAACAGTGGTGAAGTGCTATATAGAACTCATATTGTTGTATGCGGTGAAACATGGACAATTAACAGTCAAACTGAGAAACATCTAATGGCGGTGGAAATGTGGTTTTTGAGAAAAATGCAAAGAATACCATGGATGGACAGAAAATAAAATGAGACAGTCCTTCAAGGGACAAATGAAAAATAGAGATTGACTGAAGAAATTAGACCCAGACAGTCGAGATTTTTTGGACATGTTATGAGGAGAAATGGACTTGAAAATGTAGTGACAACTGGCAAGCTTGATGGGAACAGAACAAGAGGAAGGCAAAGGGATAAATACCTTGATGGTTTGGCAGCATGGCATATTCGTGACTAGAACACAGGCCTGATTCGAGATGGGTGGCCGTGTGAGACCGCACGCGCCTTTGGGCATGGCACTTGATGATAATGTTTTGTAGTTAAAACTGACCTGGGCTCTCCGGTCGTCCCAGCTTAAAATTGGTGTTAGGAAATGTTCTTGGAAGTAAAAGGCTGCCGGCGTGATTTTGATCATATGACTTTTCGAGTTGTGGGTGGGTGGATGGGCGGCTGGGTAGGTGGATGAATGGAATGATAGATAAATGAGTGGATCGATGGATATCAACGAATAGATGAGCGGGTGGGCGGATGAATGGATGGGTTGATAGAAGGATAGGTGGAAAGATGGATGGATGTACGTGGGTGCGGGATGGATGAAAAGGGAGACAAATGAATAAATAAACAGACAGATGGATTGATCGTTGGACGGACAGACAAAGTGTTGTGAAATCAAACTGAAACATCTATAACTGGACAGTTGGAGTCCCCGAATCTAATCCGAAACAAGACCAGGATGCAAATATTTAGGGGCACTGATGACGTCAGATCGAAGTTGCGCCAATCGAAGAAAATAAACTAAAAACTACCATTTGTATATGGAAGGTAAGGGGAAATCACCATATTGTCGTCCCACGTTTTCGCACACGGACAAATTTCAAAGCCAGAGAACGACTTTATCAGCTGTCCAGGGGCATTCTCATCCTATTGGAGATCCAGAATAAAGTGACCGAGATTTGTGGAGGTACGTGAACGTCTTCATAATTCCGGAGGGCACATAATGATGATGATGACAGCATACCTATTTATTATTGTACACAAGCATCATGGCCAAAAAGTCTTTAATTAAAATCAGTAATTGTTTGCTGTTGCTGTTTATTCGCATTGTGGAGGAGCACTGTACTATCAGCGGTTGGGCACTCAGCGATTTTAGATGTGGATATTAGACCTAACCGAGCCTGGAAGCGCTTATTCAATGAGAGCAGAGGGGAGATGACATAAGATCAGGTGGAGATAACAACTCGATGGTTGATTTTCGACTCAATAGCAACTGTGTTGCTTCCCTTGATTCGTAACATACGTGTTCGTAACAAGCACTTGGTCGTAAAAAAGCTTTTTACAAGAGAGAGAGAGAAAGAGAGAGAGAGAGAGAGAGAGAGAGAGAGAGAGAGAGAGAGAGATATGAGCCTTTTCGCCACAATGAGATAAAACTAAATATTAGCTACTTAAGGAACCAAAAATAAAAATATAAACATATTTGTTGCACTTTCCAATTTGCTACACACATGAGGTTACAGTATTAAACACCAGCAAGCAAGTTAAAGTTAATGAAAACATGCATCTTTCCTCTGTAAGTCATGGACCATTTTGCAATCACTGTCAAAACTCATCTACTGCCTATGGTGCCTTGCGGTGTAGGACAAGGGGGAGGAGGGTGGTCTTGAGCCTTAGGAACTGTCGCCGCCTGGCTATTGCAGTCGCTGCGAACTGCGCAGGTTACGGTTTTATTTTTGCCCACAACAGAAAAGAATATCCACACAGTGCCGAGGATTCGACTAGGGTCTCCCGAAGGAGAACCCAGAGTTCTAGCCACTCGACCAGCCGCTACTCAATAACTAAAGGAGAAAATTTGGCAATCCTCGGAAGTCTCCGTGGCGATGTTGTTACACCGCCTGCCTTGCGCTCCTATAGCTTGTGGTTTGATTCCCGGCCACGTCGTTCGGTTCACGGGTGCTGTTTTCTCAGAGACTTCTTTCGACAGGCTGCCCCGCAGAAAGTGACCGAACCACATGGAGTAAAATGCGGTGCAGTGAAATCGATCGATCTTGGGCACAGAAAATGTTAAAGAAAATCGCCTAAAATATTGTGGGACCCCCTCTCCCACCCCCCCCCCCCACCCCCCACACACACACACAAGTACTGCTAATCGTCAAGATCGAACATCGAGGAAACTGGCTGATAACATCACGGCTGTCTGCAAACTGAAATACTCTGCCACATTACACGTCATAATGGCTTGGAAATAACACTGATGGAAGGCGTGTTTCATGGAAGAAGAAGCATGGCTGACCAGCATGAATATGGACCAAGAAACTGGAGACACCTGAGGCATGAGGGTGCATGGGACTGAGGATGTGCTGACAAGAGATCGAGTAACTTTTCAGCGGGTCGTGGCGAGGGTGATCTTCTATATGATGGCACACCAACAGTTAAGTATTCTTATTTTTCGCCATTGAGCATGAAAACGAAAGTCGAAGAATCCTGGAAAAGTAGCTAAGATTTAGGTCTCTTTTACTGGGATAGGAGTTTCAATGGCGAAATGTTACGCCGCTTGTCTCGCTCTTTAAAGGTCGTGGGCTCGATTCCGGGCTGCTTCTTTAAGGTATTTTCTTTTGGCGCTCGCTCGCTTTGAACTCAAGCGTAGTCCATACACACTATTTATGGTAGTGATGGACTGCATGTTGCGTGTGGGTGAGCTTTCCCTATTAACAGTGTCCCTCGCCATCAGGCGAACCCACGCCGACTTCAGAGGTACTTGAAGTTAACGTCCCCAAGTCAAGGACGACAGGTCAACATTTTGTCATTTTAATCCAGCTGTCCGGTGTAGGGGATGAACCGCTAACCTCTGCACCAGCACACCGAATGTTTAAGAACACACGTTCTAATCCATTCGACCATGCGGACCTGCTTTCTTTAAGTTCACGAATTTAATTTTCACGGAGACTCCTGGGGGTCGTCGTTATGGAGCTACGGAGTTCGTGCGTTGTGTGACGTTTTCCGCAGGCCGCCATGCGGAAAGAAACCGATCCATATGGGATAAAACCCGATGCAATGAATTCGATCTTCTTGCATCTTAAAGGCCCCCCCCCCCCCACCCCTCCTAAAATTGTTTTTCTGGGACTGAAAAGACCAAAATTTTCCCTTTAAACATGTACCTTAAAATGCATGATTTATATTTTTGTCTTTAAGTTGAATGAGGTAAAGGGAACGTTAAATGGAACTTGTCACTTTATCTCTTACATCGGTGATCTTGCATGTATGACATACTTTATATATCACAACCTTACAATCATTTCTGCTGTAATGTTATTTTGACATGCTCAAACAAGTTGTGATTAATACAATTTTGATAAAAATTTTTGGAGGCTAGAGAAATGTAGACTATGTAATAATGCTAAAAATACTTTGGGCAGTCAAAGTGAATTAATGAAAAGGATGGGGCAGTAAGGACTAGGTTCATACATCAATAACAGACAATCTTAATTAAACAACGACTACAGAGAAACAATAATAATCTTGGTAGGAACACCTGGTAAAGTTAATGAACATAATATTTGGTAGTCTGTTCACATGGCAGAGAGATTTTGACAACACCTGGCCAAGAATAGCTTGTATTCTCTCCACAGGATAGAATACAGCACACGGCAAAATTAATGGACAGAATTGGTTGTAGTCTATTCACATGTCATAGAGATTTTGACAACACCTGGCCAAGAAAAGCTTGTATCCTGTTCACAGGAATGATAGATGTCAACAAAACAAGGCAAAATTAATGAACGGAATAGTCAGTAGTTTGTTCACATGACAGAGATATTTTGACAACACCTGGCAAAGAATAGTGTTGTCAATATCTCTGTCATGTGAACAGACTACTGTTCACAGGATAGACAGATGTCTACAGCACAGGGCAAAACTAATGGAACGAATAATCTGTACTTTGTTCACGGGGCTGACTGATGTTAGTAACGCCAGGGAAAGTTGATGGAAATAGCAGCTGGCAGTCTGTTCGCAGGATAGAGATGTGAACACCAGTAATCACAAAGTCTCGGGATCTGGGTTCGCAAGGACTGGTATAATCGCTTATAATTTGGAAATGAACAAGAACAAGAAATTGAGGTACTTGTAGTTGGGGTATTGATGGTGATGGATTTAAAGTTTAGTATAACGCTTATATAGTATATAGATAGAATAGCTGCAGTACCATCATCATCATCATCATCATCATCATCATCATCATCATCATCATCATCATCATCATCATCATCATCATCATCATCATCATCAATATCATCATCATCATCATCATCATCGTGTGACATTCCGGTAAGCTTGGACGGTATATCACGCGATTGCTATAGTATGTTTACTTTTGTTTGCCCCAATATAAAATTCCATATCTCAGTAACCAACTGAGGGAAAATTATGAGATTTAGCATATAACCTTATCATTATGTCCACCCAACAACAAAATGTTTTGTTCTGGAGATTGTACAGCAGATTTCAATATATTTTTGTTTGTTTATATGCAGTATATAATTTACGGGTCAGAGATTAAGTCCACATTTTTAAATGTATTACACCTTCACCCAGACACATCCGCGCTTTTTAAAATTTTTATCGTAGTTCAAGTATGGCTCGCAGTTAAATGGGGGTGTTCAGAGGTGTCGTCAATGTGGGTTCTTTCATGAAAAGTTATTATATAAATAAATATATAAATAAATCTTACCATTAATATAATATTAATATGGAAGCACTAGACTCGAGTTTCGCCCTCGTTTGAGCTCGTCAGTAGTGCATATCCCTGACCGGATCCGGAAACAAGCCCCGGATCACTGACGTGTGAAGCGGGTGAGGGCGAAACTCGAGTTTAGTGCTTCCATATTGACGTGGATAGGCCTTAGGTTCATACCAGAGTGCGATCAGCGTTGCCAGTAGTGGGTTGTGCTCAATATTTAAAATTCAAATCCCGAAATAACCAAATTAATCAATAATATTAATAGCTAATATTTGAATGTGTTAATATTGATCAATGGGATTTAATGTGAAATTTTGTACACTTCAAAGCATCGCTATGAAGTTGTTCACATAGTTTTGACAAGAAGCTGATCGCAGGAAACTGTTTCATACTATTACAAATCCCGAAAAAAGAACAGTGCATGCACTGGGTTTGAGTAAACGGTCATTTCGTCGATGGGTGCAAGAATCTGGAATGAAACCAACACGCAATAAGCGAACGGTAGGTAGAAAGGCAATTGTAGACAGCTTTGACAAGGATGTCATAAAGCGAGCTATTATAAAAATGCTGGATGCCAAAGAAACAGTGACTGTAAGAAAACTCAGGGTTTGGTTGAGAAAGAACAATAACATAGAACTATCCAAAACAATTTTGTAGACAATTATAAGGACATTAGGCTTCCTTTTAGAAAGTACGAGTGAGGTAGAAATATTCTTTGCGAGCAACCGCATTTAGGAGCCATGAGAAGCAGATACCTATGTGAAATAAGGGAAATGCGCAAAGAAAATTATGAAATAGTGTATTTGGATGAGACGTAGATCAATGTGCACCACACAAGTGAAAAGGAATGGCAATCAGTGGAAGGAAAGATAAAACGATATGTGCCCAGTAGTAAAGGACAAGCCGGTCTCTCTGGCTGAGGGGTTACAACACTTTCTCCGTAATCCCGTTTATCACGCAGAGTCTCGTAGCGGGAGAGAACTGGGAGTGGTTCGACCCCCGCTGATGACTTGCGGGATACTGAGCCGGCCGCTCAGAAAGCAATGGCAAACTACTGAGCGTAATCTTGCCAAGAAATCAACAGACAGCTGAAAGATGCTGCTGTTGACAGCGATGTCCTGTAAAGGATATGCAAAAAAAAAAAAAAAAAGTAAAGGACAGCGTTTGGTCTTAGCCTATGCTGGTAGTACTCATAATGGCTTACTACAGAATGCTGGACTCGTGTTCGTATCAAAGCATACAGACAATAGGGTTTATCATAATGAGATGATTGGTAATGTTTTTAGAGATTGGCTCGAGAATACAGTACTTCCATCCCTTGATAAACCGTCTCGTCTAATCATGGAAATGCATCATATCATCATGTTGTTGCCCAAGAAGACAAACTTCCTACGGCATCGAGCACAAAGGAAGCAATACAGATATGGCTCCGAAAAGAAATTATAACCATTTCCAGAAACATATTTCAAGTTACAGTTGTTGTCCGTTGTAAAACAGGCGCAAAAAAGCAAGATATATCAAATCGACAAGTTGATAGAAGAGCATGGCCATATGTGCTTGAGACTTCCGCCGTACCATTCTCATTTAAACCCTATAGAACTTGTGTGGGCTAAAAATAAAGGACAGGTGGCAGCTGACAATACTACATTCAAATTGTCTGACGTCAAGATACTAACCCAGTCGGCGCTATTAAATATTGATAAAAGTTGCTGGAAAAAAAATTTGAGGACCATGTGTTGAAAGAGGAAGAGGACTATTGGAGAAAGGATGGATTGAATTTTATGCAACCGAGAGCAGTCATCAACCTTCTGAAATCGTTCGACACAGATTAAGGTCTGGGCACATCGCAGACCTTAATCCTCGTGCACACTTACTGGGATATTTTGCTCCAACTATTCATACGAATTACAGGCCCTGAACATTACAGCATCAGCTCAATATCAATAGCAACAGTTTGTATTCCACAGTGATGAATTTTCAATTCCGCAAACCCTCAATGGTGACAGACAACTGGTATTGAAAAAAAAACACCACTAAATGCATTGAATACCAACAGAAGAGTAATATTGCCGTGGAAACTGACATATTGTGGCATAACAAGAAACGTGAGAGCAAACACGTTGTCAAGTTAGGGGACAACACGTACATACGAATCAATCTATTAAACTTCAATGAAAAGAGGACCAACATCTTGGTCGTTAAGAAGAAAGCCCACAACAGAGACACTGACAACTATTTTCATAGTGCAAAACAGGTAATAATGTTTCGTATCTGAACGGTAAACAACAGAGTAGACAATCTTTCACGAAGACTCAAAGCGGGTCTGTCACCCATGTGTACGCGTGAACAAACTACACAGACAGCTGAACAGATCCTTAAAAATTGACACATGATGACTAAATTACGGTATCATTTCTGGTCACTCCATACGCTCATTAAAGCACAGCTATTTGGAAGCTTTCACGAACTCGATATAAAAAGCTAAATGCCTCCTAGTAACACGACTCCTTGTGTACACATTATTAACCAGCAGCTGAAGAAACAAGAAGGAAATGAAAAAAATAAGGTAAGAAATATATTCCTTCTACATTCCTGTCAATTTACACATTATTTACTCCATACTTCTGTAAATTCTTTGTCTTTATTAATATTCCACATTGCACCTCTCTCGGGAGTCTCCGTGGTGAAGTGGTCAAGCCGCCTGACTCGGGCTCCGAAGGTTGTATGTTCGATTCCGGGCTGCGTCCTTTATTTCACGAGTGCATTTTTCAGAAACTCCCGAGGGTCGTCGCTGGAGCTATGGAGTTCGTGCTTTGTAAGACGCTTTCCACGCTGAAGAAAGAGACTGAGCCATGTGGGATAAAACCCGGTGCAATGCAGTCAACCCTGTCGACTTGTAAGTGACTTTAAAAAAAATTGTATCCACTCCCATACGAATCTGGCGACGCCTTGTACTTATGCCGTTACCCGAAATGACACGATTTACCGTAAAACTAATTTGTTAGCGCGAATTCACTACATTTTCGCCAAAACATCAAAGAAATGTCGCCGCTTTCGATGATTTAAGTTGTCTGTGGCCCTATCAAAGACATATTTCTTGGGTGGGGGTAAATATAAGACGGCAGGAAAACTTTCATAATGATGCAACAGACAGTTTTCATAAAAATGTATCGTGAATCAAGGCATTCATTTCTGAACAGACTATAGTCTCGGATCAGTTCCGTGCTTTTGACCTTTTATGCCATGTCGCCAAGCCAGCCAGCTATTTTACTAGCTGTCTCGTTGTCTTACCCTGATCTTTTCTCATCATTCTATTTTGTGAGTTGTCTAATGAGTTAGAGCTTACAGTTAGAGCGGACAGTAGAACATTGTTTTCATGTTCCTGCAGCTTATACAGCTTGTCTTGTTCCAGACGTATTGGTGTTACCTGTAATCTGGAGTAAACTAGGCAGGCCGAGTGAGGGATCATGCTGCATGGACAACACATGGTCTCTTCAGTTTAGCCCAGACAGTATGTTATTTTTGAAGCAAAATGTAACAAACTATCGTCTATCAAGACGGCAAGGTGCCAGAATGTCGAATCGTGGTTTACTAGGCATCTATAAGGAAGATTGTCGGTCATTGCTAATCTTCTTGACATTTATAATGCTGGTCTGTGACTGTAGCCAGTATCTCCATAAAAAGATCCCCTGCCTACAGCCACAAACTTGAGACCATAACTGACAACTATCTATCGGTTGCTCTCAAGCTTAATTGATTCAATGCCATGGTATGATAAATCGTCTTATTCGAACTTCCCGTATTGTCATGGGCTTATTTTTCAAACTATAGTTAAAATATCAATAATGTATTTTTTTTTCTGTGGACACCCCTTTAGTTTGATAAATAATATGTATGCTACCATACTTACCACTTTTAGGTCATAATTGTAACACACCTTTACGTCACATTTTACGCGTTTCATTTTTGTTTGGTCCCAACCCACTTTTTGTTTGGCACATCTTGCCTACTCCTACCCTTCACTGGCGGACTGGCCAAGGTTTCAGCTCGCCCGATGGTAAGCGGGTAATCTTGTGTGTCTCTAATGAACTGCGCCCCTTAAAATTAGACAATATGTTTAAAATGTTAGTCAACGTTTAGTCCTGGCAACCAATATCATGTTTAGACCCAGTCCGCCATTGCCATCCTTTGTGGTCAACAAATTGGAAATAAAAATAAGATAATATGGTCACAGTTAATGTGACAATTCAATTACCATCTCGAAACTGTGGTTGAACTAATACCATATTGCCCTTAAGATAAGCGTATCTTCGGCAAGTAATACTATTACTATCTACTATCTACAGACAATCGCCCATATCTATTGTGTAAGTGATAACATGCGCACACCGCTGGAGTTAATTCTATAAATAAGTTTGTACTTTCCGATCACATGACTGACTTTGGCTATATAAATAGAACCTCATACAGTTTTGGCCCGACTGACAGCTAGCTACTCTTAATCGGAGTAAAATTGTGAGTACAGAGTATTTTTCAGTGTTTTTCTCCTATTATTTTAATTGGAAAATAAATCTTGTATAGTTTACATTTTTACGTGTGAAAATTGTTACTTTCATTAGGAGCAATTATATAAATTAAACCCGCATGAATAGAAGGAAATATATAATATAACATTCTTCTTCTTCTCTTCTTCAGCGTTCCGAGCCATTGAGGTTCTTTGCTGCAAATACAATCCGTCTCCATTCGTCTCTCTGGTGGACCTTCTCTTGCCAGTCGTTGACTCCAAGTGCCCGCAGGTCCGCACATGTACCATCTCTCCACCGCCCTCTTGGTCCACCCCGGGGTCCACGGTCATCCATCTCCTGAGTGCAAGCGAGCTCTGTTTCCCTATTATCCTCCACTCTTTCCATATGCCCCAGCCACCGTAGTCTACTAGCCCCCACATATAACATTATAACCGGTTAATGACAGTCATACAACATCCGCAAGAATTGTTCGTGTTGTTGCTGTTTGTCTTCTTCTTCTTCTTCTTCTTCTTCTTCTTCTTCTTCTTCTTCTTCTTCTTCTTCTTCTTCTTCTTCTTCTTCTTCTTCTTCTTCTTCTTCTTCTTCTTCTTACCACCACCACCACCACCACCACCATCACTATTATTAATATCACCACCACCACTACCCCACTACAACAACTACGAATGCTGCTGCTGCTGCTACTACTACTACTTCTGCTGCTACTCTTACTCCTGCTGCTGCTATCATCACTATTAGTTTACCACAACCGCCACCATTACCATCACCAACGCTACAACAACAACAACGATAACTACTACTACTACTACTACTACTACTACTACTACTACTACTACTACTACTACTACTACTACTACTACTACTGCTGCTGCTGCTGCTACTACTACTACTGCTACTACTACTACTAGATAGTTAAGATAGCAGCTCTTTTCACCTATTTGTCATCAAGTTCTCCAATTTATTTCTTCTCATTTTTTTTTTGTTCGCGGCTTCGTGGCTTAGAGGTTATGACTTTTCTCCGTAATCTCGTATACTCTCGTGGGTAACGTGATGACGGTGAGAATCAGTAGTGGTTCGAATCGCATCGGTAACTTACGGGGTATGTGAGCCGGCCGCTCAGAAAGCAATGGCAAACGATATGCAAAGGATATGCCAAAAAAAAATAAATAAATAAATAAAAATCCTTTACAGGACAACGCTGTCAACATCAGCATCTTTCAGCTGATTGTTGATTTCATGGCAAGATTACGTACAGTAGTTTGCCATTGATTTCTGAGCGACCGGCTCACATACCCCGCAAGTCACCGAAGCGGCGAGAACAGCCACCGATTCTCGCGCACGTCATAACGTGTCGAAAAGATGTTGACTGTCTCCGACTAATTTCTCAAATCAGTTTACGATTTGCATTTGTTTCTTGTGGGACTTGTTCAATGGTTTTCTTGCTTTTCACTGTTTTTAATAGTAGTACATGTAGTACCAGCAGCAGTATTAGTACCTAGAGTAGTGCAGTAACAATAGCAGCCCGTAAAATGGCGGAAACAATCGTCACCACCACGTGACCACCACAATGACACATCACGTGCAAACGTGTCAGCGGGACCGTGTATCCGGGATTACATTCGAGCTACACAAAAGACGAACCTATGCTAACGGACATGACACACACAGCGTACCAATACATCATCACCATCATGTGCCATGCCGATAAGCGTTGGCGTTCATGTTTCGCCATATCCCACGATCACCAGAGTCGTGGATCAGCTCCGTGTTCTCGTTTCGACCATGCTACATGGCCAAGCCACCCAGATTATTACTTCTCTGCCTTCCCTTTTTCTTTTCCCCTAAGTCTTCCTAGTTTTCACCAAGTTCTCCAATTTATTTTTTCTCATAGTGTCTAAAAATTTTGACTGTCTACGTCTATTTTCTCTAAACAGTTTACGGTTTGCATTTGTTTCATATAGGACCTGTTCATTGGTTTTTCTGTCCGTTGACGGTATTGTTTGCATTTCCCTCAGAAACCACATTTCCATTCCCATTAGATGCTTTTCACTTTGCTCATTGTCCACGCTTCAGATCTATACAAAAGTATAGTCTCTATGAAGCACTTCAACGCTCTTTTTCTCGTTCAATCAATCAATCATGTGCCATGCCGGAAAGCGTGGGCGGTCATGATTCGCCATTTCACTCGATCACCAGAGTCGTGGATCAGCTCAGTGTTCCTGTCTCGTCCATGCCATGTGGCCAAGCCATCCAGGTATTTTCCTCTCGGTCTTCCTCTTGGTCTGTTCCCTTCGATCTTGCCAGCTGTCACTAAGTTCTCCAGTCCATTTCTTCTCATAACATGTCCAAAAAATTTTGACTGTCTACGTCTAATTTCTCTAATCAATCTACGATTTTCATTTGTCTCTTGTAGTACTTGTTCATTGGTTTTTCTGTCTGTCCATGGTATTCTTTGCATTTTCCTCAGAAACCACATTTCTGCAGCCATCAGATGTTTTTCTGCTTGACTGCACATTGTCCAAGTTTCACATCCATACAAAAGAAGAGGCTCTATGTATCCCCTCAACACTCTTTTTCTCGTTTCAATTGACATCATTTTATTGGTCAGAATGTTTTTCATCTTGCTAAAGGCTACTTTCGCAATGGCGATTCTTGTTCTAATCTCTTCAAGGCATCTGCCATCAGATGTTATGACTGTTCCGAGATAATTGAACCGATTCACTTATTGAAGAATATTCCCATTTACTTGTATATTACATTGTGGTACTTCGTTCTTCCTAGTGACGACCATAACCTGTGTCTTCCTACAATTTAATTCCAACCCCAGCTGCTCACTGTGTACAACCACAGCGTCTACTAATTGTTGCAGATCCTGTGCATTGTCTGCAATCAATACTGTATCATCTGCATATCTAATGTTATTTATGTTTCGTCCTCCAATGCTGATTCCATTTAGGTATTCTACATTTCTGAAAATATTTTCACTGTATAGGGAAAAAAGATCTGGAGACATTACACATCTCTGCCTAACACCTCTCTTAATAGGTTGGTATTGTCCTACTTCATTATCAATCCTTATGGCAGCTTGTTGTTTCCAATATATGTTTTATATAAGTCTAATGTCTTTCCCATCAATTTGTAGATCTGCAAGCATATCCACAATGTTGCCATGTCTAACTCTATCAAAAGCCTTTGTGTAGTCAATAAAGCAAAGATGTATATCCTTGTTTACTTCTAAAGCACGTTCAATAACTGTTCGCAGCATATACACAGCATTTACTGTACCCTTTCCTTCTACAAAACCACATTGTTCTTCCCCTATTTCAGGTTGTATTTTCTTCCTCACTCTTTGCATGATAATTCGTAACAAAATCTTTGTGATGTGACTCATTATACTAATTGTTCTATGTTGATCACATTCTAAGGCTCCTGATTTCTTTGGGATTGCAATAAATACAGAATTACATAATTCAGAAGGTATATCTCCAGTATCATATAATGTGTTCAGCAGTCTAGTGACTTGCTCTAGTCCAAATTCTTCTAGAGCTCTAATCATTTCTGTTGTGATGTTATCTGCACCGGGAGCCTTGCCAGCTTTCATATGCTTAAGAACATTTTGAACCTCCATCTTTAAAATTGCTGGTCCTTCATTATTAAATCTAATAACACACTGTTCCTCTCTGTTATCATTATACAGGTCTTTCACATAATCTGTCCATACATGTAGAATCTGATCTTTTTCTATTATGACTTTGCCATCTTTAGTTTTTAGACAGCCTGTTGATGTACTTGTTCTTTTATTAGTAAGTTCCTGAACTCTTTTGTGCACTAATTTGGTATTTTGACTGTTGTGTTGTTTTTCAATTTCTAAGCACTTTTCCTCAAGCCATGATTCTTTTGCCTTCCTACATAATATTCTGACTTGTCTGTGAATTTCTTCATATTTGGCAGGATTATTTTTGTTGAGTCTTCTTGTTTCCATTAAGTTTTCTCGTTGCGATTGGCATATTTTATTGGTCAGTATGTTTTCCATCATGCAAAAGGCTGTCTTCGCCATGGCGATTCTTGTTCTAATCTCTTCAAGGCATCTCCCATAAGATGCTATGATTATGACTGTTCTCAGATAGTTGTACCGATTCACTTGTTTAAGAATATTCCCATTTACTTATATATTACATTGTGGTATTTCTTTCTTCCTATTGACGGCCATAATCGGTGTCTTGTTATAATTTAATTATAACCCTAGTTGTTCACTGTGTACAACAACATCTACTAAATGTGGCAGATCCTGTTCATTTCTGCAGTCATTACTGTATTATCCGCATATCTAATGTTATTGATGTTATGTCCCCAATGGTGATTCCTTTTATATCTTCTAAATTTCTAAAGTATTTTCACTGTATAGAGAAAAAAAGAAAGATCTGGAGACATTACACACCCCTGTCGCAGAAGTCTCGCAATAGACTGGTATTGACCTACTTCATTATCAATCTTTATGGCAGCTCGTTGTTTCCAATATATCATTATAGTGCAAACACAAAGTATCTCAGACAAACAGAATGCGGTTATGAGAGAGAAGCGTATATATATCGTTTAAATGCTTGAGGCCACAACATGTCTAAAACCGGCCCTGCACACCATATTTCATTGCTAAAACATTCCGTGATATATTATATGTAGACAGTTTCCTATAAAGGTCGAATCGATATCTAGGTTTTATCAACTGATTGATGTAGACACAGGTCATAGGTCACACACAATCGTCTTCATGAAGCTATGGCCAGAGGGTGGAGAGCGGTGATAACACTATAAAGGCAACTTTTAGTTTAGTGTAGTCGACGGATCAACATCACGGCACACGCGCGTAGCCCTTTAGTGCCCCGTTCTACTCCTAACTTAAGCCTGAGTCCGGAGAATCTCAGCTCAGTGCACGAACTCCGTAGCACCGGCGAGGATCCTGAAATACTTTGGGTAGGTTTTTAACTCGAAATTTTGCCCGGGCAGGGCCGTTAGACTACACTTTTTCGATTTGCAAGTGCCAAGGGATTTTTTAACGTGCGCAACAAAACACACGGGCGTCCGATCTCGCTACCCAGAGACCATGGGACATTTTCTTACTAGAAGCCACGTGAAAAACCCCCGGCCCTCACCGGGGTTTGAACCCGGGATCTCCAGCACTCGAGGCGGACACCATACCTCGAGACCATTGTACAAATGTTGCACAACTACATGTAGATATGTTTTAAATATAACTGACAATTGAGTCCAGGTGGCGTAGTGGGCAGACGCTTTCCCCCAGGCACGGTGGTCATGGGTTCGATACGCATCAGGGCGGATTCAAATTAATCCCTAAAATGGGTACCAAAAATGTCTTCGGAAGTAAAGACGGCGGGTGTGATACTGACCCCCATAACCAACGGAGTGCTGGTTAATCTATACAAATATGAGTCTAGCACGGTGGTTTTCGATCGCTGGGGAATTTCTCTCCCCCCCCCCCCCACTCCCAGCCCGGGGGGGGGGGAATTTTAGGGTTTCCAGAGGGAAATTAAGATTATTCCAAGATCGCATTAATACAAGAACCGATTGCTTGATATTGTTTGTCCCTCCATACGGTTCTGTACTTCTCGCCCTTCTGAAATTCGTTTTATAACGTAAGTAGACCCGCAAATCACGTTTTATGTAGACGTCTAGACTTGTTCCAGTATGTGTTATTAAATTTAGCCTCCATGTTTACGTATACTGTATAGGGCGAGTAGGGTGGTTGGGGGGGGGGGGGGGGGTTACAGGGAGGACATAAGAAAGTGGAGGAATGACTTTCTGAACATAAGGTGAAGGGGTGCATGGGCCAAAAAAGGTTGAGAACCCCTGGTCTAGCATCATATGTTCAATGTGCCCTTGGTGTATCCATCCACCCATCCATCATGTGCCATGCCGGAAAGCGTGGGCGGTCATGACTCGCCATTTGACTCGACCGCCATAGTCATGGATCAGCTCAGTGTCATAATGAACTAGGCATTTTTAAAGAAGGTAGTTTTCCGTCGCTTTCCTTCCTTGTCAGTGACCATACAGGTCGGTAACGCCAGCCATTGTCTCGTGAAACAAGGGTTATTTACTTACTTTATACTTACAATGCGCAAATTGCCTACGTATATATAGACTCTTATTGTATGTTGTAAATAGTAGTTTCTTGTATCAAGTTTAGTTTTAGTTGAGAATAACTTTCATTGCACACGTTTATCTCAGAATGTGCCCCAGTCTTCCTCCTTAGCAGGGACGAGGATCTAAATTGTCTGTATATTAGAATCACTGAAGTCAGCATGGCTGAGATGTCCCTGTGTACTGACGGCGGAGTGGAGGGTTCACTCCACGACTTAAATGTTCAGAAAGCAATGGGATACTTATGAACATAAATTGCTTAGAAATTCAACATGGGGTTGATGGCAACGTGCTGCAAAGAACATGCTACATTTTAAACACCAGAATCACACGTGCTATAAATATTAATTATGTGGGTAGATTTTCAAGTGTTTGAAATTAGCTTAGCTAGCAGCCTACCCTACTTGCATGTTTTCATTTCCAAAGGCCATGCCTGCCTTCGAATGGTTTTCTCTTGTCTGAAAAGGTTAGTCGTTCGATCTATTACCCAAGGGTCAGAAAGATTTTTTCTTATTGTATGGAGTCTCCGTAGCGAAGTAGTTACGCCGCCTGCCTCGCGCTCCACGGTTTCCTTGCTACGACATTCGGAACACGAGTGCAATTTTCTCGGAGACTCCTGGGGGTCGTCGCTGGAGCTACGGAGTTCGTGCTTTGTGCGACGTTTTCGACAGGCCGTCCTGCGGAAAGAGACCCAGCCATAAGTGATAAAACCCGGTGCAGCGAAGTATATCAACTTGCGTTTTAAAACAGTTTCCCTCTTATTTTATTACAATAATTTACACGCCCAGAAACGCGAAACGAACCAGTTCTATACCAGCCAGTGGCGGACACCTCAACCCTTTAGCCGTTTGTCAACAGTTTAGTTTAGTTTAGTTTAGGTTAGTTTAGTTTAGTCGACAGATCAACATCACGGCCCACGGTTGTAACCCATAAGTGCTCCGTTCTACTCCTAACTCAAGCCTGAGTCCGGAGAATCTCAGCTCAGTGCACGAACTCCGTAGCACCGGCGAGGGTCCTGAAATACTTTGGGTAGATTTTTAACTCGAAATTTTGCCCGGGCAGCGCCGTTAGGCTACACTTTCTCAATTTCCAACTGCCAAGGGGTTTTTTACGTGCGCAACAATACACACAGGCATCCGATCTCACCACCCAGAGACCAGGATAAATTTTGTTACTAGAAGTCCACTGGACCTCCAGCACTCGAGGCGGGCACCATACCTCAAGACCACTCAGCTCCCCCTCCCCACCAGCTTTATAAGCTTTATGATAATAACTCGCACATGCTGATAAGATAATCTAATTTCTCCTAATTGTGAAATACAGTCGACCTAGTTATTTATGAGGGTTAAGTTAAGTAACTACCATCAACTACCATCACTGGCCCGACATCACAGATCATCTGCGACGAGACCAAGAGGACACTCAAGAAGAAACCGGATTGACGACATCAAAGACATTGTACAATCACACGGAATGACACTATCCAGTGCCGCCCATCGGGCGCCGGAGCGCAAATTATTCCTCCCCACGACGCCTGACGGCAGAAGTGGAAGATGATGATGATGAAGATGATGATGATGATGATGAAGAAGAAAGTAAAGAGCATTTTAACACCCCCTGGGGCGTACTGGGTATATAATGCCAGCGCCATATTTATTATAGACCAGTAGAACTCGATTGGTGTTGTGATCAAGACTACACCTGTCGCTTTTACTTTCCATGATATTTTACGGAGCCGTTTTAGGCTGGGTCGTTTTTCGGAGTCCATGTCAATTAAAACATCCGTATCCATGGGGATCTGAACACTTGACCGCTTGGCGTGGGTGCTAACTACTACGCCACCGCGGCTCTCTTGTGATAGAAAAGAAAATGATTGAGGGAGGGGGGGGGGGGAGGCAAAGTGAGAGAGATTTTATGGTGCCCATTTTAGGTTGGTTCTTTTTTCGGAATCCAGGTCAATTAAAAATTGACCGCATCCTTGGGGATTTGAATACTTGACCCATGGGCAGATGGGCGTGCGTGCTAGTTATTAGGCTACCACGACTTCCTTATGAAAGTTAGAACAGCAGAATATGATTGAGGGAGAGGAGAAAGACAAAGTGAAAGAGGCAGTGGGGGGGGGGGAAGAAGATAAGGTATGCAAGAGAGAGAGAATGAGGAATGATATATATACACACACACACGCGCACACACACACACGCAGAGAGAGAGAGAGAGAGAGAGAGAGAGAGAGAGAGAGAAAGAGAGAGAGAGAGTGAGAGAGAAGATAGGAGAGTAGGAATACAGTTAAGTGAGTGATAAGAAATGGATGTCACTTTACGAGACGTGTCGTTTACCCAAGTCTCTTTCTGTGCTTTCATCAGGTACTCGGGTGGATTCATATAAACATGTGGCTATTTTATTAATTTTTTCCGCATATTCTTTACATGACATGTCAGTCAACACCAGCATGGAAACAAACAGCAGCAATTAAAGTGGGAAATAAAGAAGGAAATTATGAACACATAAAGTTGGGAGTAAGACAGGGATGTGTTTTGTCACCGGATCTCTTCTCAAGTAACTAACAACGAATGCCTTAAAGAGGCTATCGAAACTAGAACATTATATACATCAATAAGAAAGAGACAAACAGCTTTTTTTGGTTATGTGATGAGAAGAAAGGCGCTGGAGAACATCGTGACAACTTGAAAGATCGATTGGAAGAGAGGCAGAAGCAGACCACGAAAGATGATGCTGGGTGGATTGCGACGGTGGCATGGAGGAATATCAACGGCAGAGTTGATCCAGAAAACCAAAGACTGAGACCTGTGGAGAGTCATGAACGCCTACGCCAGTCGGCACGGCACTTGTTGATGATGAGTTTGCCATTGCTTTCTGACCGACCGGCTCACATACCCCCGTAAGTAACCAACGCAACGCGATCCGCTGCCGAACCTCACGCAGTTGTGTTTCATATACAATTGCATATTTTATACTTCCCTAT
Organism: Cepaea hortensis; assembly: GCA_963921405.1. Taxonomy (NCBI): domain Eukaryota; kingdom Metazoa; phylum Mollusca; class Gastropoda; order Stylommatophora; family Helicidae; genus Cepaea; species Cepaea hortensis. The sequence goes on along the minus strand of OY992881.1, from coordinate 93,615,086 downwards.
TTCAACTTATCACAAAAATCAGAAAGAGGCAGTCATCGCTTTTTCATGAGAAGACAAAAACTGGAACATGTCGTGACAACCGGGAAGATTTGCGGAAAGAGAGATAAAGAAAGGTAGCGGGGGAAGATCGTTGACAGTCTTGTGTCAAGACATGGAAGGGAGTCAACACACGAATTGATCTATGCCGTCGGAGATCGCAATTTATGCTGAGGCATGATCGCCCACGCCAACCGGTAAGGCACCGAATGACGATTTCATCCTGAAATACACATGGTTTTGAAAAGACGGATAGGAGAGTCACCAATTAACACTTTCTGCACCAGTCAATTTTTCTTTCAAATACACACCTGCCGCTTCAGATAGTCTAACAATTGCGTGAATAGAATTAAGAGTTAACGCTTAAAGGCCGCGAAGCTAGTGTTTCCCTACATCAATACATACACGAATTTCGAAATTCCTCTCTAAGGTAAGCACGATGTCATTCCTCATGTGTTAATTATCTATGACATCTTGGTCATAGACATAAATGGTTTATTTATTTATTTATTTATTTTCCGCGTTTCCATCATGTTTCAGGATATTGCGGTCAACACCAGCATCTTTCAGCTGTATGTTAATTCCTAGGCTAGATTACGCTCATCAGCACGCCACGACTTTCTGAGCGACCGGCTCCATACTCTCATAAGCGACTCGAACCAAATGGTATTTTATACTTTTGAAAAACTTACTTAATTTAAAAGCAATAGTCAGAGAGAAATATCCTGCACTAAACCCCGACATCCAGTAAGAGTTAAGGCAATAGCCTATCCAGAGCGGATATAGAAAGAATGGTCGATAATACTAATAGGGAAACAAAACTCGCTTACACTCGGGAAATAAATGACCGTGGACCCCGAGGTAGACCAAGAAGACGGTGGAGAGATAATATATATGCAGACCTACAAACACTTGGAATCAACGACTGGCAAGAAAAGGTCAACCAGAGAGACAAATGGAGGCGGCTTGTATCTGCCTCAATGGCAGATATCCAGTAAGAGTTAAGGCAATAGCCCATCCAGAGCGGATCTTTGCCTGCTCTTTGTGATTTCTAAGAAAAGGATTCTGTGTAATGTGTACAACGTGTCGACGTGTCCTCCGGGTTTTCCCGTTCTTGTCCGATAAGACTAGACGTCCGACCCACTACCCCTGGATCAGAAGGATATATACAAGGTGTTTGTAAAGTCTCCTTGTAGGTAGGTAAAATTTTACAGATGCCAATGACGCAAATCACTGGTATCATGAAGGCTAATAGACTACAATGGCTGGGGCATATAGAAAGAATGGTCGATAATACTAATAGGGAAACAAAACTCGCTTACACTCAGGAAATAAACGACCGTAGACCCTGAGGTAGACCAAGAAGACGGTGGAGAGATAATACATGTACAGACCTACAAGCACTTGGTATCAACGACTGGCAAGAGAAGGTCCACCAGAGAGACGAATGGAGACGGATTGTATTTGCAGCAAAGAACCTCAATGACTCGGAAAGCTGAAGAAGAAGAAGAAGAAGAAGATAGTTGATTTCCAGCTATGTTTAAGCGTGAAAGTACTTTACAAGAATGTTTGTTGCACAATTACTATTAGTTTGTTAATGTGGCTATATACTTTTGAATCACGTTCATTTTAAATTACTTTAAGTAAGTAAGTAAACCTTTTGCACGAATTGGGACTATAGGGCAAGTGGTGCTAGCCTCACATGTTTATAGATTAATGGGCACCTGATAAGTGATGTGGTCAATATCACACAAACCCCGTTTACTTCCCAAAACATTTACTGGTTCCCGTGTTAAGTTGGGTCCATCTCGAAGCCCAGGCCAATTTTAAACAATTGGAGCCCAGATAAATTTTAAATAATTGGAGTACAGATCAATTTTAAATAATTAGAGCCCAGATAAATTTTAAATAATTGGAGTAAGGTCAATTTTAAATAATTAGAGCCCAGATCAATGTTAAATAATTGGAGTACAGATCAATTTTAAATAATTATAGCCCAGATCAATTTTAAACAATTGGAGCCCAGATCAATTTTAAACAATTGGAGCCCGGATCAATTTTAAACAATTAGAGCCCAGATCAATTTTAAATAATTAGAGCCCATATGAATTTTAAATAATTAGAGCCCAGATCAATTTCAAATAATTGGAGCCCAGAACAATTTTAAACAAATGGAGCCCAGTTTAATTTTTAAACAGTTGGAGACCAGATCAATTTTAAATAATTGGAGTCCAGATCAATTTTAAATAACTGGAGCCCAGATGAATTTTAAATAACTGGAGCCCAGATGAATTTTAAACAGTTGGAGCCCAGATCAATTTTAAATAATTGGAGTCCAGATCAATTTTAAATAACTGGAGCCCAGATGAATTTTAAATAACTGGAGCCCAGATGAATGTTAAACAATTGGAGCCAAGGTCAATTAAAATTAAAAACAAACAAACAAACTCCGCCTGAATATGAATTCGAGTACATGACTATCGGGCCGGCAGACAAGTTTGCAAGCCACTGAGCTACCGCAGCTAAAATCACTATCATCACAGTAACATTGCTGCATAAACTGTGATACTTGCGTGACAAGCACTTAGGCCTAGTTTAAGATGATAACGGACAGTTGTGACCTTTAGTCTTGTTTATTCTAAGATAAAAATTGTTGGTTAGTTCTAGTAATTGTTCTGTATCGACAAGCGCTATCGTCTGGCAATTATTATGTATCGACAGCATTGAAACTATCATCTAGTAATTATTCTGTATCGACAGCATTGAAACTATCATCTAGTAATTATTCTGTATCGACAGCATTGAAACTATCATCTAGTAATTGTTTTATATTGACAGCCTTAAATCTTTCATTTAGCAATTGTTCTGCATCGACAGCACTGAAACTATCATCTAGTTATTGTTTTATATTGACAGCATTGAAACTATCATCTAGTTATTGTTTTATATCGACAGCATTGAAACTATTATCAAGAACATCACAGAGCCATGGGAAACAACGTGAGTAAACCATTGACCTCAGTATATTGTTTTATTTTATCTGCATAATAATGCTAAACACATGTGCTAATGTTTTTTAACTTAAACAGATTCAGTGCCAAATGAAACGTAGTTTAGGACAAAACAAAAATGGATAGTAGGGTGTGTCACAGTTACAAGTTGTTAATATAGTAGCAGTCATGTATTATAACGCAATGACAACATTTCGGCGATATACTATATGACTCAACGGAAGCTGCTTGAAATCGCTTAAGACGATTAATCATCCCATGGCAATTAATCAGTTAAACACATTCCATGGTTCACTGAGGATACAAGACCAAAGAAAGGTGTCAAATAGGTCAAGGGCGTGGGGGTGAGCAGCGGTAGCGTAGTGGCTAGACGCTCGCGTGCAGACCTGGTGGTTATAGGTTTGATCCACATCGGGGTGGATTCGAAATTGTTTTTAATGACCTGGGTTTCCATTTCGACCCAGCTTAAAATAGCCATTAGGAAATGTCTTTGGAGGTGAATGCGGCAGGTTTAATACGGACCACATTATTCAAATGAGTACCCATTTTTATTTCTTTTTAACATATCATATTTACAGTACATCGCTGTCAACACCAACATTTTACTGCTGATGTTAATGTCTTTGCAAGTTTACGTTCACTAGTTTGCCATTGCTTTCGAAACGACCGGCTCCCATATCAACACGTTAAAACCCAGCGCGACACGGCCTGCTGCCAAATCGGTCGCAGCTGTGTTTCGAAAGCGGGTAGCGAGCTTACGAATCGCGTCCTCAAGGCCTTAGTCACGGAGACGGCGAGTACCAATTCTTCTTCTTCTTCAGCGTTCCGAGCCATTGAGATTCTTGGCTGCAGATACAATCAGTCTCCATTTGTCTCTCTGGTGGACCTTCTCTTGCCAGTTGTTGATTCCAAGTGCTTGTAGGTCTGTACATGTATTATCTCTCCACCGTCTTCTTGGTCTACCTCGGGGTCTACGGTCATTTATTTCCTTAGTGTAAGCGAGTTTTGTTTCCCTTTTATCTTCCATTCTTTCTATATGCCCCAGCCATTGTAGTCTATTAGCCTTCATGATACCAGTGATTAGCGGGGACTTAAACAGATCATAAATGTCTTTGTTACTTCTTTTTTTCCACTCTCCACTTTGTGTATCCCTAATGGGTCCAAAGATGCGTCTTAAAACTTTGTTCTCAAAGGTTTGTAGCAAGGCTTCGTCTCCTTTCGTTGTACTCCAGGTTTCAGAGCCATACAGCACAACTGGTCTGATCAGTGTTTTGTATATTGTGATCTTGGTGTTACGAGATAGTGCCTTTGATTTTAGTAGATGTTGTAGTGCATAGTATATCTTATTTCCAGAATTGATTCTAGTTTGTATTTCTTCCCTTATGATGTTGGAGCAGTTGAAGATTGTACCCAGGTATTTGTATGTTTCCGTTCTTTTAATGGTCATATTATCTTTTTGTATGTGGCCAGAGTTTTTAGCCATTCCTTCTCTTGAAATTACCATATATTCTGTCTTATCTTGGTTGATAACCAGCCCCATCTGTTGGGCTTTTTCCTTTAAGTGAGTCAATATTTCCAATATCTTTTGTTCATTTTCCCCTATAATATCTATATCATCTGCATAACCAAGCAGCTTGGATGTTCCTCCAATATCACATTCCTCCTTTACCCTCCTTACAACTTTCTCTAGAGCCAGATTGAAGAGTAGCGGCGATAGTGCATCACCCTGTTTCAAGCCAGATGTTATTTGGAAAGGGTCTGATTTCCTGCCTTTTTATGTTACTATATTATAAGTATCTTCCATGCATAGTCTGGTCATGTTGATTAACTTCTTGGTATTCCAAATTCCTGCATAGCATTCCATAGACTATTCATGTGGACACTATCATAAGCCTTTTTAAAATCCACAAAAATGTTATGGAGATCTCTTTTATATTCCCAATTTTTCTCGGCTATTTGTACCAATTGGCCTACAAAAATATGGATCTGGCACAATATTTTCTGCCCGGACACTTTACGACGCAAGCAGGCTTCTTTTATTCCATCTCTTGATGATGTCCATCCACACATTGGTAAAAAGCTCTTTTACCCGCCTTCAGACATTTTGGGTATATGATGCAAGATTCAAATTTGTATAAACCAAACTGCACTCGACATCTAATGTGGTCAACACCTTTATTTCCCATGTTAACTTCTGGTACATATTTAGGCCGCGTCGACATGACAGCCCGGGTCAAAACAAAAGCAAAATACCAATCCGTCTGGATGCATATTCGAACAGATGACCGGCGACCTGCAGACTAGTCACAGCACTACCACAGCTTCTTGTATAAGCTTGCACAAATAAAAACAATCATAAGCCATTACCTCCTTTAGACAACAATCACCTTCACATTAATATCGTTTTGTGACTGATTCGAGGATTATTAATCTTAGCTTGGGATGGACCCTAATATAACTTCCTTCTCTTCTGAGGTTGAACGGGGTAAGGATAATGATATAATCGAATAAAAAAAAAACAATCGTCTTTATTACGACGTTCTTAGCATGTTTCATCACAACAACGACCCCCCCCCCCCTATTTTTTCTATCGCCCCCCCCCCCCCCCCACACACACACACTTAGACCCAAGCATGGCCGAAATGATAAGAGTGCTCGTTCTTAAACTTCCGGTGCACTGAATGCGAGGCATCGGGTTCAATCACTACACCAGTAAACTAAACTAAACTGTAACTTCTCGTCCTTGACTTGTTCATAAGTAAATATGCAATATTTCTGTGCGATACATCCTTGACAACCGGAACGATTTATGGAAAGAGAGATAGAGGAAGATAGCTAGAGTAAATGCTTGAAAATCTCGCGTCAAGGCACGGAAGAAAGTTCTGAGAAGACAACACATGCAATAATCCATACCCACGGAGATCGCAGTTTGTGGAGAAGCACGATCGTGGACCAATACGCCCACCGGCAAGACATTTGATTGATTGACGTCCTTGACTTGGGGATGTTAATTACAAGTATCTTAGAAGTCGGAAGTCGGAGTGAGTTCGCCAGATGGCGAGGGACTCTGGTAATACGGAAAGCTAACCCACATGCAAAAAAAAAAACAAAAAAAGCAGCCCAGTGTACTCTGGAGTAGTAGCAACTAGTAGTAGCACGCGTATGGACTACACTCAAATTCAAACGAGCGAAAGAAACATTACCTTACATTTTGAAATGAAAAGACACAATGTGAACGCCAGTATGGTTCCATGGTGGCAGTCTTCCCTACCCCCACACTGACATGTGGGAAAAGAGTCCAAGTTACATATTTGAATTATTTGTATCCCCCCCCCCCCCTTTTCATCAGAGCGGTTCCGGGGTCAACCCAGCGTCGTAAAATTAGTAACAGATAATGTTGCAGAATTCAAAAAAATTATTTTTGAGAAGATTAACGGCAACAAAGGGAATTGGTCAGCTCAGATTATTATATCACTACCTAGTATATGCTAAAGGCCAAACATCTTCACACACATTTACGGCGATTTACACCGGGCGATTATGACAATTATCTCTCTCCCCCCCCCCCCCCCTTTTTTTTTTTTTAAAAGCCACACTAATAGGAATGATTCAAATAAACTAAAACGAATATAGTGTTTTACACAATAGTCAGATTATTGTCCATTCTTCTGTTGTTTAATTTTGTCTTTTAAATGCTGGCTTATTATATTCCGAGTACCGTGACAGTGATTTTAAATAATGAATCAGCCAGACAATGAGCTAATCAGTTTAATAATCACTAGAAATAATGTCTTTCCCAGATTGCTATTCCTTATTCTGGCTATATTCCTGGTGGTTTACATATTGGAACTGATGTGTTGATATCTGGCAGAACACATCATGACTTCAAGAGGTAATAACTTTCTCTTATGTCTTGCGCATTGTATGCTTGCGTGTGTGTTTATTAAGATTTGTGTGTGTGTGTGTGTGTGTGTGTGTGTGTGTGTGATGGTGTAGATTGTAAGTTTCGGGTGTGTGTATGTGGGTGGGTGATGTGGGCTGAGGGGAAAAGGCACAAAGACACCTTATCATTGTGTACATTCTTTTATGAGTTCATATTTTCATCATCTAAGTAGCTTCGCTCAAATTTACACACTATTTATAAAAATAAGCACACGCCTGTTAAAAAAAAAGATAGCTGTATATTCTGTACGGGTAGTTGCAGTCAATCCCAGCATTTATTGGCTGTTTGTAATTTACTAGGCACATTTTACGTTCACTAGTTTGCCAATGCTTTTTGAACGGCCGACGACTCATGCCATCGAAATCAACTCAGACCAATCTATTCCCAACATCTCCACAGCTGATTTCTAACCCTAGATTCGGTTTGTGAATTTTGTTTTCACTATCTCTCCCCCCCCCCCCCCCGCCCCTCCCAAGCCACATAATACCATGCAAAGAATACCACGGACAGACAGTAAGACCAATGAGAAAGCACTATAAGAGGCACATGAAAACGGCACACTGATTAGAGAAATTAGATGTAGACAGTCAAAATTTTTTTGGACACGTTATGAGAAGAAAGAAATTGGAAAACCTGGTGACAACTGGAAAGATTGAGGGGAAAAGCACACTTACATATCTGGATGGCTTGACCACAAGGAATAGTCGGGACAAGAACACGGAGTTGATCCACGACTCTGATGATCGTGCGAGATGGCGAAACATGACCGCCCACGCTTATCAGCATTGCACATGATGATAATGAAGCAACATAGCTAGGTGTACAAAGACGTTAGTGTTAGTATATTATTACTTTATGCTTCTGTTTGTCTGATATCCCTGTTCTAAGAAGACCTGTGATGCTAGCCAACGTTTGATTTAACACTGGTCATTTTTGCACATGAAACAACTGCATTAGTGGTGCGGCACTCTGGAAAGATCTATACAAGACAATGAAATGACTTAGACCATTGGTGTTTTAAACCTGTGATTAAACTTTATATTACTTCTGAAGTGGATTCGCCCGATGGCGGGTGATACTGCTAATAGGGAAAGCTAATCCACACGCAAAAATCATCCCGGTTCACTAGAAGTAGTAGCACTTGTAAGGACTACGTTTAAGTTAAAAGCGAGCAAACGAAAAACAAACAAACAAACAAACAAAAACAAAAACAAACCAGCAAAATCGTGTATTTCATCTGAATTTTTTAAGTACTAGTTTTATAGGTCCATATTTGGTTTTGGAATAACCACATGAATATTCAAGTACGTCAGTAGAGTACCCTTCTACAGGAGATACATTTGGTATATGGTGCTAGCTTCATATTTGTGGTTTAGATCAGTTAGCATTCAATAACTGATGTGGTTTTTTTTTGTTTTTTTTTAAATAGGAGCTGCGATAATGTGGTATCTGTACTCTTGCCGGCCGGCGTGGAGGTCATTGGTTCAAATAAAATCATTTGACATTTTAAAACTGATCTGGGCTTCCATTTAGATGCTGCCTAAAAGTGGCTATCAGGAAATATCTTGGGAGTAAATGCAGCCAGCATAATGCTGACCACCTCCCCCACAAAGTGCCAACGATCTATACAAATACGGGTCTTAAACCATAAGCAAGGCGCACCTTTGGTCATGTAAAAATTGCCCTTTACTTCTGCTAATACAGGGTGTATTTTTAATGACTGGGCAGTGTTTGAAAATATTGCCCGTCCAAGTTTTGTATTAACCCTCTGTAAAGTTCATGCAACATAATAGGAAAATACAAAACTTGGATCGGCAATATTTTCAAATACTTGCACATCATTAAAAATACACCCTTTATCATCCGTTATCTCTTTCAGTTCCTTCCACGTCTTTGTCTATAATTTTCTTCAACACATACTTGTTGCTTGCTCTTTATATTCCATTTGCCTTGTGGATTCTAGATGAAAGATGGTCTAATTATGCTATTAACGTGGCATATAGCATATTCAAAACAATGTTTTCCCGTAGTGAATTTAAATAACGAAGACACAAACAATAGATTGCACGATTTATTGCCTGGAATATTTCGCTGCATCTCGTCAGGTACATACTGCAGAAATCACACAGCGTAAAGTAAATTAACTAGATAAATCCTTCAAGTTGAAATATACACATATTCGCACAGTAATGTCAATTGTCTACCACGGTAATTTTAAGCAGACTAACATGTCTTTCTGTTTGCACAATTCTGGCTTGCGTTGATTGATCATAATTGCTAATTGTTTCAAACTTATTCATTGTTTTTGCGGCAGGTTCAGCATCAGCCTTTGCTCGGGTCCCACATGGGACAGTGATTGTGCGTTTGTGTTCAACCCAAGATTTGATGATGGAAAGGTGGTCAGAGTACACAAGCAGGGTGGAAGCTGGGGCATTGAAGAGAGGGATGGAGGGATGCCTTTTCGCAGAGGTCACAACTTTGAACTGCACATTAAGGTTGAACACAATGGATACAAGGTAATGCAAGATTCCAGTACTCTGACTGATTGTTTTATTGATATAGAAATTGCAGTGTCTTCTGCAGATTCTGCAAACTTCTCTAGATTTTGACATTTAGTGTTATTTCGTACGGCAATTGAACAGATCTTTCTAAGCTATATTTGATACACTATTGTAGAAAATGTTCTGTGTTTGAGATTCTTGTTTCAATCACCCATTCTAATAAGACTTATCTTTAACACTGTGCACATGTTATTGTCAAGTCTGTTGTGTCCCATTCTGTGTCTAAAGACAGTAATTTATCCAGTATTTTTTATTAGATAATAGTATCCATAACAAATTACGAGAAGCTTGGAGGAAATGGAAATGTGGTTCCTGAGATGAATGTTGTCTCTACCTTGCACTGTCAGAGTAATTAACTCCGACTGCCTGGAAGAAGCAAATGTAAGCAGAACATTATATACAACTATAAGAAAGAGTTAAAAAGCATTATTTCATCATATAATAAGAAGACGGGAATTGAAAAACATTGCGATGACTAAAAAATAGCATTCTTTGGTCATATAATCAGAAGTGAAGTATAGAACAACATTTCAATGACTGGAAAACAGCATTAAATGGTCATATAATGAGAAGTGAGGTATAGAACAACTCTGCAATGACTGGAAAACAACATTAATTGGTCATATAATGAGAAGTGAGGTATAGAACAACTCTGCAATGACTGGAAAACAGCATTAATTGGTCATATAATATAATGAGAAGTGAGGTATAGAACAACACTGCAATGACTGGAAACAGCATTATTTGGTCATATAATGAGAAGTTAGGTATTGGAAAACATTGCAATAACTGGAAAACAACATTATTTGGTCATATAATGAGAAGTGAGGTATTGAAAAACATTGCAATAACTGGAAAAATCTATGGTAGAAGAGGCAGTTCAAGAGAATGACACTGGATGGGCTGAGATGGTGACATGAGGGAATATCACCAACAGAGGTGGTCCATAACACCAAGGTTCGAGATCTGTGCGAGCGAGAGATGACGCTGGATGGACTGAGATGGTGACACGAGGGAATATCACCAACAGAGTTGGTCCATAACACCAAGGTTCGAGATCTGTGGGGAGAGATGAGTTCTTGTACAGGGCCACATTATTGGTACACACACATAAAACAAATAAAGCATTAAAACTATGATGCAGAAAAGTAAGATGCGTAGGAAATAAAGACAGGCCAATGTTTAAACAGGAGATTTGTATGTATTGAAAGAGAATTGTCAAATCACCAGCTAAATTGGTTTATTTCGTATTTCACATTTTATAGGTTACTGTAAATCATAACCATTTCTGCACCTTTCATCACCGACTTCCCAAAGAAATTGCTCAGTACATCTACATAGAAGGTGATGTTCACATAAGCTTCATTCAGTTCACTGAACGCAGGCATGTAAGTATAAGGGTACCAGCTGTTGAAGATACCTGAGAGATAAGCAAGCATGAGTGATCTTGACGCATATGAAGAAACATTCTATTCTCTTAGTTGTTTTAAGAACTACACCAGGTGGCTTAAGTTACTTCTTAATTTAGTGCATTTTTGTGACGTGATATAATGTCCATTTTATTTTCTGCCCTCTCATGTTTCTTTTTCCTTAATTGTGAAATTATTACATTTCAGTAATTTTGTAATAGGCATATATTTTAAACAATGTTTCCAATTTAGACTTGCCTTATTATTGTGCCTTTTGAATTTCTTGTCTGTTTATAAGTTGCTTGTGCTTTCTAATCTTATGTTGAAATTGGTGTTTTACGCTTAAGACAATATTCTTGCATCTTTGTTTGATGTTGAATAATAATGTCTATACAGTAAGTAAATGCCTTTGAATATAATTGTTATAGACGAGTTCTACGAATATCTTGGGTAAAGAAAAGAACAAATGCATCCATACTTCAAGAGCTGAATATTGAAGATGGCTGGCTATTAAAGACGATAAACAAAGAAAATTGAAATATTTTGGTCACTTGAAACGTCACGAAAGTTTGGAGAGAGCAATATTGGAGGGGTATATGCCTGAGAAGAGAGGAAGAGGAAGGCCAAAGAGAAGATGGGTGCAGGATGTTGCGGATGATCTCCAGATGGGTGTATCGGACGCGGGATATCTTGCTTATGATCGAGAGGTTTTCCGGAAGGTTGTTATGGGAGCGAGGTTCTGTAAAGGACAGGCTACTGAATGAATAAATGAATACAGTAAGCTCACCTCCCTGGATGTATGTTGCTGTACTCGAGAGTATCTTGAGATTCTCAAATATAGAGTGTATTTTTAATGTCTGTGCAGTGGTTGAAAATTTTGCCGGTCCAAGTTTTATATTCACCCTCTGTAAGGCTCATGCAACATAATAGGTAAATACAAAACTTGGACCGGCAATATTTTTAAACACTGCACAGTCATTAAAAATACACCATGTAGCTAAGTGTGGATGTCGGCGGTGTGTCACAGAGGCACGGGAAGGGAAGCAAAGAATAAAAACACTGTAACTACCACGCTTGTCCAAAGAGGCGACTAAGGAGGGTTGACGAGAGACTAGCTCCATCATCCCATTGGAAAGTAACTGCTAAATCCAAGCAGTCATGTACAATACTACACTTAAAAGTCGCATAAAAGTCGACAGAGTCGACTTCATTGCACCGGGTTTTATCCCATATGGCGCAGTCTCTTTCCGCAGCGCGGGCTGCCGAAAGCGTCGCACAAAACATGAACTCCGTAGCTCCAGCGACGACCCACAGGAGTATAAAAAAATGCACTCGTGAACTGAAGGAAGTGGTCCGGAATCGAACCCACAATCTTCGGAGCCCGAATCAAACGACTTGACCACTTCGCCACGGAGACTCCCACAATACTACACTGATCTTAGCATGAGTTAGTTGACCTCTGGTCCAGTGAGATATGATAGCCAGAAGCAGTAAACTGTGGATGTCTCTGCTGGCTTACCAAGAATGTAGAACTTCAATATACATACATTATAAAATAGGACAAGATAAGCTGAAAATAGATTTCTATATAACCATATTTTGTTACAATGATTACTTAAATAAATATAACATATAATGTATATCCCAATTATAACCCAGAAGGGTTTTACTGGATCATCTATCGTGGGCAATTATGTCTCTCCACAAATTATAATCTCCGACGGCATGGATCAACTCATCTGTTGACTCCCTCCATGGCATGACACAAGACTGTCAAGAATTATCTCACACTGTCTCCTCCATCTCTCTTTTCACAAATCTTTTCATTTGTTACAACATGTTCCAGTTTGTGTCTTCTCATAATGTGGGCCAAAAAAAAAAATGATGTCTGCTTCTTTCTGATGTTTGTAATAAGTTGTCTTTGAGACTTAGCCTCCCTAAATATATCCGGATTGCTCTTTTGGCTGTCCAAATAATTTTCAGCATTCTTCTATAAAACCATATCTCCAAGACTTGTAGGAATTTTGTAAAAGCCAGATATTGATGACAAATGATAAAGAGCATCAGTGGGGCTCTCCTGTGTCAGTCGCATCGGTCGTAGTTTGAATGGATAAAGTATTCATATATTTTAAACACTTGCTGGTTATATAGTTCTATACACAGGAGACATTATGCCTACACCAACTCATAACATGTACAAGGACACCTCTATATGTGTTCCAGTCTCCTCCTATATATGACACATGGCTGTTCTCAACACACTGCACAGACTCTTATAGCATCACAGGTTTTGTTGTTGTTGTTGTTGTTGTTGTTGTTGTTATTGTTGTTGTTGTTGTTGTTGTTGTTGTTGCATTTACACAACGTAATCACGCCCGAAAAAACTCTCCGGATGAACGCAGAAGAAGAAGAAGAGGAACTGATTTTGCGTGTTGATTAGCTTTCCCTATTACTACCAGTGTCCCTCGCCATCAAGCTAACCAACTCCGACTCCTGATGTACTTTACGTTCCTAAGCCAAGAACGAGAAGTCAACACTTTAGCCCAACTGTTCTATGTAGGGGTTGAGCTCGCTACCTCGGCATCAGCACACCGGATGTTTAAGAACATTCTTTCTTATCCATTTGGCCACACTAACCTCCACACTATAGGCAAATTCCCAGTAATTGTCAGATGTTTTGTTTTAACTGGCCAGTAGGACATTAGGGTCGACCCAGCCTCGTTAAATTGGTACAGATAATCCGCTGGGGAATCAGGATGCACTTGACGAATCGTCTGTAAAAGTCAAAAGTCGTGGCCGTATAACAGTGGAAGATAAACTCCGCGAACCACTGAGTGAACTAGAAAAAAAAAGAGTTAAATTCATACAAAAACCAACATTGCAATTAAAGACAAGTGGATAAAAGAAGAAAAAGAAGATTCACCTATCAAACAAAACTGTAAAACACTAGTAAGTATTATGTGTATGTTTAGCACATTAAAATTCAATTAACAGGTGAAAGTCGCCACTCCTATGCCCACTTATATGCAGAAAGTTAAACTGATGAAATGCTCTAAGAAAAGAATATTTATAGTAAGGATTATGGTATGCATAGATAAGTTTCATTGTTGGGGCACTGGAGTTTGTGCATAGAGCAGAGAACTTCGTAGTGTGATTTGAATAAGGAGATCAAAGCGCTGACAAATTGTTTTAAGTGCAATGAAGAGTTTTCAATTAGCGTAATTAATGGCTGGAAAAGTAAATGCATCCAGCATCTCTCATGTGCCTTCAGTTGTGGACAATTTGGGACTAACAACAAAACCCGCATTTGCTTTGCACAAATGGTATGTAAACAGGGTTACTTTCATTATAATGAAATAATACACATTCCATGACCATCTCCATACCCATACTGATATTATTGCACTGATCATGAATTCGTTACAGGGTGTAGTCCCAAGCTTTACTCCGGCACCCGTGCCATCAGTAAGTATAATACAATGCCTATAATCATGTCATATGGTCATCTGTGAAGTTTGCTTGCACTGAATGTCTAAAGGCTTAAATGGCCACCAGGAAATGTCTCAGGAAAGTGAAGATGGCCGGTTTGATTTTGCCCACATCACCCACCGTTCTGATTGGTCTATGAAAATATGGGTATAGCACCATATGTCCAATAAAATATGCCATGTAAAAGGGTCCTTTACCCGTGCTTACTTATGTCTTTATGCAGATGTGAAGTCCAAGTACCAATGTTGCACACCCCTCTGGTTTATGAGCCTGGAGAGTTGATGGAGAGCTCTGTAGCAGTCCTCATGGAGATTACTTTATTATTGGGTCGAGAGCAAAGTCTCAACACCAGTCTCGTGGCAACAGATGTTAGCCCATTACAGGGAAGCCATGACAGTGCAGCGGATAGCAAGCTTGCCTATCGGCTTGGTGGTTCAAATGTTTAAATACCCACTGAGGCATATTTTTAAACTTTGGCTTGGACACCCACGTCGACCATGTCTAAAATGGGAACCGCAAAATGACCTGGGAAGTAAATATAGCCTGTATGATACTGACTACATCACCCAATGAATGCTGGCTGGTCTATACAAAAAAAGTCGCTTAAAAGTTGACAGGGTAGACTTCATTGCATCGGGTTTTATCCCATATGGCTTGGTATCTTTCCGCAGCGTGGAAAGCGTCGCACAAAGCACGAACTCCGTAGCTCTAGCATGATTCATAAGACAAATGTTGCGAATTCATTGGACTGCCAGAGTAACTAAGGATGATTGTCTGAAAGAGGTTAATGAAACTAGCACATTATATGCAACAATAAGAAAGAGACAAACAGCTTTCTTTGGTCATGTGGTGAGAAGAGAGGCATTGGAGAACATCGTAACAACTGGAAAGATCGAGGGGGAGAGAGGCAGTGGGCGACCAAGAGAAATGATGCTGGATGGACTGAGACGGTGGCATGGAGGAATATCATCAGCAGATTTGATCTAGAACATTAAAGACCGAGATCTGTGGAGAGTCATGAACGCCTACGCCAGCTGGCATGGCACTTGGTGATGATGATGAGCTCCAAGGCATGTAACAGGGCCAGAAGAGAAAAGATACCGTATATGTTCATGTTGTTTCTAATAATTTGTTATATACTGGTTTTAGTATTAAGTCTTTTGAGAAAATATAATCTCATGTTTATGTTTTTCACTTTATAAAGTAATGTTCAGATTTATAATACATAATAACAAAACAGAGTTTAACTTGGTTCAGATATATATATTTTCAAAATATGCCAATGTGATGTTGCTGCTAAATATAGGGTGTATTTTTAATGACAGTGCAGTGTTTGAAAATATTGCCGGTTCAAGTTTTGTATTCACCCTGTGTATAGTTCATACAATATAATAGGTAAATACAAAACTTGGACCAGCAATATTTTCAAACACTGCAGTCGTTAAAAATACGCTCTATAGTTATTGTTCAGCAGATGTTTTAAATTTACTAATAAAAATATTATATTTCTATTTTCAGTATCCATCTGGTGCAGTGTATCCCCCAGCCCCATCTGTAAGTCACGTGTGTATTTGTGCTTGTTTTTTAACATATAAATCAAGTGGGAATCAGATTATCCAGGTAGCCAGAAGGATAATGCAGACTACCTTGGACAGACAGGAGCACCAACGTGCAAGTCCTGCAAGAATCAGATGAAACCCGTAAATTTATTAGATCAATTAGACGTGGTCAGTCACAATTTTTGGACACGTTATGAGAAGAAATAAACTGGATAACTTGGTGACATCAGACAAGATTGAGCGGAAATAAATAAGGGGAAGGCAGAGAAGTAAATATCTGAATTGCTGAGCCACATGACATGGTAGAGACAAGAACACGGAATTGATGCACGAACGACTCTGGTGATCGCGTAAGATTGCGAAACATGACCACCCGCGCTTATCGACATGGCATATTATGATGATCAACTCAATCGAAAAGAAATGATAACATCATCACAGTGGCAGGTAAGATGGTAGCAAGGAAAGATAGTTATGATAAGGGATTGTGAGGATGAAAGAGACTAAAGACAACTGTGATAATGACAATGGTAGTTGCGTGTGTTAAGCTGCATATCCCTCACAGGATGTTGCAGTCAACACCAGCATTTTCAGTTGCTGTTGATGTTCTTGGCAAGATTATGCTCAGTAGTTTTCCATTGCTTTCTGAGTGACTGGCTCACATACCCCATTAGTAACCAACGCGACTCGATCCGGTGTCGAATATCGCGCAGCTGTGTTCCTCACGTGAAATACGGGAATTACGGAGAAAGTCGTTAAAACTCATTCGCCAGGGAATGCGGCAGATGGTAGTTAGGGAAGATAATTATTTGTGAGAGAAGGTGGTGCAAGGGAAGATAATTATTGAATGGGAAGGTAATCATTGCAGTAAGGATAAGTTAATATAAGTTAATAGTTATATGCAAGATTGCAATTGTTATAAGTAATTAAAGAATGGTAAGAAAATAAGTAAAGTAGCATTTTTCCCCATCTAGAGGCATACTGGGAAGAATATATATACATATATGCAATTACACATTTTATTCAGTAGCTGATAATAATATACTGTTGATGCTTTCAGTATCCTTCAACGCCCAGCTATCCTTCTGGGTTTGGTGGAGGACCACTTTACAACCCCGTGAGTACTGTTTGCTTTGTAAATACTTGTCTAGTGTTTCATGAACTTGATACAATTACTAGTGATTAGTTGCCAATCAATTTCCATTGATAATTTGGAAGATATCACATTATAATGTCTGTGTCCTGTTTAAAAAAAAAAAAAAAAAATCTTTTCTTAGGCATATTTATATATTTATTACATTTTTGTTTGTTTCTTTTCATTATGGTATTCATATGTTTGCAACTGTGTGCTAGGGTGTGTGTGTGTGTGTGTGTGTGTGTGTGTGTGCGCGCGCGCGCGCTCGCGCGCCCAGGCAGACAGACAGACAGGCAGGCAGGCAGGCAGGCAGAGATAAAGATATATTTAGGTCGGTGCCCACGCTTTCCGGCATGGCACATGATTGATAGATTGATAGATAGATAGTTCTTGCGGATATGGGAGGAAAAAAGAAGAGACATACTTGCTGCTTCTTGGTGTCAAGGTACTAGTTTGTAATGGCTGATGAATTATTGAGAATTACAAACTTCATGTTGACTACAACATGTGTTAGCATTCATATAATTTATTTTCCTGAGCTGACATACAGTTATTAACATGTTTGCTATTGTTTTATTACTGTCTATCCAGCCTGTGCCGTTGACGACACCCATTCCAGGAGGGCTGCATCATGGAAAGATCATTTATATTTCTGGAGTACCTCACCATAGTAGTCCCACTCGGTGCGTATTTTTTTTTAATATAAAGAATGGTCTAGTCTGTGTAATACTGTTACTTTGTCTATATAAAGAGTGATATAGTCAGTGTAATACTATTACTTTGTCTATATAAAGAATGGCCTAGTCGGTGTTGCTTTATTTATATTAAGAGTGGTTAAGTTGGTATGCATATTGTTACTGCTTTGTTTATAGAAAGCATGGTTTTAGTTTGCTGAAACTATTGCTAATTCAGATTAATTTTCTCAAAGCCATGCCTTTCTTTACCTTTTTTTATATGAGTAATAGTGATAGTGATATATAATAATAGTGGCTTGCGAACGCGGTTCGTGAGCCGCTTACCAGGCGTTCAAAACGCAGCGGCGACCGATTTGTGCAGCAGACCGTGTCGCGTTGTGTTATAACGTGTTCGTATGGGAGCCGATAGTTCAGAAAGCAATGGCAAACTACTGAACGTAAAATTTGCCTACTACATCAACAGCAGCTGAAAAATGCTGGTGTTGACTGCAACGTCCTGTAAGGGATATGCAAACATTAAAAAAGTAGTGATTGTAATATATATTCAATTTGTACGTTTCTAATCTTTGAAAAGAAATAAGCACTTGGAACTTTACCTTTGAGCCCATCAATAACTATCCAATAAGATTTAGACTAGAGCCAGGGCTTCACATGTTTGTTACATGATTATGTATGATTTATTCATAAAAATAATCAGTGTGACAGAATTTTAAATGAATGCTGGCACCGATGGAAGAATGTTATTCTTTTGTTATTCTAAGGTCAAAGTGTAGATTTATCTGAACTAACATTAGACCACTAACACTGCAGCTATGCTTTCAACAGCATGAAATCAGTGTTAACATCTAGAGAAATTAACAACGTATTAAAAATTAGAGGTATCAGTTGTTATGTATATTCAACACTATTGTATGGCCTGGAAGTCTGGATACTGAACAAGCAACTAGAATGTCGAATAGATGCCATGGAGATGTGAATATTCAGAAAAATATGTCGTATTTCATGGAAACAGAAACAATCAAATAAAGAGGTTCTAGAAAAACTGGAAATGAAAAGATAGTTGGTGAAAGAAATAAAAACGAGGCAAGTGAAATATTTTGGCCACTTTAAAAGACATAACACTCTTATAAAAACCATACTGGATATATGAGAGCAAGCGAGCAAGAGGTAGACAACGATACAAGTGGGAAGATAACATCAAGAGATAGACGAACATCAGTCTGACGGAATGTACAGCCAAGGCGAGAGATAGACAGTGTTGGAGATCCACTGCAGCCAACTTTCATTGTGGAGATGGCACCTGGTTGTTTGATTGACCACTAAGTGGAGGACTACAATGAGACGAAAGGCACATGGTTGGGCTAAGAAGCCTTATAAAAAATGTATTCTTGAAACTCTTCTTTTTTTGAAGCTCCCACGGTTCCCCAGGGGTCAACCACACCCCCCCCCTTTACCCCAGAGGTTCCATGTCCAAGTGGGTCATTTGGATGACCGCCTCTGCTGGTGGCCTTTGCCAGGTAAAAGTGCAGATACTACACTTTATTTTGTTAGGAGCTCGCAGATCCCCAGGGGACAGAGCTGCCCCGTGAGGTTCCACGTCCCTGTGTGTCATTCCGATGTCCGCCTCTGCTGCTGGCTCCCGCAGGATCTGGTGTAGATACCACACTTTGATCTTAGCCAAAATGCAAAAAGAAGGCTGAAATACTTTTAATTATGGATGCTTTAACTATTTCATGACTCTAACGTTTACCATGTAAATTTAATCATTTTAAAATCGTCTGCTAATTAGTTAAATTAGTGATAATAATGCCAATGATTAATTAAAAACAACAACCCTAAGTCTGAAAATTATTTCATTATGTTCAGGTTCTCAGTTAATCTGGCTTGTGGAAGTTACGATTCAGCAGACTATGGGCTCACTTTTGATGTTCGTTTCAACTATGGCAATTGCTACAATGTAGTTGTTCGAACGCATAAGCAAAATGGAAGTTATGGGCCCGAGGAGAAGCATCAGAATTATTTCCCTTTTTCTCCTGGTGCAAATTTTGAGATAATGATTTTGGTAGAACACAATGCTTTCAAGGTAGAGTAATCATGTATATTTGACTGTGTAAGCGTCTGTGTTTAAAAGTTGCATTTAGTCATAAAATTATTATTAACACGAGCCACCTTCCACCTATATACATGTGAAACATCACATTAAAAACTGTGCAAAAACAGAAAGTTCAAGATGTAGAGATTAAATATTTGATATACATTCTCAGAATAATAAATATAGAGATAAAATACCAGTGTTACATAAAATTTGAGATTTGTGTGCCCTATGATTCGGTTTGATTTGTGTCCCATAGAATTTGGACGACTCCAGGGCCTAAGTATCTTTTTTGAAATTTAAAACAAAAACATTTTAAATGTAAGTTTATCAATGTCTTTGTTGCTTTGATTTTTGTGCTGATAAAGGCTTTACAGCCTCATTGTTCTTCCTGTCACTTATGATTGCGGTCTTGTAAAGCCGACCATGGCCACTTTACTTTTTTCTATGTCTGATTTACTCATTTTTATTTTTTGCATGTTTTTACGCATGTTTACTCATTGCATTTTTACTCTTTGTATTTAGTGCAGTTCATCCCATTTCAGTGTAACCAGATAACACTGCAAATATAGACTGCTTTTGTGTTTTCATTACTCAATCTGTAAAGGTCAGCAGTGCTGAGAGGTTTTGCACGCTTAAACTTCATGTTAAGATGGTGGCAGAGTGGGTTTGTTCCACATGCCGGTCAGTTGTTCTTAAATGTTGATTTCTCGTTCACAAAGCAATGGCAACCTACTGAAGTTTCATAGCAAATCACAATATAGGGGCTGGGGTGATTGCAAAAACATGCATTTTGTTTTACTAAATTACCCAATTTTTATTATGGCTGGTGTGTGCCGGAACAGTGCTATGCAGGCTGAAGTATGACGGCCATTTGCCAGAGTAGTCACCATGCAGTGTACAAGATAGTATTTGTGTTAACTAGACCTAGAGGATCATAGGGAGGATTGAACATACATCCAACGATGTATAAAGCTGGCAATCAAATTCCTTGGCCACTCATTCATCAAGTCAGTGTAAACATGCACAAGAGCAGAGAAGAGACTGACTGGGATATTTTGTACTAACTTGTGGAATCATGGAAACAAAGGTCTTTCATCATGGCATAGTAAGATTTCTGCACGCCGATGGATACATTCCACTAAAGAACAAAGATTATGAGGGGATGTAATTGTCTTTCCTAGCCAGCAAAGCATTTGATGATGATGAATATAATGATACTAATAATGCATAATGGCACCAATACTAAAGAACAAACACGTATCAATAATTACCAAGAAAGCATTAAACAACACAGCTTTCCTACCAACTCTATGCTACCAATGCCAAACCCGGGTAATGACAAAAAAAAGAGAAAGAAAAATCACAACAACAGAAATGAGATGAGATACTTAATGTATCAAGAAGAGAGAAAATCAGAAATGAAGAAATCAGGACTAAAGTGGGGGTTGTAGCAACGCTAGAGTTCATCAGAAAACAGCAATGGTTTGGCCATATAACTAGATTACCAACTAACAGTATACCACAACAAGCAATGATGTACAGATCAAATGGAAGCAGGAGAAGAGGCCAGCCATGTAAACGATGGACAGAGAGAATTGCAGAGTCCATTGGAATATCGATATATGAAACCCATAAAAGGGCACTCTCCCGCTGTTTATACTTCACCTCGACACCGCAAGGTACAAGAGGACCAAGATGAGATGATGAGATGAGATAACGCATAAGCAAGTAAAGTCAAAGACACTTGTACATATCTGGAGGCCTAATGGGTACATGGCGCCAGCTCCATATTTGTATGGAAACCAATCGACACTTGTTGAGTGATGTGGTTAATATCACGCTAGATACCTGTACCTCCCAGGAACTTCCTGCTAGCCACAGTGGCTACCGAGGCTCCCAGATAATGCATTAACATAATTTATATGCTTCATCTGATTGTATCATCATCATCATCATCATCATCATCATCATCATCATCATCATCACCATCATCATTCTGCCGTCAGGCGTCGTGGGGAAGAATAATTTGCGTTCCACCGCCCGGTGGGCGGCACTAGATAGTGTCATTCCGTGTGATTGTACAATGTCTTTGATGTCGTCAATTCATTTCTTCTTGGACGTCCTCTTGGTCTCGTCGCAGATTATCTTTGATGTAAGGCCAGTGATGGTAGTTGCTGGTGTTGCATTCTAACGTCATGGCCAAACCACTTGATCTTCTGCCTTTCAGTAAATGTGGCGAAGGTGTTGAACCTCTCTCTGTCTGATAACAGCATTTCTTACTCGGTCTCGGATTTTAAGTTGGCAGCTCTCCTCAGGCATCTCATCTCGCAGGTGTTGATTTTGCGAAAGTGTGATTTGGATAAAGTCCAGATTTGAGATTGGTAGCATAGGGTTGGTGTGAATATGCTGTTATCTGTCGCTTTGCGGACACGGGTATATTTGGATGTTTCAGTAAGGGTGGTAGTTGATATGTCAGTGCACTAGCTTTTTGACATCTGATTTCGATTTCTCTGTCCAATCTGCCATCTTCTGTGATCATACTCCCAAGATATTTGAATTCTTTAACTTGTTTCAGAGTTGTGCTATTTATCTGTATACTTAATGGGCCCGGCGATCTGCTAACTTGCATTACTTCGGTTTTGACTGTGTTTAGACCCATATTGTACCTGCTGCAGGTTGAACTCAGATTATAATATGATGTCGTAGTCTGCCCTCATCGCTGTAAAGAAGGCACTGATCGTCTGCAAATAGAAGTTTATTTATTTCCTATGGGTGGCTGCTCCATACATCGCATACTCTTCCTGGCTCTCTTTGTCCCAGTTAATCTTAGCGTAATACATTTCTGGGTCGGGAGGTGTTGACAATTGTCAGGAACAGAAGAGGGTTTAGTAACAACGTTCTGAGTCAGCAGTTAAACTAGTAACTGGAAGAGAGTGTATATTACTGGGGTCCACTGTCATGCATGTCATAAGAGGCAGCAAAAGAAGGTTGCCGTCAGACTGGTCATCTCATCCTGTAGAAAACTCTTGAAGCAAAACCCAATCAATTATGAACAAGTCTACAAAGAGCTTGATAAAGACCCTTGGCTAAGGGTCTATGCCCAATCGGGGATGTTAGGCTGAGGAAGTTGAAGTAGCAGCAGAAGAAGAAGAAGAAGAAGAAGAAGAAGAAGAAGAAGAAGAAGAAGAAGAAGAAGAAGAAGAAGAAGAAGAAGAGGGTGAGGAGAAGGAGGAGGAGGAGGAGGAAGAAGAAGAAGAAGAAGAAGAAGAAGAAGAAGAAGAAGAAGAAGAAGAAGAAGAAGAAGAAGAAGAAGAAGAAGAGGGGGAGGAGGAGGAGGAGGAGGAGAAGGAAGAAGAAGAAGAAGAAGAAGAAGAAGAAGAAGAAGAAGAAGAAGAAGAAGGGGAGGAGGAGGAGGAGGAGAAGGAAGAAGAAGAAGAAGAAGAAGAAGAAGAAGAAGAAGAAGAAGAAGAAGAAGAAGAAGAAGATGAAGAAGAAACAAGAGGAAGAAGAAGTAGAAGAAGAAGAAACAAGAGGAAGAAGAACAAAAAGAGTTTAGTTCGGTCATAAACCGACATCACAGCACTTGGGACATTCCCATAAGTACTCCGTCCTCATCTTCAATTGCCAGCAAAGAAACCCAATACTAATGATATCAGTCTGATTATGCATCCATGTGGCCTTTCCTTGAATTACTGAGTGTCGTCCAGATCCCCTGGTCACTCCCTGCCGAAACATTATTTCCAGACCAAGATGTTTAATCTGTTTCCTCACACTATACACATGATCCCAAAGAGGACTAAAGAAATTAGGTAAATAAGTTGTATGGAACAGAAAGAGTTAATGTAACTAATTTCTAGATTGCCTGCTGTAACTAGTATTCTGTTTCTCCCCCAGATTGCTGTGAACAACCAGCACTACACTGAGTTCTTTCATCGAATTCACCCCATACAGAGGATAGACTATTTGAATGTCACTGGAGACGTGCGCCTCACACAAGTGCGGTTCCAGTAGACTCACTGCATTGCAACAACTCTTAACAACAGGCTTGTTCCAGTGCTGCAGATTTGTCAACATTTGTTGAGTCACATAAATATCTTTTAATAGATACACTAACTTACAAATACAGAAGTGCTAGAGATGCTGGGCGTGCAAATATTGATGACGGATGAAATAAAAGAGACCACTAAAATACTTTGGCTATATTAAGAGTCAGTGCCAAACAAACAATAGGTTTGGATCAAACTAAAAGTAGGTTTGGGCCAAACAAACAGTAGATTTGGACCAAACAAAATTGAATGGCAGAAAATCGGAGGTAAAGGTATGTCACAGTTTTGACTTAAAAGTCGTTATTATGGTAGCAGACATGCTGTATTATAACACAGTGACAATATTTCGGTGATATATATACGCCCGTGACAAATATGAGAAGTCACTTAAGATGATTAATCGTTCCATGGCATTCAATACGTTAAAAAGACACATGACACTGTTATAAAAGCCAAATGTGATATAGGCAACAGTACTAGTGGGCAGATAATTAAAAGGTGACAAACAGCGGTCTCTCAGTGTGTATATCTACATCCTGAGACAGAAGGTTTTGGATATTCATTTCAGTCAACCTTTTTTATGGAGATTATGTTCTCGATTAACTGAGATATTTATATAATTTATAAATTACATGAAAGCTTTTTGTTAAGGATGTTTCAAATATTAGAGTAGGCTCACGCAATTAGGTTAAACAACTTTTAAAGGTTTGGATGTAGTACTATTACTTTCATAAAACTTTAAATTGGAAAGTAAACTGCAGTGAGAAATAGTTATCGAGCAATAGTTTCCACATGAAATCCTCATCTTATTTGTATTTTGTTGCAAGCAATAAGTTTGATCAAAATTGTGATATACTTCTATCAGTTAATTTAAACTGACGATTCTAACTGATCTATGAAAAATATATAATTTCAGGAATGGTAAATTTACCTTTACGAACATAGTAAATTAGTTATGTCTTTATCTTTAAATAAATATATTTTCATAAAATTATGGTCATTTGGTGTCTGTTTTATGATGCAAGATATGCGTTGCAGCAGAATGATTGGGTAGTATGTAATCATTCCACACAGAAATTATTGTGTTGTATGTAATCGTTCCACACAGAAAAGATTGTGTAGTATGTAACCATTCCACACATACATGATTGTGTAGTATGTAATAGTTCCACACAGAAAGTTTCATGTTACTGTACTGACTGCATTTTCCCCCCTGCATATCCTATTTACAGGACATCGCTGTCAACATAAGCATTTTACCGCTGTTGTCGATTTCTTGGCAAGATTATGCTTAGTAGTTTGCGATTGCTTTCTGAGCGACCGGCTCACATACCCCCCGTAAGTAACCAACGCAACGCGATCCGCTACCAAATCTCGCACAGCTGCGTTACCCTACGTGGATATACGGGATTACGGAGAAAGACGTTAACCACTTAGCCAGGGGGAGACTCTGACTGCATTAGGGATTGAAAATATAATTGTGAAAAGATTATTACATACAAGTAAAAACATAAACTACCTTTTCACACGCCGTAAGACGCATTAGGCTTATGGTATTGGACCTGCATTGTATAAACCAAATGACACTTGATGGGTGATATGGTCTGTATCATGCCGGCCGCCTTTAATTCCCAAGACATTACCTGGTGCCAATTTTAGACTGGGTCGACCTGGGAGCCCAGGACAATTTTAAAAATGCACCCCGATTCGGATTTGAACCCATGATAACCAGGCTGGTAGTGAGTATTTAGCCATTAGACTACCATGGCTCCACTAATGCATAACACGAAGCATAGAATCAGTTGAAGCAAGTATGGGTATTGTCAGCAAGCTCGAGATACAAAACTTTCAAGGAAGCAAGCAGCCTCACACCGGAGACAATGTCAGTAGCCATTGCCCTGAATTGGTTCGACAAGCACATGCTCAAGAATGTCCAAATTGGCCTTATACGACATGAGAGGCTGAACACTGAGAACATCACAATTAGTCCAGCTAACTTTCATCTATGCATCATGAGAGATTCGACACACTGAGAACATCACAATTAGAGCAGCTAACTTCCATCTATGAATCATGAGAGACAGAATACACTGAGAACATCACGATTAGTCCAGCTAACTTTCATCTATGCATCATGAGAGATTCGACACACTGAGAACATCACGATTAGTCCAGCTAACTTTCATCTATGCATCATGAGAGATTCCACACACTGAGAAGATCACAATTAGTCCAGCTAACTTTCATCTATGCATCATGAGAGATTCGACACACTGAGAACATCACAATTAGTCCAGCTAAGTTTTATCAATGCATCATGAGAGATTCAACACACTTAGAATATAACAATTAGTCCAACTAACTATCATCTATGCATCACGAGAGATTCGACACACTGAGAACATCACAATTATCCAGCTAATTGTCCTCTATGCATCATGAGAGGCTCGACACTGAGAACATCACAGTTATCCAGCTAACTTTCATCTATTTGAAATATTCTGGGTTAATATAAAATTCTAAGACCAATGGTGCTATTTCAATTATCAGATTTGAATTCCGTCATATTATATAGTTGTAGGTTCAGGCGAATGATACATCTGGCTAACGAAGACATCTTTTTATATGGATTTTTGTCGTTAGTCGCGGTTCCAGCTTCACGGCGAAGGGTAACCCCATATTGCTCCGTTCCCATGCCAGTGAATATTACACAACATGCTCCTTACTGCCATATTTGAAAAAAGTGGAACTGACAGCTATCCTGACAAACCAATGGCACACACAGGCATACGAGAATAAGTTCACTGCCAAAATGCCAACATAACAGTCCGCCACTTAAAGTACAGTTTATCATCGATGGAGCGGCAGTCACTAGAAAATCAGCCGCTGCACACACATTACTGCATAAGGCAAAATGAGCTAGTTCAGCAACCAACCGTCCGCCATTTTTCTGAACATGCAATTCACATTACAAATAAATGTGGACAGATGTAAAAGCATTCCACGTGTAATCTAAAGCACAAAGCGTCGCTCTACGCATTTAACTCAGTAGCTGGACGACGGAACCGTGCACTACCAGTCCAACACGAGGAAAATGCGCAAGCAAGCCGTAGCCAGAAGCAAATCCACTGCAGAAGTCTTAACAGCTCAACAGCCTATCATTCATATTGGACTGGAGTTTTCTATTTGGTCATAAGAGGCCCCCCCCCCACTAACTGAATGTTTCGGCCCATTTACCATCTTTACACTCTCAGGGTTGGTCCACCCGGGTCATAACTCTCAGGCATTTTTCTCCTGTTCTAAGTTCGCACATCCACCTTCAAGACATTGTGTATATCGCACATATCTCACATTGGCATCGCTATGTGTGTCTGCCCTGAAGCCATGCCGCACTCGTGAAAGTGAATATTGTGCATCTGCCCCATTATCACTTAACCGTAGCTAATCGCGGGAAAGCCGGCTTCTTTCCCTGGCCGTTTGCCTCTGTTCTCACCTCCACCCCGGTAGCCAGCTAGACGTCGTAGCAGCCATGTTGCCTTCTTCTTTGCCCATTCATTGCTTAAAGATCCGCCTTCCTGCACGCTCCCACCAGAAGCCTGCGGTGGGCAGTCACAGTTTTGGAGACGTTATGAGAAGAAATAAATTAGAGAACTTGGTGACAACTGGCAAGATTGAGGGGAAAAGAATAAGGATACGGCAGTGAAGTAAATACCCGGATGGCTTGGTCACGTCGTATGATCGAGACAAGAACACAAAGCTGATACAAGACTCTGGTAATTGAGTGAGATGGCGAAACATGACCACCCACGTTTATCAGTAAGACATGACATAGATGATGATCTCTACATCTGGTATTTCGACCCCTTGTAGAGTCCCCGGCTTGGGTGCTCTATTCTTGCTTAGGAGGGTGGCTCATGGGTAAGCACGAGATACCAAAGGAAAGTACGTAAACGTTATTTCAGTCTTATTTGAGAGAGTTCTTTCATTTGCCTGAGAGACGCTGACTTACATTGCAGGCAGAGTCGTGAACGATTTACAGCATATCCTTGTCCCAATTAACGTTCCGCTTGCTCAATAGCAGCACAAGGCCTTCTCTGCTGCCTCACCCAGTCGTTTAAGTGCCTGGGTTCTCGGCTGTCCTGTAACTTCTAGCGGTTTAAGCACATCCTACACGGAGTTTGAAACAAGGTCTCTTGTGTCTGTCTTTACGCCTGATGGTATATTCGCCCTGTCTCACACTTGCAACCATATGACCTTATACTGAGCTGAACAATGTACTTACTACCTGGTTACTTTATACCAAGCCAAACACTACTACCTGGTTACTTTATACCAAGCCAAACACTACTACCTGGTTACTTTATACCAAGCCAAACACTACTACCTGGTTACTTTATACCAAACCAAAGACTACTACCTGGTTACTTTATACCAAGCCAAACACTACTACCTGGTTACTTTATACCAAACCAAAGACTACTACCTGGTTACTTTATACCAAGCCAAACACCGTGCGACCTAGTTACTTTATACCAAGCCAAACACCGTGCGACCTAGTTACTTTATACCAAGCCAAACACCGTGCGACCTAGTTACTTTATACCAAGCCAAACACTACTACCTGGTTACTTTATACCAAGCCAAACACGGTACTACCTGGTTACTTTATACCAAGCCAAACACTACTACCTGGTTACTTTATACCAAGCCAAACACTACTACCTGGTTACTTTATACCAAGCCAAACACTACTACCTGGTTACTTTATACCAAACCAAAGACTACTACCTGGTTACTTTATACCAAGCCAAACACTACTACCTGGTTACTTTATACCAAACCAAAGACTACTACCTGGTTACTTTATACCAAGCCAAACACTACTACCTGGTTACTTTATACCAAACCAAAGACTACTACCTGGTTACTTTATACCAAGCCAAACACCGTGCGACCTAGTTACTTTATACCAAGCCAAACACCGTGCGACCTAGTTACTTTATACCAAGCCAAAACCGTGCGACCTAGTTACTTTATACCAAGCCAAACACTACTACCTGGTTACTTTATACCAAGCCAAACACGGTACTACCTGGTTACTTTATACCAAGCCAAACACTACTACCTGGTTACTTTATACCAAGCCAAACACTACTACCGGGTAACTTTATACCAAGCCAAACACTACTACCTGGTTACTTTATACCAAGCCAAACACTACTACCTGGTTACTTTATACCACACTACTAACTGGTTACTTTATACCACACTACTACCTGGTTACTTTATACCAAGCCAAACACTGTACTATCTGGTTACTTTATACCAAGCCAAACACCACTATCTGGTTACTTTATACAATATTTTCTTATGAATTTAATCTGCATTTAATAAAATAAAAAACAGCTCACACAAAAAATAGGTTTACAAAATAATTCTTTCATGTTATTATATAGAACCAACTTTAGCATATGGTTGCATATCTTTGGAAAATTATTAAATAAGCACACACAAAATGATTTGAGGACTCATTTGGTTTTACAGAAGAATGCTACAAATTCTTGGGCAACCAAACTGAGTTTTATAAATGTTTTGAAACTGGTTGAGACACAATGACTATCACAAAAATCAGAAAGAGGCAGTATTTGGCCACATTATGAGCAAACAAAAACTGGAATATGCGACAACAGCCTTTTGCCATGACATGGAAAAGTGTCAATAGATGAACTTATATATTTGTTTTAGTGATAGAAAAATGTGGAGAATTATGATAACTAATGTTAGCTGGCAAGGCATTTTAAGATGATCATGTCAAAACTGTATTTATATGTCAGACTAAAAGGCCCTGATTAAATAATACCAAGCCTCTTACAGCAATAGAGTTTAGACATTTTGACAGCAAAGAGAAAAGAAGTCAAGAAATGTTGACATCAAAGATATGCATGGGTGTTTCCAACATTGCAGTAGTGTACTTCGGATGGCATTTTCTACTCTTGCTTGCCATGCAGTTTGAGATGTCCACCTTGCTGTACGGTCAACCTTTTCAGTTGTCTGTCTTTGTTAGACAAGATGGCTTGTTGAGCTGGCACGAGACCTTAACAGGTTTTCTTTATCGACAGGGTGCGTAAGGAGAACTGACTAGGGCATGCTCAGGTGGTAGAGCCACCTGATATTGACCATTTTACTGCATAGATGTTTTTCAATTGTTATTATAGTTGTTCCACAGCCTGCATTATGCTCTCTCATCAGCCTCACTAAGTCATTTCAGTGCTAGAATTCTCGACAGTTTATTGTATGTTTTAAAAAAAATTTTTATAGTCTTTTCGCAATTCCATTATCTTTGTTTTACTGTAATTGCGATCATCTTAGTTTTTATGTAAGGAAGAGCCGATTGACACAATTTTTCTGCAGTAACACATTCTTACATTAAACAACAGACACTGAATGCCCATAATATTATATTAAATATTTATTTAATAATAAAGTGGCGCAAAATATTTAATAAAGCATTGTATATGCTAGTAATAATTAAAATATATGGAATGATCATCACAATTTTCTTTCACAGCTCAAAATCAAATCATCATCATATGTCACACAGGATGGTGTAGGCAATCATGTTCCTACACAACCATCTATTTTCTGTGTCCTTGATAAGCTTGACAAATGATCCTCATCTGCAGCACATAACATCAGCAGTCTAAATTAACTTATAGAAAAGCATCTAAATATTGAGAATACATGTCTTCTAATAAAACAAAAATAATATATAACATCTTAAAAAATAAAAAGTAAGAAAAAGGCTCTTTCACAAACTTTAAAGCATATTGGATATATGGTGCTAATCCCATAATCTGATAGACCAAACACATTCAGTGGCTGATGTGGTCATTATCATTCTGGACACCATGACATCTCAGGGCATTTCAAACACCCACTGTAGGCAGGGTTCACCAAGGATTCCTACCTCAATGGGGGTTTGGAAACATGACCACAGGGCTGACAGGCAAGTGTGCTAATCCCTGCGCTACAGCGCCTCCTTTTATATATAAGAGAATTCATCCTTGATATAATTTCACATTGCAAAATTATTTTATAATTAAAAATTTTTTCTAAAAGTACTACTTTTGTAACATAACCATAACCAGGTTTCAAATCTTCATCCTTTATATAATGCCTTGGTTTCATTGACTTTATATTATTTACCCCATCTATCTTAAAGAAGTACTTTCAAACAGTTAGATAACAGAAGACTATAGCATACATAAAGATAAATTCAGTTGAAACTCAGGAGAAACATATCTTATAAACATGAAAGATCACAATGCAAAATAACTCGGAAACCAAGAAACTAAGGAACAATTTATGGTCACAATCTCTAATAAGTACCTGACCTGCAGTATTTAGTAACTGAAGTGAGTACAAAGGACAGTTTTCAACAGGTCAATAACAATTAGAACAAATCATGTGGAGGAGCGATTGGGACAAAGAAAACAACAAAATGAAGCTTGGGTAATGTCAGTAAACATTAAAGATAAAAGAAGGGAATAAATAGAAAAGCAGATTTAAACAAAATGCAAAGCATGTACTGCTAAAGTCAAAGGCCATGATAAGTACACAGAAATTCACAATGAGGTTATGGTATAGAAAAGGTAGAGATGATTGCTGCAGCGCTAACACCGGTGTCCAAATAAACACAGAATAATACTAGGAAGCTCAATGAAACTAAATACACACAGATTCAATCAAATGTTTCAGCCTGTCTTTATCAATGAAGAGGGCTCCTATTCTTAGTTTTTGTAGTGATCAGATTACTTTCTTTAGATCCCCAGTTAAGTATTCTTGTTTTTGTCCGTTTTTCTTCCCGTGTTTGTTTATAAATTGTGTGTTAATCCTTTTGTTGAACTTCCTAGTTATATTTGATGTTTATTTTTATGTTTATTTGGACTTAGTTAGAAAGCAGATTAGAGTATTAATAGACGATATTTAGATATCTGGAAAGAGAAATGAAGAGATCATAGTAAGAAACCTTAAAGATATTTATAGCACCATAGGAAAAATAATTCAGAATTGTGTGTAGCCAAGTTGAATTATCAAAAACATTAAAAGGACTTCTCAGCAATTTTAAATATGCAGCCTGCAGAAGTTGAGCTAGCAAACAAATGGAACAACCAACTAAAAAAAGAAATTTAAAAAGCAATTAAGCTTCTGAATGATGAGAAAGTGGCTGGTTCAGATGGTTATCACATCTGAAGCTATTAAAGCAGATATAAACACCTCAACAGAGTTACTGCAAAAATTATTGAGTAGAGACTAGCAGACTGGAAAATACCAGTACACTGAAAAGAAAGATGGTAAAGCTGCCAAAGAAAAGAGTGTGACAATTACAGAGACAATGTAGCTGGGACATTCTAGACAGAGTAATAAATGTCACTGATAAACAATTAAGGGATGAGCAGGCAGACTTCTGACCAATCAGATCTTGAGATGACTAGATAGCAATCATCATGATAACATAGCAAGTCCGTTGCAGAACATTGCTCTCATCACAGGTCCCTGAAAAGACCAAAAAATTACATTACCTATAATAATGCAGCACAGCATGGACAAGAATGGACCACATTAGATTGTGCTTGTGAACTATGAAAATACATTTGACAGCATTGAAAGGGAATCTCTTTAGAGGTTGATGAAGTACTATGGGATTCCAAAAAAGCTCATTAACTTCATAAAAGCAACATTCAAAGCTATGAAATGCAGAGTTTATTTACAGAAGTGTGTGGATTGAGATAAGAACAAGTGCGTGAGAACTATGCTTCATATCATTTCTTCTATTCCTGCAGGCTACAGATTGGATTATGAAAAGAACTACTATTAGAAATGAAATTCAATGGAGCCTAACTGAGTTACTGAGCAGAATACTCATCTAAGCCATGCCCTCCTATTCCATACCTAAAATCAGATGAAAAGTAACTAAGAACAAATGAGAGATAAAAACAACCATGCCTAAAAATAAGGGGGAAGACATATAACATAATGATAATAAACAAGATATATGATTATCTGATAACCACAATCTGGCATCATGTTTAAATCAATAGAAGTAGTGATTGCAGACAAAGTTGGAGGAATAGATGTATCAATACAAGGGTACAAGAGCAGAAGGAACTTTCTTAGCTTTAGGAAATTTGAGGAAGTCAATAAAATTAAATCCAGTCTCAAAATTAGAATATTCAGCTCTAATGTTAAAATAGTACTGCCATATGGCATAGAAATATAGATAACAAATGCAGTAAATTAATTACAAACATTCATTAACAGGTGTCCTTTCAGGATAAGTAAAAGTAACAAAAGGACCCATTTTCCATGCCTTCACCGGCCCTGTAGCGAAGGGGCTATGGACTAAATTCATAATCCCACATACCGTGTTCGAAACACAGCTGCGGGTGACTTGGCAGCAGACCGCCCTGCATTGGTTTTAAATTATATGAGTTCTGGTTGTTCAGAAAGTAATGACAAACTATTGAACGTAAACTTGCTAAGAATTCACAAACAGCTCAAAATTGTTGAGGTTGACTGAAATATCCTGTAAAGAATATGCAACTAACTTTCCATGGCTTCAGGCACATAGAGCATAAGTGTCCGCCCCATAGTTGTATACCCAAACTGAACCTTGATGGTGTTTTGGTCAATATTGTACCGGCTGCCTTTACTTCCCTGAACATTTTCTGATATCTATTTTAATCCGAGTTGACCTAGAAGCCCAGATCAATTTAAAAATCCTAGCCTCAATGGGGAATTGAACACAAGATTACCGTTCCAGCAGGCAAGCTCTGCGCAACACAGATGGACTGAAATGATATGACAGAATCAGCAGTGTGTCACTTTATGGAGAGAATTTGGCAATCTACAGAGAACAAAGAGGTGACAGAAAGACTCTATTGCTGTATAGGGCACACAATGAGAAAACCTGTTAACAAAATAAGCTACTTTTCTCTGAAATCTAAAATGTAAAACAAACGCAGGGAGATTAAAAACACAAGGAGAAGAAAGTTAGAGAAAGATGCCTAATATGAGAAAGATATGGGAGAATTCAAAATAGATAGAAAACGATGTGAGGAATTGGCATGATATGTCTGAGGGACCGCCCAGGAGCCAGGGATACAAAGTAGAAGAAAAATACAATCACAGCTATTTTCAGCTACTTCCAAGGCTCAAAGATTGAGACAATCTCTAGGGGACTACTGGAACCGCACTTGTGTCAGACGCACGTCTCCATTGACTTTAATACAATCTACCCTCTGTACGGGCTGAATACGATGATGGAACTCAGTGTAGTGCTGGCTGTTCACAGCAATCTGGGGGATAGAAGCAAAATAATCTTTATAGTAGATGATATAAAGACTAGCTACAATGAAAGTAAACTGCAATAACATTAATGCTAGTCTTGATAGTAATCATACATACAAACAGACAAACCTAATTACATGAAATGCTTGTGTGAGAGTTGGTGCTTGAGAGAGAGAGAGAGAGAGAGAGAGAGAGAGAGAGAGAGAGAGAGAGAGAGAGAGAGAGAGAGAGAGAGAGAGAGAGAATGAGTGACAGAGAGAGAGAGAAAGAAAGAGAAGGAGAGAGAGAGAGTGTGTATGTGTGAATAATCATCATCATCAAGTGCTTTGCTAACCTGCATAGGCAGTTGAGCTTCTCTATAATCCTTTATAGAATGTTTTAATTCAAAGGAGACAACAATAAGGAAATAAATAAGATAATAAAGGCAACAGAAGAAGAAGAGGAAGAGGAGGAAGAAGAAGAAAAGGGAGAAGGGAGAAGAAGAGAAGGAGAAGAAAAAATAAGAAGAAGAAGAACAGTTAGACAAAGATTGAGGAGGAGAAGAAACAGAAGAAGCAGAAGAATAAGAAAAGTAAGTCAAAGATGGAGGAGAAGGACAAGGAGGTGGAGGAGAAGAAGAAGAAAAAGAGTAAGATAAAGATGGAGGAGGAGAAGACAAAGAAGAAGAAGAGAGTAAGACAAAGATTGAGGAGATAATGAAGAAGGATGATCAGACTTCTAAGGGGTTGCTATGCATACCACTGTAATGTAAAGTTGTGAACTGATCAGTCATTCAATAAATTACAGTAAATTATGTTTAAAACAAAGTTAGTTGCATATCCTTTACAGGACGTCGCAGTCAATCCCAACACTGTTTTACTGATTGTGATTTCTTGGCTATGTTCAGTAGTTTGCCATTGCTTTCTGAATGACCAGCACTCATATCATTTTATTAAAACCAACACAAGGCAGTCTGCTGCCAAATCGCCCGCAGCTGTGTTTCAAAATCGGTATGCGGGATTATGAATTGCGTCCGAAACCACTTCACCACAGAGCCAGTAATAAAATTACATTAAAAACATGCTAGACAATGAGTTACCATGACTCCCCCATCAAAAGCCTACTTCTTGTAAATTGACGCCAAAAGAGAGAAAGAGAGAGAGAGAGAGAGAGAGAGAGAGAGAGAGAGAGAGAGATATGCTTGCACACATATGTGCACAGACCGACCAACACACACATAAACAGTCTTATCCATCATGCCAGTTAATTTTCTCACTCACATAATTTACGCTGGCTCAAATCCTCAAGCACACATTATTACTCTACCTTGAAAGAATTGGGTTCTGTCAGAATCATAATCTCAAAATTTGCACCGGGAGAAAAAGGGAAGTTATTCTGTTCCTTTTCTTCAGGCCCATAACTTCCATTTTGCTTATGGTTTCGAACTACGACATTGTAACAACCGCCATAGTTGAAGCGAACATCAAAAGCAAGTGCATAGTCTGCTGAATCATGATTTCCAGTAGCAAGATTAATTGAGAACCTGTACAGAATTAAATAATTTCCAGAATTAATGATATTTTGAAATTCAAGACTGTGATGACAATGAACAACACAACGTTCTACATATGGTTTCACACAATACATAAAAATGTCTATGTAACTCGAAGAATAATTTTAACAAAATAACATGTTCATATTGCTTAATGTCAGTGTAATTTCAGACAGCAAGAAAGAAAGATTAAGTCAAGAAAGAAATATTAAGTAAAGTGTGGTAGAAAAAAATCTAATACTTGATCTACTAAAGAACACCCCCAAAAATGATTAATCGATGTCATTGCACTGGGTTTTACCCCAAATGGCATGGTCTATCTCTACAGAAAGGCAAGCCATCTGCTTACAGCATCACATAAAGCAAAGATTCTGTAGCTATTGTGATGACCTGTGAGGGTCAGCATTAAAAAGTTACTTATGGTCTGAATGACATTCTGCAAATGAACTCACATCCTTCAGATCATGAGGCAAACAACTTGACCATTTAACCAGTGAGACACCTACGGAGAGTAGAGAGTGCCAGCTTGGTGGCTAGTGCATTTACTACCATAGAAAGTTATCTAAGAATCAATCCCAAGTAGTATTCCTTAGAAGCTACCCAGCCTCCTATTAGCAATTGGTGATCACCAAGATAATGTTACAATTACCACCGATCCTTACATATTGTTGCATTTATCATATATTTCAAATGTCAAATTCTAGTCGGGTCTTAGCCGGATATTACAGAGCTACCATCTGACACCTCATAATGTGCCTACGACTTCGGGTGGAGGAGAGCAATTGGGAGAGTACAAGCCTTACCCTAGTGTGAGAAAATGCAACCTAAAGACTAAATGTCATGGCAGGGCAGACCAGGCCCTAAGTCTTGGTTGGTAACTGGTCTAGGATGGAAGCTCTGACAGCCAGGCAGTTAGAGTATTGCTTTGCTGACATTCAGCTTCTGCAGCTTGTCTCGTTCCAGAAGTATTGGTGTTACTTATCCTCTGGAGTACGCTAGGCAAGCCGAGAGAGGTATCATGCTGCATGGGCAATACATGATTTCTAAATTCAGCCCAGGCGCTGTGCCATTTTACAAAGTATCGTCTATCAAGACAGCCAGGCACCAGTCAAAAATACTTTCAGTAGCAATTAAAGTAAATTAAAAATGGTAAAGGGTTCTTGCTCATGCCATAAGGCAGATTGGGTCATTGGGATAGTCCCTTATTTTTATGGAAAAATTAGCACTGAAATGGGTTGATGTGGTTAATATAACACTGGCCTGCTTTACTTCCCAGAATATTTCTGGGTACCCATTTTAAGTTAGGTTGATCTGGGAGCCCAGGTCGATTTTAAAAACATTTGCCTTGAAGAGGATTCAAACACAGAACAACTACTCCAAGGGCAAGCATTCTAGCCTCTACACTACCATAGCTTCCAGCAATTAGAGTGTGTAGTGTGAATATCAACGTCTGTGATATTATAGTGGTTAGTGCACTTGCTTACTAAGACAGTGGTCCACATTCAATCCCCAGAAGAAGCAGGATCTTTTGTCTGACAAGTACAGCTCTAGTATCAGCGCAGACTTATACAACAGATAATGGATCATTTTCTGAATACTCCAGGAAGGACAGTTGGAAAAGTATGGAACTGATCACATGACCTCATTATACCTGTTATTTATGATGGTAGTGACATTTGGAATGTGATCAAGCAAATCAGAAAGAACTTGGAGGTACCAGAGATGTGGTTTCTGATTTACAATTTCTTTGGGCAGCCAAAATAACTAACAATGATTGTCTGGAGGAGGCTAATGAAAGCAGAACATTATATACAGCTATAAGAAAGAGATCAACAGTATTCTTTGGTTGTGAAATGAGAAGAAATTCACTAAGTATATTGTGATGACTGGATTGATCAGTGGTAGAAAAGGCAAAGGGACACAAAAGAGAAATGATGTTTGATGGTCTGAAATGATGGCCTGGATGAATATCATCAGCAGAACTGTTTCAGAACACCACGGACAGATCTGTGGAGAGACATGAATGCTTGTTGCCACTTTGCAAGCCACATGATGATGATAATGAGAATGATCCCATTATGCCACAGCCTAGAATATGTCAAGGTCTAACACTTCACACCACAATGGCAGTATTTGCCAAGGGGGTACATTTACCTTTCAATGATTCTTTTGTAAAAACTTTCATTATGCTATGTGTAGCAGCAATACTGGTGTATTCTAGAAGGGTTTTGAAGGGCTGAGACACTGAGTGGCACCTTGCAGTCTTGACAGACCAAAGTATGTGAGTTGGAATGTGGCCAAAATTCCATCACAATGCCTGGGCAGAGCTTCAGAGAAACATGTGGTGCCCAAACGACATGTTCCCTCTCTCGGCCGTGCCTTGTTTTCCAGAGGAATGGGTAACCAATACGTCTGGCACAAGGTAGCTGCAGATGCCGGCGGCTCAGCGCCAAAACTTCCGAGACCTCGCCACCACGAGCTGGTGGCGAGTGGTGGCCAGACCCTGGAATCCGAGGGACCCGACTTAGAGAAGGGCTGAGACACTAGACCATTATATACGGTGTGTATTTTTAATGACTGTGCAGAGTTTGAAAATATTGCTGGTCCAAGTTTTGTATTTATCTAGTATGTTGCATGAGCTTTAAGAATACCATGGACAGACAGAAAAACCAATGACCAAGTACTACAGGAGGCAAATGAAAATCGTAAATTGATTAGCGAAATTAGTCGTAGACAGTCAAAATTTTTTGGACATGTTATGAGAAGAAATGGATTGGAGAACTTAGTGACACCTGGCAAGATTGAAGGGAACAGACCAAGAGGAAGACCGAGAGGAAAATACCTGGATGGCTTGGCCACATGGCATGGACGAGACAGGAACACTGAGCTGATCCACGACGCTGGTGATCAAGTGAAATGGCGAGTCATGACAGCCCACGCTTTCCGGCATGGCACATGATTGATTGATTGCATGAGCTTTACAAAAGGCAAATACAAAACTGCTAGTGCAGTCACTACGAAGTGTGCTGGCTAGGGTTTTTCTTTTTGCCAAAGAAAGGTACAACTTAAAGAAAAGGAACCTAATCCAACTGTACAATTACACCATTAATATCATAAAGAGTTAGTGGGCTAGTTAGTATAATCATAGGAGTTAGTATAATCATAGGAGGCAGATAATGTCAAAAACACGAACAGTCAAGGGTTTGAACCCACTTTCATCGTCTGCTAAGAGAGAGAATGACTAACCACCCATTCTTCTGTGCATTCAGACTGATCAAATGTGATGATCCGAGAACACCATAGACTCATAGCGAGATTCTTCTTTGGGACTTATTTTTAAAACATTATTATCATTCAGTGCCTTGCCGGCCGGCATGGGTGATAATGCTTCTCCACAAATTACAATCTCTGACAGCATGGATCATTTCGTGTGTTGACTCACTTCTGTGCCATGACACAAGACTGTCAGGAAATTTCTCATGCTGTCAAACAATGCAACAATAATATACATACCTGGCAGGACTGTTGTTAGGTACTCCACTTACATAGATGATCTTTCCGGGGTACAGTCCACCTGGGATGGGTGCGCTGAATGGTACCGGCTAGATATAAAATGAAGAATAGCAAACAGGTTAACAGATTTCGTGCCAAATAAAAAGTAGGTTTGGATGAAACAAAAATGGATGGTGGAAAATGGGATGTTCCATACTTCTCCAACTGTCCTTCCTGGAGTATTCAGAAAATTATGCATTATCTATTGTATAAGTCTGCGCTGATACTAGAGCTGTACTTGTCAGACAAAAGATCCTGCTTCTTCTGGGGATTGAATGTGGACCACTGTCTTAGTAAGCAAGTGCACTAACCACTCTACTATCACAGACGTTGATATTCACACTACACACTCTAATTGCTGGAAGCTATGGTAGTGTAGAGGCTAGAATGCTTGCCCTTGGAGTAGTTGTTCTGTGTTTGAATCCTCTTCAAGGCAGATGTTTTTCAAATCGACCTGGGCTCCCAGATCAACCTAGCTTAAAGTGGGTACCCGGAAATATTCTGGGAAGTAAAGAAGGCCAGTGTTATATTGACCACATCAACCCATTTCAGTGCTAATTTTTCCATAAAAATAAGGGACTATCCCAATGACCCAATCTGCCTTATGGCATGAGCAAGAATCCTTTACCCTTTTTAATTTACTACAGTTGTTAATGTGGTAGCAGACATGTTGTATTATATATCAAATAAATGGGGGTTGTAAAGTGAACAGTGCTGTAATATTTTAACTATAGTTTGCTATATAAGCCCATGGCTTTTACAGGAATTTTGAATAAGATGATTTATCATTCTGTGACACTTAATCAGGTAATAACTATGTTAACTCAGGAAAAGAAATAACATGAATGCCAGAATCACAATATTACAGAACATAATTTACTGGAATGCTAGAAATATGAACTCTAAAGAATTTCACTCACTGAATATAAGACCCACTGCAATAAGCCCATGAAAACATGTTAAAGAACTGAAGGGGAAGATTAAGTAATCAATTGCAGGAACAAAAATTCTTATACTGGATCAATATTACAAAACAAAATACCAACATTTTAAGTTAATCATTGTAAGGCTGTAATTATACTGAGAGGAATGAAGATGTAAAGCAAAATATGAATATACTATTTATTTAAAAGACATGACTACATAATCTGTACAACATGAAACAGCAAATATAAGTTAGAAAAAGAAATTGCCAGTATCTGGGGTTGGGGTTGTGGTTGGGAGGAGTTGTAATTTCTTTCCCCCCCCCCCCCCCCCCCCACAAACAATTACAATTTTGCAGAAGCTGCTGCTGTATGCTGCCATAACCCCCTGCAGTTTAAGCTGAAATGCGTAGTAGTGAGTTTGTGACTACCTTGGTAACACATGTGTTAACATCAGAGTAGTATAAGTGCCTATGTGTGTTATGTATTTCAACCAAAAGGGCATATACATATTTTAACCAAAAGGGCATACACTTGTCACTTCATAACATATTTGTTAATTTGTTGTGTTCACTTGCTCTGAAGTCGAGCGTAGTCCATATACATTTTACTACTCATAGTACACTGGACTGATTTTTGCGTGTAGATTTAAAAAAAATTTTATGTTGCATATCCCATCCAGGACACTGCAGCCAACACCAGCATTTTCCAGCTGTTGTTGATGTACTAGGCAAGATTACGCTCAGTAGTTTGCCATTGCTTTCTGAGCGACCGGCTCACACACCCCGTAAGTTACCAACATGGCGAGAACCGTTACCGATTCTCGCGCAGGTTACGTTACTCAAGTTAGTTAGTTAGTTAGTTAGTAACAGATCATCCTCATTGCACATCGAACCATTCAGTCCATAAGTGCTCGGATCCCCTCCTCAGCAAATCCCGCAGCGTGTAGCGGCTAACGACACCAGTTCTGTGTTGGTTTATAAATCTTCTTTGGCTTCTTGCGTAGTGTTCTTGTTTGGCCACCCCTCTTTTAATTTGCTGTTCTCGCAGTCTGGCCATGGTTGTAGATTCACAGTCATCACTTGGTTCTCGCAAAAGTCTTACTTTCGTAGAGCATTCAGAATGTCAGCCTGGTCCATGGCGCGACCGCCCTCCACAGTAGCCTTACCTGCGAGCTTGTCAGCCCGCTCATTTCCTTGTACTCCCGCATGCCCTGGCATGAAGATGAAACTAATCTTTGCCAGCCGAGACCGCTCCAGAGACAGCAACCATTCTCTTCGGATCCACCCCATCTCTATCCTCTTGAGCATGCTCATTGAGTCGCTAAGAAAACATGCTCTAGTGAATGTCTGTGTCTCGAGCCATGTTATTGCTTTACTTACTGCCATGACTTCCATAGTCAGGCTACTTGTGGTTTCAGTGAAAGCACCAGAGTCCTCCTTCACAATTCTCCCTCCGGCCTGAGCCGTAAAGGCCCATGAGCTTCTCACATGTCGGACGACCGACCCATCTGTGTAAATGACAGCATTACCGTCTAGCGAATTCTCGAAAATCAACGCTTGAGCAAGATTTTAGGTTACTTAAGAGAATATACGGGATTACGGAGAAAGACGTAAACCCGTAGGCCAGGGAGATTAGCTTACCCTATTACCAGTGTCCCTCGCCATCAGGCGAACCTACTCCAACTTCAGGGGTACTTGTAATTTGCGTCCCCAAGTCAAGGACGAGAAGTCAACATTTTAGTCCAACTGACTGGTATAGAGGTTGAACCCACTGCCTCAGCATCAGCACACCGGAAGTTTAAGAGCATGCGCTCATCCATTTAGCCAGGAGGTCAGCATGGCCGAATGGATAAGACACTTTCTTAAACATCCGGTTTACTGATATTATCAATATATTTCTGAAAAATACGGAAAACAATAACCCTTAATCTGTAAAAAAAACTAACACTCAAAGAATACAATCCTGCATCAAACCATCACATTATTTAAGAGTTAACAATTATAGCAATAAATGTTTAACCCTTCAAGATTTGGTGATTTTCATAATTAGAACTGAAGCAATGTACTGTTGTTAAAAAAAAATAAAGATTCATGACAAAAGGTCAAAATCATAAAAACTATCCAAGTTCATAAAAAAAAAAAAGACAAGTATCTACAAAACAAAACAACACTCACTGGGTTACTAATTGGTCCTCCACCAAAGCCAGAAGAGTAGCCCTGATCTGTTGGATACTGAAAACATCATTTACATCATTTTAATATTTCAGCACTGAATAATATGGTTCATGGTCAGGATGTGTGTCTTTTCAGCTGCCCGAGCAGTAATGCTAAGAACTGAGGTGATTAACTAAATGTTTACACTTGGGTACATGGTGATGGCACCATATTTTTAAAAACCAATCAGTGTTCGATAAGTGATATGGTTACTATCATATGTTTACTTTCCAGAACAATTCCTAGTACATATTTTTGGTTCGGTTGACCGGGTCAATTTGTAAATATCCCCCATTGGGATAGCTGTTTGAGCACATGACCATCAAACTGACAGGCAGGCGTGTTAGCACGGCTTCCTGTGAGCACTGTGATTTGCATAATTTTTTTTGCCTGCACACTAATCTGACATCAGGCAAGCACTGTCAGCTTTTATGGTCACTAACAACTGTCACTGTCATTATAGCCCATAGTACCTTGCAGTATGAGACAGGCAGGTGAGGGGTGGGGGAGATCTTGAGTCTGAGGAATTAAGGCCGCCTGGCTAGTGCAGTCGCTGCGAACTGTGTAGGTTTTATTTTTGCTCCTGACTGGGTAAAAATATCCATCACCTTACCAAAGATCCCAACCTGGGTCTCCCGAATTAGAGCCCGGAATTCTAGTCTCTCAGGCAGATGCTCCTCATCATTAACAACTTGACATTCCTAATTAACAGTAACACTGTCAATGGAGACCCATGGCAGGGGCTAACACTGCAGCCTACCGTTGTAGAGGTCTGGGTTTCAGTGCCATCTAAGGCACCTGACTGTATTTGATTATAACTAACACACAATTTGTGTGCATTAAATGTAAAAAGTTAGTTTCATATCCTTTACAGAACATCACAATCAACCTCAGCATTATTTGGCTGTTTGTGATTTCTTGGCAAGTTTACATTCAGTAGTTTGTCATTGCTTTCTGAACTACTAGCACTCATACCATTGTATGAAAATCAGTGCAAGGTCATCTGCTGCCAAATCACTGTCAGTTGTTTCAAACGCGGCATGCAGGATTACGAATTGTATCCATAACCACTTCGCAACAGAACCGATATTAAATGTAAACAGAAAGAAAAAATAAACAACAATAGCATGATAGTTCATCACTTTAGGGTAGAAATAAAAACACTGTTCAATAATCAATAACAGCAGAGATGATGTACTGGAGGAGTTTCTCGGAAACACCGCCAAAATTATATTTGCTATAGTTAATTTTCTG
Source organism: Cepaea hortensis (assembly GCA_963921405.1). Classification (NCBI taxonomy): domain Eukaryota; kingdom Metazoa; phylum Mollusca; class Gastropoda; order Stylommatophora; family Helicidae; genus Cepaea; species Cepaea hortensis. Next base: position 93,571,281 of record OY992881.1, on the reverse strand, counting down.
GCACAATAGATTCTCGTGAATCTGAATATGTAAATATTAACTGCAAAATCACATTATAAAAGTGTATAATTAGAATTTGAGAACTAGCTATAATAAACATATAGTTATATTGACTGATTGATTGATCTAGGAACCGACATCACAGCATTTAGGGCATTCCTATAGGCGCTCCGTCCCCATCCTCAGCAGCCTGCGAAGAGTTTGAGAACTAGCTATGTTGCATAACTTATATCACTTAACGAATATATGATAATATCTCAAAATGCAATCCTCACTTGAAAATAGTTAACTTGTTTACATTTTCTATTATTCTCATACATCAATATCATAATGTAGCAGGTCCTTGAACACAAAATCCAGACGTTTTCTGTCTTCCTTTGGCTATTTCCCCATCAAGTTTTGCTGTTGTCATTAAGTTTTTAAGTTTGTCTTTGCTCATTACATGTCCAACAAAAACATTACTGTCTACATCTAATTTCTCTAATTAATTTGCTGCATTCATTTACCTCTCAAACACTGCCTCATTTGGTTTTTCACTGTCCACTGTATTCTTTGGTTTTTCCACAGAAAATGACAACTAAACATAAACATTATAGTCACAAAATACAGTTGTAGTCGCACTGTCATTTATGAAAATAGCAAAATGGTGCAGCATTTCCTCTAAGCCCGTGATTAAAGTCATCATTATTATATAATATTGCATGCTTTATATGTTAAACTACAAAAATAAATACGACTTACAGACTGGGCTGGGGGATATCCTCCACTTCCTGGGTACTGAATGTAAAGATGACATTTATTAGCAAACTAAAAATATCTAAGACTGGCAAATTACAACTTTTAAAATCACATTTGTAAATTTGCACAAAAATCAAAGATCTCAATAGCCGGGTCAGTTATAATTCCTTTATTGCCCATATTAATTTGATTTCTCTCAAACATATAAGTTTTCAACTGATGCTACCAATATCATCATCATGCCATGCTTACATGCTTGGGCTGTCATATTTGCTAATTCCCATGATCACCAGTCTTGGATCAAATCTGTGTTCTTCTTCTGATTATACTAAGTGATTCAGCCATTCATGTATTTATCTAATAGTATTGATTACTAATCATATCACATGCTCCTCTGATCTCTAGTGTATTTAAATAGGATACCAAGCCGCCTCAGATAAGAGCAAAAAACAGAAGATCCTAAGAGCAAATTATGCATTTGAAAAATCCCAAAGCAGTATGAAATCACAAACAAGAGGCCTGAAGAGCACTGCTCTGACAAAATTATAGAAATAAAACCTACTAACGGGTAGATGGATGACATTGAATGGAATCTGCTTTGGGTTAACACCATGACATTTGGTAAGTCTGAATGCATGGAGGAATAGGTAGCCAGCCTTTCCCTCTCTTAGTGGATGACAAATGCAGACACAGAACCCTTGTCTAACTGTGCTCTTGACAATATCAGGGCAATCTGGTTGCTCTAGAGCAGTGGTTCTCAACCGGTGGGGAATTCCCACCAGGGGGGAATTTTAAGGTTTCCAGGAGGGGAATTAAGATTATTTCAAGATCGCGTTGATACAAGAACCGATTACTTGATATTGGGGGGAGAGAAATGACATTCACATATGGTGAAGATGTGCATGGGCCAAAAAAGGTTGAGAACCACTGCTCTAGAGCAAGTAAACCATTTACAAATGCATGCTGAAGTTGGAGGCAGTGACCTCTGAGGTGCATAACCAGATGTGATTCACCAAAAGCAAAGAAGAAAAGCAACAACCCTTGGGACATTGAAGATGGACATAGAGATTTATAGCAGACTATAAAATGCTTGGTAAATGGTGACACATCTCTTGATGAATCTTCATAATGGGTGTCAAAGTGGAGAATCAAGTATTGGAGCTGTTTGCAAAGACAGGAATGGCTTCAAAGTGTCACTAACCATCTCAGAACATCCTTTGACTTATGCTGAGAAAGACAAGCAATATTGGGCTTCTCATTGGTGCAATGGCATGAATTCTTCATGCAGTCACATTCCTTTGCTAAAGGACATTTTAAGTAAAAACTTCTATAAACTTTAATGCCTTTTTTCATGAACTAATTTTTGATCATAGAAACACCAAATTCTGTTAGCTTCATGATAACTTCATCATATGGAAAAGCATTTGCAGAATGTGACTCTTATTATGATCCATGGGAAAGGTTTTTAATCTCTTATTATTTCTCTTGCCTCATGCACCCATGTCTGCAATATTCTGTACCAATCTTTATGAATGAAATCCAGCCTCTTTTTCCAGGAACCATTCCTTCCATCATCTTTCTTTCCAAACCATTGTGACATTTAATATGGCCAAAATATTTCAGATTGTGAGACATAATGCTGTTGATGATCCTGTTTTCTTTGATATTCAAATTTGCAGAATGTCTGTAGTTTTCTTCTGCCTGGTCTGTTTGTTATCTGTTGGGGCATCATCCTTGCACAACATCCATAGGAGTTCAAACACTGACAGCTAATAGTCATCTTCTTAGTCTATGATATTCTAAGAACTTTTCTGTAACATTTAAGCGTAAAAATCCCCATTTTCTCCTTTAATGATTATGAAATGTTGACTATGAGAATATTAATCATAATTAATACCAACACTGCCACTGCATATTTATGACAGAAAATATTCTCCCATTTGTGTAAGCGATCAAGGAAAGACATCTGTGTATATAAAAACGGCATGCAATGAGACAGCGATGAAGACTAAAGCAACATAAAATACACACTGAAACTAATGCTATATGTCGACTGTGTGGATGTGTTAGATGTGTGTTACATCAGACTGCAAGGGCATTAATTAACATTTGGAAATAAGCATGGCCAAGTGAATAAGAGTGATCATTCTTAAACACCCGCTGTAGTAGCGGGTTCACCCTTTCACTGGTTGGACAAAAATACTGACTTCTCCTTGACCTGCCGATGATAATAACCATGCTGACCTCCATTCATTAGTTGTAAAATCAGAACACTTAGTACAGCAACTCCCCATGCCATGACACAAAAGTAGGTGTGATAGAGTTAATGCATATAGGGATGGGAGATAAATAAAACAACATAGCGAGACAGAGTTAAAACCTAGGGTCAGTGAGTAGAATCGATTACAGCTCAGTACAAGCTATAAGGCCATATACAGTGCCGTGAGCAATCAGGGAAACACGGAGGGAAGTCATGTGATTACACGCAATTCATAACCATGTTAGAATTGAGACGCCACTGTGGGCCAGGGCACTGAAGCATCAACATTTATAGTTTAGTGCTGAAGAAGCAGCATCTATAATTTAACACTAAAGCATCAACAGCCACAGTTAATATCAATTATTTGATCTGAAGTCTTACTAACCAGAATCAACAATCAGAAGCCATAGAAATGTCAACCAGCGAGAGTTCCTATTGGGCGACTGCCAGGCCTTCAATTTAATCAGCGTAATGCTAAATAACCATGTTTATTTGGCGAGTTCAGCTTATGTGATGTTAGTTTTCACACTCGGAAGGAACAGTAAGTAGGCATATTATTATTATATTTTACAATACTATTGAGAGCGAACTGACAAGTGACCATGACGCCATTCGCGATTCAAGAATCAGGACACCCGTGACAGACTGCCTGTAGTTTTGATGTCTGGCAGTGTAGCATATGAAATGAATCTCGGGAGCTGTGCAGTGAGGTGTGCCTAATAAATTCTCATTTCCATGAAACGAATGTGTTATAAGTCAATTTGTCATCAGTGAGTTAATTGTACAAAAATGCCTAGTTTTGGACAATCAACCAACGAGCGTCAAAGTAACCCATCCAATACTTGGCACCCCATAACTGATTAAGTGCCATGGGATGATAAATAATCTTATGAAAACTTCCCTTAGCTTCCATGGGCTTATAAATCAAACTATAGTTAAAATATCAATACAGCAGTTTTCCCTATGCCACCCCCTTTGTTTTGACAGAAAATACAACATGTTTGCTACCATATTAACAACTTTTAAGTCATAACTGTGACACACCCCCTGTCCCATTTTCGGTCATCCATTTGTGTTTATTGCAAACCTACTTTTTGTTTGCCACTGCATCTGTTACATTGCCACCAAAGCTATTATCACTGTCATATAGTTTATGACTTAAAGGGTTTATCAAATATACAATAATTTTCATATAGTTTATGATTTAAATGACACATATAAACATGACTTACAGATGTGGCTGGAGGATAGCCTCCACCAGATGGATACTGAAAGTAAATGTAAAATAATAATGTTATCAAACTACAAACATCTTTAGCTGTCAATACCAACGTTCAGCATCAACCCTTTGACTGCACAAACAGAATATGTATCAATAGTCTAAATTGACCCGGGCTCTCAGGTTGACCCTAACTAAAATGGCTACCAGGAAATGTCTTGGGAAGTAAAGATGGTTGGCATGATACCACCCACCGAGTGCTGATTGGTCTATAAATATATATATCTTCAATTGCTAGGTCAGATGTCCCTACCAACATTCTAGATAATTAAACAACAGTTCAGCCTTTTCAGAAATGATGTGTCATTTTATAGAACGGCAAAACCACAGTTAAAGTGGTTAATGTTGTCATTTATTTTGGTGGTTTAAAACCAACCAGGTGAATATGATTTTATATATGTAAATTCATTTTATCTTCTTAAAATTATATTTAATCACAACAACAGAAATGAGATTCCTGAGAGGAATACTCAACGTATCAAGAAGAGATAAGATCAGAAATGAAGAAATCAGGACTAAAGTGGGGGTTAAAGCAGCACTAGATTTTATTAGAAAGCAGCAAGTTAAATGGTTTGGCCATGCAAGTAGGTTATCAGTCAACAGTATACCACAACAAGCAATGATGTACAGACCAGATAGAAACAGAGGAAGAGGCCGACCACGTAAACGTTGGACGGAGGGAATAGCAGAGTCCATGGGAATATCGATATATGAAGCCCATAATCAGGCACTCTCCCGATGTTTATACGCCACCTCGACACCGCAAGGTACAAGAGGAACATGATGAGATGAAATGAGAGATGAGAATTGTGCTTTCTCGCATTATTTATTGATAATGTGTGTCACATGCTGATAATGGCTGGAGTATGTTATAAAGTTATTTATAAGGCTTACCGCAGTTTGATTTTGAGAAGACTGAAATACAAAGAAATGTACAATTTCAACACAAAAGCACATATACATTTTATATAAAGAGAATAAGACAAAATCACTTGCAATGACAATTTTCAATTTAAGAATTGACATCATAACATTCTGGGCAAATCTGTTTCCCGCAGCAAATTTTGCAAGGTGTAAACGCTAAGGTTAAACTGACACACTGACTGTGAACACTTGAATTTAGTCCTTTCATACCATACCAGATGATTGCATAAATCCTAATTTGAGCATCCTTGAGTATGTTATTTCATCTGTTAGTATGTCTTTAACTATTAGTCATTCATAGATGTCTTCAGTATGTCTGCCTTGTCCATGATGAGTTTCAACCACTTTTATTTTGGAGTTCACTAGCCTTGAACTCAGGTGTAGTCCATAAACACTAACTCTAGCAGCACTGGATTTAAATTTGCATGTGGATTAGCTTTCACTATTACCAGTGTCCCTCCCCATCAGGCAAACCCACTCCGACTTCATAGATAATTGTAATTTACATCTCCAAGTCAAGGACGAGAGGTCAGCATTTTAGTCCAACTGTCTGGTGTAGGGGCTGAACCTCTTACCTCGGCACCAGTACACCGGATATTTAAAAATGTGCATTCTTATCCATTCGGCCATTCTGAACTCCTCAAACACTTTTGAAGCCAACAGGTCCACTCGCTCATTACCTCACACTCCAGCATATCCTGGACAGGATGTTCATGTAAGTCCTTGCAAGTGAGAGTTATCTATCCTTGGTATCCACTCCTGGCACATCTATCCATACTACGGATTGAGAATCATACACTGAGAAACAGCCCAGATGTTTCAGCTTTCCTCATACATCTATCCATACTACGGATTGAGAATCATACACTGAGAAACAGCCCAGATGTTTCAGCTTTCCTCATACATCTATCCATACTACGGATTGAGAATCATACACTGAGAAACAGCCCAGATGTTTCAGCTTTCCTCATACATCTATCCATACTACGGATTGAGAATCATACACTGAGAAACAGCCCAGATGTTTCAGCTTTCCTCATACATCTATCCATACTACGGATTGAGAATCATACACTGAGAAACAGCCCAGATGTTTCAGCTTTCCTCATACATCTATCCATACTACGGATTGAGAATCATACACTGAGAAACAGCCCAGATGTTTCAGCTTTCCTCATACATCTATCCATACTACGGATTGAGAATCATACACTGAGAAACAGCCCAGATGTTTCAGCTTTCCTCATACATCTATCCATACTACGGATTGAGAATCATACACTGAGAAACAGCCCAGATGTTTCAGCTTTCCTCATACATCTATCCATACTACGGATTGAGAATCATACACTGAGAAACAGCCCAGATGTTTCAGCTTTCCTCATACATCTATCCATACTACGGATTGAGAATCATACACTGAGAAACAGCCCAGATGTTTCAGCTTTCCTCATACATCTATCCATACTACGGATTGAGAATTATACACTGATAAACAGCCCAGATGTTTAAGCTTTCCTCATACATCTATCTATACTACGGATTGAGAATCATACACTGAGAAACAGCCCAGATGTTTAAGCTTTCCTCACACATCCTGCTCGCTTCTGCTATGTTGCTTGCCTAGTATTTTCCCAAATCAGGCTCTTCTTCCGCCTCATCTGTCTAGTATTTTCCTAAATTAGGCTCTTCTTCCGCCTCATCTGTCTAGTATTTTCCCAAATTAGGCTCTTCTTCCGCCTCATCTGTCTAGTATTTTCCCAAATTAGGCTCTTCTTCTGCCTCATCTGTCTAGTATTTTCCCAAATTAGGCTCTTCTTCCGCCTCATCTGTCTAGTATTTTCCCAAATTAGGCTCTTCTTCCGCCTCATCTGCCTAGTATTTTCCCAAATCAGGCTCTTCTTCCGCCTCATCTGTCTAGTATTTTCCCAAATTAGGCTCTTCTTCCGCCTCATCTGTCTAGTATTTTCCCAAATTAGGCTCTTCTTCTGCCTCACTTGCCTAGTATATTTTCCTACATAGGGCTAATTTATATATTCTATTCATAATTCAAATAAATTTGATTTGCCTTTTTTTTTTGTGTGGGGGGGGGGGGTGTTGATGAGTGATCTTGTAACACCTGTAGCTCTCAATACCTCAATTCTGTTCTCTTCTCCATCCATGACTTTCTCAACATTCTTCTCAGAAACAACCACACTGTCTTCAGCTTCTTCACCATTTCATGACTTATTGTCCAGCATTCACATCCATATTCATATATAAGGACAGGCCACGCACACAACTTTTCACATCACAAATTTGTGTACTTATCACGATATTTCTGTTACCAACATAGTATAACAAAACTTGCAACTTTGCAATAATTTCAATGTCAGGTCAACAGGAGGCATTATTGCATTACCTGTTAAATTTTGTCCTAAATTGTGCATGAATACACAAAAAACAATTGTTACAGTGAGTGTTACTTATAGGCTTACCTGATAACATTCCATTATGTAATATTTATTATTTCATAACAATAATATGATTAAATAACTTCCTAACAAAACAATGACAAGTTCAGAGATGTGGCTCACAATCACACAATATTGACAAGCTTCGAGGACCAACTCTTGCAGACGCAGATGCAGCAATCCCATTAAAGGTGGGTTTGCATTATCAAAAACCAAGAATACAGACACCTACGACAATCAAGAGTTCATTGCAACCACACTGGTAATTGGTATTTGAAAGATACCCCAACTGATAACTAACTAACTAACTAACTAACTAAGATAATGGAATAGACTATTAAAAACAGGCCACAAAGAAAGCTAATGATAGTGCTGACTAGATAGCTACTTATAGGATCTTTTCTTTGTGAGTAAATGACGAGTGACAATAAGTTTTGCAGGCAAACCAAATAACGAGGATTTTTCTGAGGCATACTGCTGTAAATGTGTGTGTTGCTAAGACTTCTACACATTTTGTATCAAATCTCTTTCATATAGAATCATAATCTAGAATAGTACATATCCCATGTCACAACTCTATGATATGGAATAACCACCACAAACTTTACATATCCCATGTCACAACTCTATGATATGGAATAACCACCACAAACTTTACATATATTGTCACAACTCTATAATATGGAATAATCACCACAAACTTTACATATTCTATGTCACAACTCTATGATATGGAATAACCACCACAAACTTTACATATTCTATGTCACAACTCTATGATATGGAATAACCACCACAAACTTTACATATCCCATGTCACAACTCTATGATATGGAATAACCACCACAAACTTTACATATTTTGTCACAACTCTATGATATGGAATAACCACCACAAACTTTACATATCCCATGTCACAACTCTATGATATGGAATAACCACCACAAACTTTACATATTCTGTCACAACTCTATGATATGGAATAACCACCACAAACTTTACATATTCTATGTCACAACTCTATGATATGGAATAACCACCACAAACTTTACATATTTTGTCACAACTCTATGATATGGAATAACCACCACAAACTTTACATATCCCATGTCACAACTCTATGATATGGAATAACCACCACAAACTTTACATATCCCATGTCACAACTCTATGATATGGAATAACCACCACAAACTTTACATATTCTGTCACAACTCTATGATATGGAATAACCACCACAAACTTTACATATTCTATGTCACAACTCTATGATATGGAATAACCACCACAAACTTTACATATTCTGTCACAACTCTATAATATGGAATAACCACCACAAACTTTACATATTCTGTCACAACTCTATGATATGGAATAACCACCACAAACTTTACATATTCTATGCCACAACTCTATGATATGGAATAACCACCACAAACTTTACATACTCTATGCCACAACTCTGACTTCCTAACACTGTCAAATGCTATAAAATTCAACATAAAACCAGACACATATCGACACAAGAACACAACACTAAAACACAACACTCACAGGGTTAACAAATGGTCCTCCTTCATAGGTTGAAGGGTATCCTTGTGATGGGGGATACTGAAAACATACACACCTTGTTCAGTCATGTTTCAATGGAGAATAAGAGGAAAACTAATTTCAGGTATACAATTATGTTGATAAAAAAAATGATATGAGTGAATTGAAATTGCTGCAATAACAGCCATGGGACTACCTTTTACTCACTATCAGTTATCCATTAAAAATAAGATGTCTGCTTGCTTTGAACTCAAACGTAGTCCATACATGTGCTAGTACCTCTAGTGCACTGGACTGATTTTTGCCTTGGATTATCATTCCCTATTACCAGTGTCCCTCACCATTAGGCCAACCCACTTTGACTTATGAGGTGATCACTCATCTTGATTGTTTATCTTTATAAACTGACTCACTATCATGCACCATTAGTAGACTTTTTGCACACTTACAATACCTTCTATCAAAATGTGTCACCACCACTCATTATAATTATTTACCTTTATCTGAAGGGATGTGCCTTGAACAGATTAAAACAAAAATTGCTATATCAAAGGTAGCCTTTTGCAAGATGAAAAACATTATTGACCGATAAAAAGATGTGAATTGCAAAGAGAAAATTTCTGTTGAAGTGTTCCACAAAACCTGTACTTTTGTATGGATGTGAAAGGTGACAATGAGCAGAGAAGCTGAAAAACATCCAAAGGCATTGGAAATGTGGTTACTGAGGAAAATACAAAGAATACCATGGACAGACAGAAAAATCAATGAGCAAGTCCTAGAAGAAGCAAAATGAAAAACTGATTAGAGTTATTTTTAGGCATGTTATGAGAAGAAATAAACTAGAGAACGTGATGACAACTGGCAATATTGAGAGGAAAAGAACAAAGGGAAGGAAAGAAGTAAATATCTGGATGACTTGGCCATGTGGCACGGTCGAGACAAGAGCACAGAGCTGATCCATGACTCTGGTGTTCATATGAGATGATGATGGATTTATATGCCTCCTCAGTGTCTTTACACTAACCCAAGACAAATATGAACAGGAAAAACACAAAGTGTAAAAGATCAGCTTTACAAGATCACTGTTACAAAAAACCCAGGATGTTCCCACAAATGGGTAAATTAAATCATCATCTCGTGTTCTCCTCTTGTGCCTTGCAGTGTCGAGGTGAAGCATAAACAGCAGAAGAGTGCCCGTTTACTGGCTTCATGTATTGAGATTCCCATGGACTCTATTATTCCCTCTGTCCATCATATACATGTCAGTCTTTTCTTCTGGTTCCATTTGGTCTGTATATCATCAGCAAAGAAATAAAAATAATACAAACAAACAAATACTAAAAAGCACTAAAAGTATTACTTTAAGGCATACCAACATTATATAAACATAGTAAGTAGAGCAAGTAAGCAACCCTATTACATGCCTTAATGTGCAATGGACATATTGTGCTAGACTAAATCATTATATTTATTGACCACCGGTCACTTGGGGGGGGGGGGGTATGTGATTAGTATCATGTCAGCTGCCTGTACTTCCCAAGACATTTTAGGCTTGGTCAATCTCTGAGCCCAGGTACATTTTAAACATCAGCTCATATAAACATATATAATAACATGAAAAAAGAAGAATAAAATCAAATGTAAATTATATAAGGTATGAAACAACTGATTTCTCACTGGCTGGCACCTTGGCGCCTCAAATGATGATGGTTTGTAAAATGGAGTTATCCCCTCAAAAGCACAAAGCATTAGCTGAATTTAGAGACCATGTGATGTCCCTGCAGCATGCTCCCTCTCTCGGCCTGCCTAGTTTACTCCAGAGGGAAAGTAACAGCAATATGTCTGGAACAAGACCAGTTGCAGAAGCTGCTGGATTAGCAAAGCAATGCTCTAACTGTACGCCTGTTGGAGCTTCCATCCTAGAGGCTTAAAGCCTCGTCTGCCCTGCCATAACATTTAGTCCTTAGGTTGCATCTCCTTGCACTAGGGTAACGCTAGTTAGTACCCTCCTAATAGTGCTCCTCCGCCCGAAGCCATTGGCACAATGTGAGGTGTCGGTTTGGTTAATGCCACTCAACATACGGTGTTAACAGAAGCAGGTATTACCGTCTACTGTCATATGGTAGCTCAGCCATATCTGACTTTCTCATAATTTGTATTTATATCTGCAAACATAACATGTGACTTACAGATTGGGAGGAAGGATAGCCTCCACTTCCTTGATACTGAAAGTAAAAATTGAATATTTTAATTAGCAAATTAAAATCACCTGCAGCTGCAAAATCCATACATTTTAACTCTTATAGGACATAAAGGTTTAGTGCAGAATTTTTCTCACTGAGTTTTAAGTTACTGATGAAGGTTAAGGGTTAAATATGTCCACATTTTTAAAACTATGTAAATGTTATAAAAAGCAATTAAGGGATATTTAAAATGTTGGCCAGGTCAAAATGAAACAAAACGTTAAGTAGAAGCTATCCCATCCTGATTGCTTTCAAATATTAGTTCAAATATTGCACTCTTGATCTGAAAAAAGTTAATGTCACTATTTTAATTATCATTGACAATTTCTTTAAACATTGGTACTTTTATAATTTCCCAAAAGAACTAATCAGCCATTAAACATACAGTGACAGTTGTTATGATCTTTAGTAACAAGACAATAATAATTAATAATATTGCAGTTTTTGTTTGCCCTATTCTGTTCCTTATATCTGTATTGCATCTTCCATTTGATGTTATCCATGTGCCTGGACACCTGAATTTCTGCACTTGCCCTAAAATAACCTTATTTACTTTAATTGCACTTTAGACACAATCTGTTTCTTTGATACCACCACGACTTCTGTCTTTCTATGATTCAAGCTAAGGCCCACTTTTTCACTTTCTATAACTGTATCTATAATTTCCTGTATTTATTTCTGACTTGCAAAATATAGTTGCAATTTCTGGACAATTAGTAAACAGGCAAAAAAAATCACTGGAAGCCTTGGAGATGTGGTTTTATAGAAGAATGCTGAAAATTAATAATCTGGACATTTTGAGGGAAGCTAAGTCACAAATATCAGAAAGAGGCAGTGATCATATTTGGCCACATTATGAGAAGTCAAAAATGGGAACATGTGACAACTGGAAAGAGAGACTGAGGAAGACAATGTGAGAAAGGCCTTGAACAGGTGAATTTATACAACTATCTTGGAACAGTGTTTAACATATGATGGAAGATGCCTCGTAAAGATTAGAACAAGCATCGCCAAAGCAAAGGTAGCCATCTTGCAAGATGTAAAATATAATCATCAATGAGACAACTGTCAACTGCAGTGGGAAAGAGTGGTTAAGTCCTATGTGGAACCTTTACTGCTGTATGCATGTAAAACATAGACAATAAGCAGATGTCTTGAGAAACATCTAATGGTGGTGGAACAATTAATGAGACAGTGCATCAAGAAACAATTAAAAAACAAAGTTAATTAGACAATTTAGACACAGACGATCACGATTTTGTGGGCAACGTATGAGGAAAAATAAACTTGAAAACTTAGTGAAAACTGGCAAAATAAATGGGAAAATAGTAAAAGAAAGACAAAGAGATAAAACAACTAGGATGACTTGGCCACATGGCGGTAAAAGAGTGCATACCTAATCTGTGACAACAGTGATAATGTGAGATGGCATACAATGAATGCCCATGAATATCAGCATGGCACATGATGATAAAGCCCCTTGCTGGACTTGTGTGTGTGCAATAATGTCAAATATTTTTTAAAATACTTATATCTTAACATAGCAAAAACAAGGATAATGCATACAGATAAAACTAAAATGGAGAAAGAAATATATGTTAATGAGGAAAAATTGGAGGTGGTTGAAAATTCAGACTATCTTGGGTCATTAATTACGGACAATGGTGACACAATGAAAGCAATTAAAAAGCGAATATCTATTGTTCTTCAAAAACTAAAACAACTGAATAAATTGTGGAGTAGGACAGATAGAATTACAAAAATAAAATTGTTAAGAGCATGCATCTTTCCAATTGCAAAATATGCCTGTAAGACCTGGACACTTTCTTAACAAGCTGAACAGTGCATACATCCCTTTGAAAATAAATGTTATAGATAGGTTCTACGAATTTCTTGGATACAGAAAAGAACAAATGCATCCATAAGAGCTGCATACTGAAGAAGGTTGCCTACTAAAGACAATAAAACAAAGAAAACTAATATTTTGGTCACTTGAAACGTCATGAAAGTTTGGAGAGAACAGTCATGGAGGGGTATATGCCTGAGAAGAGAAAATCAGAAAGGCCAAAGAGAAGATGGGTGCAGGATGTGGCAGATGATCTTCAGATGGGTGTATCATATGCGGGACATCTTGCTTATGACCAAGAAGTTTTCCAGACGGATGTTATGGGAACGAAGTTCTGCAAGGAACATGCTACTGAAATGAATAAAATAATGTAAGAATGTAAAATATGTTAGAAAAATAAGCAATATAAAAATAAATAAATATTGTCTAAGGCTTTGTAAGTTAATTTGTAAACATAAATCTGACTTACAGAGGGAGCTGGGGGGTATCCTCCACCTTGCTGATACTGAAAGTGAAATGTACATGTTTTTATTAGCAATTTAACAACATTGCAAAGCAAAAATATAACTTCTAGTATCAAACTTTTACATTTGTACAAACAGCATAGATTACAATATCCTGGCACGTTTTCTCCACTAACCACTTTTATTGATTATATTCACATGACTTTGCACATTGAACTTGTTTACTTAGCATGTCAACAAACATGGCTACCTTTTCATCTAATAACGTACTAATCAATATGTCAAATAAACACTGTCAATTATATGTACATTAACAGAGGAGAATAATTAGTTAATTAACAATGTCAAGACATCTCACAAAGTGTGGAAGATAAGATTTACAGTGTTACAAGTGGAAAAAAATCAGTCCTGCTGAAGAAAGTTTTTGGTAAAAGAAAATCTGAAAAATGCTGTTGCACTGTCATAGCTTTGAAAAAAGATGAAATTAAAAATATTTATCAGAAATCAACGGCCCCAAAAAGAGATTCATCTGCTGCATGGCATAAAAGCAGTAACAATAATATTCCAAGCTGACATAAAATTTCTTAACAGGCAAGTCAAGACCCATTGTTTGGTTGACCAGATCAAAGAACAAATACATGGAAAGAACCTGCAACTGAAAATAACTAAGTAGATTGAATATTGGCTAAATGCAACATTCCTGCCCTGGTAGTATGGGCACAGCAGAAGGGCATGACTATAACAATAATGACTGACAAACAGCAACAAACAAAACGCTTCAGTGTCAGAGTTTTGCGACTTTCTAGGTGCCAACAGTTTAGGCACACAAAATCTAGTTGCACTAGTCAAGTGGAATCTTGCAGATACTGTTGTCGGAACAATTACATCTGAGGGTCACGCCTCAATCGCTGCTGTGCTAATCATTTCAGAAATAACCCTACATATAACTGATCATTACACCAATAATCAAAATGGTCAGAACAACATTTCTGAAGAACAGCAAACAGTGAAGACATCCCTTTCTCTGAGCTAAACAACTGGAAAACAAAGTATAGCGCAGCTTTACAAATTTACAATTACAGGAAGCAGAGGACATTGTGGCAACGGCCTTTACCAGCACACAACAAGAAAGTACAACTCTCTAATCAATCTGCAGTTTTCATCTCCCTCTTGAAGGATTGATTGCCTTATTTGCCTCATCATCATCATCATCATCATCATCATCATCATCATCACTACCATGAGTATTCCCATCAACTATGCAAGCTTACAAATATAAATGTGACTTACAGATGGGGCTGGGGGATTAGCTCCGCCAGATGGATACTGAAAGTAAACACACAAGATATTTATTACCAAATTAAAACTACCTGCGGCTACAGAAATCGTAATTTATAATCTCATATCTGTAACCATCCACAAATAGTAAAAGGGTAATAGTACAAAAAGTACAAGGAAATGAGGGTAATAGTAAAAAAAAAGTACAAGGAAATGAGCGGGCTGACAAGCTCGCAGGTATAGCTAAGGTGGAGGGCGGATGCGCCATGCACCAGGCTGACATTCTGAATGCTCTGCGAGAGGTAAGACTTGTGCGAGAACCAAGTAATGACTGCGAATCTACAACCATGGTCAGACTGCGAGAACAGCAAATCAAAAGAGGGGTGGCCAAAGAAGAACACTATGCAGGAAGCCAAAGAAGATTGATAAACCAACACAGAACTGGTGCCGTTAGCAACTATACGCTGTGGGATTTGCTGAGGAGGGGATCCGATAACTTATGGACTGAATGGTTCGATGTGCAATGAGGATGATCTGTCAACTAACTAACTAACTAACTAACTAACAAATAGTAAAAGAGTTTAGAAGTAAAAGGATCAACTACATTGCACTAGGGAATGAAAACAGTTATGTATGTATAACTCCTGTGAAACAGTGAGAGATACTAAACACAGACACAATGAACATACCTTACAACAAACACACTGACACAGTGTTCATACCTTACAATGAACTCCACTAAGGCAAACATAAATCACATGAACAATTTTTAAAAATAAAATAAAAATACGTATACTATGACACAAGAATCAACATTTTGATTATACTAATCTTCCCCAGGAACAACACAAACATATCTATAGAAAAACATGAAATTAGAAAATTTAATAACATTATATACTACTTTTAATAACAATATATTAAGTGACAAATATAAACACAACCTACATATGAGGCCTGAGGATTGGCACCACCTGCTGGATACTGAAGGTGAAAACAAAACAAAAACAAATTATGAACATATCAAAAGACATCTGCAGAATCATACATTATAATATGACTCATCTAACCATGCAGAAATAGCCAAACGTTTCAAGAACTAGTCCACTTTTCGTTGCTCACCTCTGGATAGTTAAATGCAACACAAATATGTGTAACTGTGGCATCCATGAGGTGACTGAATTATTGAGAAATAATATACAGGTATTTATCAACACTCATAGAAGATAAAGGATAAAAAAACAAAAAGGTCTTAAAAGGAAAGAAGATCAACTTCATTGCACCAGGTTTTATCCCATGTAGTTCAGTCTCTCTCCAAAAGGCGGCCTGCCAAAAGCGCCACCACAAAGAACGAACTCCGTAGCTCCAGCATTGACCCCCAGGAGTCTCCAAGAAAATCGCTTTCATAAACCAAACATAGTCCTGAATTGAACCCATGATCTTTGGAGCATGAGGCAGCCGGCATAACCACTTCGCCACAAAGACTCCCTAGAAGATATAGGATAGAAGTAGAAACCAGGGGCAGACAATAATTTTGATGCTTGTTTTAGGGCTGCAAAACTATTTCTTAAAGTCACAATACAGACATCACATAAACATTGTATACAACCTAATCACAAGATAGCAGGAGGCACACTGAGACTGAAATAAAGTAACATCCTGAAAAAGGTCTGCTACACGATGATAGTATTACAAATTATGCAACTATATAATCATTTCAATGTGAAGTCATCGAGAGACTTTGCTACACTCATATACCAGTAAACAATTCTGTCATGGGTAGCACAAAAGGTCTACAAAACAACAATCATTTATGTAATGGTTCAAATAATGCATGTTAACGCCTTAAAAAAAAAACAAATCAGACACCACAAATGACAAGATTAAAAAGAATGAAAAAAGATTACAAAGTTCAAGTTCAAGTTCATTATCCAACAAAATCTATTTCACAACCTAAAATAACCAAGTTCATGATCTGACAACATGTACAAGTTTCAAGCATAAGTCCTTTTGGATCCAGCTTGAGAAGACCCCTTTGAGATGATTTTGTATAGAAAACTACAAAGAAGGGGTCCATACCTTAGGCAATTAGAGGTGATTGTGACTATCTAGAGATCTTATTCTCGGGGTAGAAAGGAAGTTCAATAAGTATGTTTTGCAATAAAAAACAAACAAAGGCTTGAATGGTGTCAAGTCTAAACACTGTATATATGTTATTCTACATCTCTTTGATATCTAATACCCATTTTATTTATCAGATCTTATTTACTCCAATTCTTAAAGCCAGTGACAGACAGTTTTAGCTCTAACTTGTAGTCTGAGATGGCTAGGCTACATTTTGCTGTAGATATAACTATGTGATACTTCTTTAATTATATCAAAATTCCCTCTTTGAAATGTGAGGTTTTTGCCAATACACAATGTAAAATCATTAAAGGCTAGTTAATGAACGAAGCATATATTGGAGACAGCATTTATATCTCATAGGAATCTAATGTAAGTAAGAATAATATCTAATTGATTCTTATGGAACCTGCTGTTAAAAATGTTAACAGTAAGTCAAAGAAGGCGTATATGTAAAGAAGCATTACCTTGTCTTCTAATGTCATAAAGCTATGACCCAATACAAGTGACTATTTTAAGATACGCGTTTTACAATGAGCATAATTTGTTTTTTAAAATCCAAAATACTTACGCCAGAGCCTGGGAAGGAAATTTTGCTAATTTTGAAGTTTCCTTCAATGTAAAGATTGCGTGCAGCCTCTTTTTCAATACGATGGTTGAAGTCACAGAAATGTTGCTCATTAACAAAGATCTGTACAAACAAACAGATATAATTAATTACTTTTCACATAGATTGTTAGAATACTAACTATAAAACTTTATTTATAGACCAAAGGACCCAATTCTAGATTATGTAAATGAAATACTTGAGCCTGAGTAAATTCTTCCCTTTTTTAGTGCAATACACATGAAATATGCTTTCTTTTTATACATAGCAGAAAAAGATCAATTCAAGTCTTCATCTCCACGTGTTGACCTCTCTGTATTTATACATCTTCCTCACTTGTTCTTAGATCTCCATGTTAATGTCTCTAATATAAGTAGTAGTTAGTCTCTAATATAAGTAGTAGTTAGTCTCTAATATAAGTAGTAGTTTGTCTCTAATATAAGTAGTAGTTTGTCTCTAATATAAGTAGTAGTTAGTCTCTAATATAAGTAGTAGTTTGTCTCTAATATAAGTAGTAGTTAGTCTCTAATATAAGTAGTAGTTTGTCTCTAATATAAGTAGTAGTTAGTCTCTAATATAAGTAGTAGTTAGTCTCTAATATAAGTAGTAGTTAGTCTCTATCATAAGTAGTAGTTAGTCTCTAATATAAGTAGTAGTTAGTCTCTAATATAAGTAGTAGTTAGTCTCTAATATAAGTAGTAGTTAGTCTCTAATATAAGTAGTAGTTAGTCTCTAATATAAGTAGTAGTTAGTCTCTAATATAAGTAGTAGTTAGTCTCTAATATAAGTAGTAGTTAGTCTCTAATATAAGTAGTAGTTAGTCTCTAATATAAGTAGTAGTTAGTCTCTAATATAAGTAGTAGTTAGTCTCTAATATAAGTAGTAGTTAGTCTCTAATATAAGTAGTAGTTAGTCTCTAATATAAGTAGTAGTTAGTCTCTAATATAAGTAGTAGTTAGTCTCTAATATAAGTAGTAGTTAGTCTCTAATATAAGTAGTAGTTAGTCTCTAATATAAGTAGTAGTTAGTCTCTAATATAAGTAGTAGTTAGTCTCTAATATAAGTAGTAGTTAGTCTCTAATATAAGTAGTAGTTAGTCTCTAATATAAGTAGTAGTTTGTCTCTAATATAAGTAGTAGTTAGTCTCAGGTTCATATCATTCCTGCACACTTGGATGAAATGATGCCATGCATGTTTTAGTTTATTACTGTAAGTTGGACTGAAGTGTAGAAGGTGACTGACTGTCATTGGGTTACTGCCACACACATACAGATCCAGCAAACATATCATGAACTTGTGTTTCAGCCTGACGTGTCCTGTTAAAAGTTAATTGCATGTCGTTTCCAGAACATCGCAGTCAGTCCCAGCATTTACGATTGTGATTTTCTAGGCAATTTTATGTTCAGTATTTGGACATGTCTTTCTGAATGGTCAAAGCATCCGCCATTGTGAAAATCCATGCAAAGCGATCTGCACCCAAATTGCCTTCATCTGACTTCAAACCCGATATGTTAGGGTTGTGAAACTATGATCACTACATCAAAGCTACAGTTGCTGACTGTCTTTTTTGCAAAACTAAATTTAAGGAAAAAATACAGTAAACCTCAAATTTAATGCCTCTTGAAATAAAGGATTTAGGATTTAATGGGCTAATAATAATACAGTAATTTATATATATATATATATATATATATATATATATATATATATATATATATATATATATATATATATATATATATATATATAAGAGAATAATTGTTTGTGTGTCCTTTATGCGTTCCTGAACGGTCCATCCGACTGAGATGAAATTTTCTACAGATGACTCCCGCGAGCCAACTGGCATAGTTTGTTAGTTTAAAAACAGTTATTTACGTATTAAATCAATGTTACAAGGAACAACGTCTAATTAAGGGGACTTAACAACAAAAGTTATATGAAGGGACATTACTTTTAGTAACATTGCTATATTATTTAATTTAAATAATTGTTGTATTTTTCTTAAAGTTTTATAAAATGTTTAAAGAAGTTATCTACAGGCATATGCGTTATAAAAAAGGTGATAAACACTTTAAGGCATCGTCAAAGTTTTCGTAAAAATAATGGATCTATTTTAGATACGTGAAAATTTTCTAACTCCGAACAATATCATCGAAGCTACAATTTTAAGTGTGAAATTTAAAGGAGAAGATGTACTGTTGCCTCGCATCCCAATGATTCCAACAAATATGCCATTCAAATTCAAACGTCTGCAGTTTCCGGACAGACAGACAGACAGACAGATAGACAGCCAGATAGACAGATAGATAGCTCCCCGCCAGGCCGGGTCAGCTAGTATATATATATATATATATATATATATATATATATATATATAAAACAGTTATGTTTCAAAATATTAAAACATGATAACCTAATCTTGGCTTGAAAGTTTACAATAAGCATATAGTCAGGGTGGCCAATTTATCTTGCAAGAATCTTGAATAGTTTTTGCTATTTTCATAAGCTGTGATTAAATCATGGTTTTGAAAACATCCACTCAGATTGCAAGTTGATTAGCATCCTCTTTGTCTAATATGCAGCGTGGGTTGGTATCCAAGGAATTATGCATCTGTCAAAACCTTTGGTCAAGTTTTCAAAGGAAAGAATCATAACATTTGGTTCCGTTATCGTTTTTTTAATACACTGCAATTATTATTGAGAGTGCATTTGTAAAAATCACAAATTGTTTCTTGGAATTTGTTTTGTTCTGAATAAATGTTTCCGCTGTTTGTTTCAAAGTTTCTGCTTCAGTGTTGAAATTAATACACAATTTACTGAAGTTAATGCACTAATTTACCTGTGGAAAATGATGCAGACTGGAAACCATTATTTAATTTGATTTGAACATCGGTTCCACCCTTTTCAGTTGCATTAATGTTGAGCCAGTGTACAGAGAGTGTATAATGTAGTGCCTAAACACATGCCTGGAGCAGATTTGAATGTTTAAATGACCAGGGCTCCCAAGTTGACTGAAACTAGGCACCAGGAAATGCCTTGGGAAATAAAGGCAGCTGGCATGCGACTGGGCACTTCATCCACTGGGTGTCAATACAACTACGGGTCAAGAACCATATGCCCAATGTGCCATCAGTGTGTAATTTCAAACGAGCCCTTGACTTACAAGGCAGGAATGTGTCCAATGTGTTTTAGGAAATGCTCGATTCATACATTTTATGGATGTGCTTTCTGTGTATGTATGTTACTTTTTAAGCATGATTTTATTAACTCTTCAACCAATAACCATCAGTTCCTTCATGATGTCCAAACATTGTTTGCGCTTTTTTTTGGGTGTGTTCTGGTTATTGTGTTCTCCAGTGTCAGAGAGCAGTCTAGTGCTACGTTCAAGTATGCAGGAATCTTTTATTCTCAAATTTCTTGTCCATATAAATGTAGCTGTAATCTTTGTTGGACAAACTTTCAAGGGCTAGTGAAAGGGCTAGTGTGCTTTGCACACATTTACTTGCAGCTTTATTTTATTCAAAGTTTGGATTAAAATAACAAGGACCCTGTTGTTATAAACATGCTTTGTTATTCATCATATCTCCATTCAGCAGTATTCCTTCATCTCATTTGCCATTGCAATTTATTTGCATGTCGAGAGTCTCAGAGGTGAAGTGGCTCAGTGGTGAGGTGGCTCAGTGGTGAAGTGGCTCAGTGGTGAGGTGGCTCAGTGGTGAAGTGGCTCAATGGTAAGGTGGCTCAGTGGTGAGGTGGCTCAGTGGTGAGGTGGCTCAGTGGTGAAGTGGCTCAATGGTAAGGTGGCTCAGTGGTGAGGTGGCTCAGTGGTTAAGCGACTCAGTAGTGAAGTCGCTCAGTCAGTGGTGTAGTGGCACAATGGTGAAGTGGTGAAGTGGCTCAGTGGTGAAGTGGCTCAGTGGCTCAGTAGTGAAGTGGCTCAGTGGTGAAGTGGCTCAGTGGTGAAGTGGCTCAGTCAGTGGTGAAGTGGCTCAGTCAGTGGTGAAGTGGCTCAGTCAGTGGTGAAGTGGCTCAGTGGTGAGGTGGCTCAGTGGTGAAGTTGCTCAGTGGTGAAGTGGCTCAGTGGTGAAGTGGCTCAGTGGTGAAGTGGCTCAGTGGTGAGGTGGCTCAGTGGTTAAGTGGCTCAGTCAGTGGTGAAGTGGCTCAGTCAGTGGTTAAGTGGCTCAGTGGTAAAGTGAAGGGTCACGAACATGGAGGATAGGCAGGGAAACGGTTAAGGCCTCTGGAGTGTTTATGCTCGTGGCCACTGTTTGCATTCACATTTTCCTCATGTTGGACTGGTAGTTTATGGTTCCATCGCCCTGCTACTGAGTTGAGTGCATGGCGCGACGCTGTGAGCTGTGAATTTTGTGTGAAATGCTTTTAAATCTGCCCGAGTTTGTGGAGCATGAACTGCATGTTCAAAGCAATAACGGCTGGCTATGTCCAGAATTGACCAGTTTTTGTGCTTTATGCAGAAATGTGTTGCTGCTGGTTGACTGCCGCTTCCTTTGATGATGAGCTGTGTATCGTGGAGGACTGTTGTTTTGGCATTCTGGAAACGGCATTATGTATAGTGAAATGTCTTTTTACATCTGTCCGAGGTGTTGTGGCGTGAACTGCAGGCTTGAAAATGGCAATGCTGGCTACAAAACATCTAGAAATGGAACAACATCTAGAAATATCTGCATGCATGGCGGCTGGTCGTGATCGGTTTTTTGCCTTGTTTTCTGATGACTGCCGTTTCCATCGATGATGAACTGCATGTATTTTCATAGAGGACTTTTGTGTTGGCATTATGTACAGTGAAATGTTTTTTTTTTACATCCGTTCATGGTTGTTTTGTTGCGTGAACTACATTTCGGAGAAAAAATGGTGTGGCTGGCTAGAAAACATCTAGAAACGGAACAACAATATCTAGAAATATCGAGACTTTGTAGGCTAACATCTGGTTGGGATAGTGACTGCCGCTTCCATCAAGGATGAACTGCATGTTTCGAAGAGGACTTTTGTGTTGGCATTATGGCGACGCCATTATGTACAGTGAAAGTTTTTACATCTGTCCGAGATGGTTTTGTTGCGTGATCTGCATTTCGGAGATAAAATGGCGTGGCTGGCTAGAAATCATCTAGAAATGGAACACCAACATCTAGAAATATCGAGACATTGTAGGTGAACATCTGGTTGGGAAAGTGACTGCCACTTCCATCAAGGATGAATATTTTGTAGACTTTTGTGGTGACATTCTGGTGGCGGCATTATGCACAGTGTGCCTGAGTGGGCTGTTGTTTGTCAAAACTCCTGCCTTTTCCACTTTTCACATGGGGCAGTAACATTTTATGTGATATTCACTGGAACAGGAATGGAGCATAATGGGGACGACCCGATGCTGTGATGTTGGAACTGTGACTGAATTGAACAGTGGTGAAGTGGCGCAGTGGTGAAGTGGCGCAGTGGTGAAGTGGCGCAGTTGTAAAGTGGCTCAGTTGTAAAGCGGCTCAGTTGTAAAGTGGCTCAGTCAGTGGTGAAGTGGATAGGTGGTGAAGTTGCTCAGTGGTGAAGTGGCTCAGTAGTGAAGTGGCTCAGTGGGGAAGTGGCTTGGTGGTGAAGTGGATAGGTGGTGAAGTGGCTCAGTGGTGACATGGATATGTGGTGAAGTTGCTCAGTGGTGAAGTGGCTCAGTGGGGAAGTGGCTCGGTGGTGAAGTGGATAGGTGGTGAAGTGGCTCAGTGGTGACGTGGATATGTGGTGAAGTTGCTCAGTGGTGAAGTGGCTCAGTGGGGAAGTGGCTCGGTGGTGAAGTGGATAGGTGGTGAATTGGTGAAGTGGTGACGTGGATAGGTGGTGAAGTGGCTCAGTGGTGACGTGGCTCAGTGGTGAAGTGGCTCAATGGTGAAGTGCTCAGTGGTGAAGTGATCCAGTGGTTAAGCTGCCTGCCTTGTGCTTCAAAGTTTGTGAGTTTGTTTCCAGACTATCATTTGGTTCATGCGTGCAGTTTTCTCAGAGACTCCCAGAGGTAGTCGCTGGAGCTATGGAATACATACTTTGTGTGACGCTTTCTGCAGGCCGCCTGATGGAAAGAGACTAAGCCATCTGGGACTAAACCCGGTGCAATGAAGTCAGTACCCTCACTTTTAAACCTCCTTTTAAACTCTTTTCTTTTGAATTCTTTCTATGAATTCTAGATTGATGTGACACACACACACACACGCAAGCACATGCACACACACATTCTACCCAAGTTGGAAACAAACTGCTGTCTTAATTCTGAAATATGTACAAGGGAGCTTCACATGAAAACCTTGCTCATTGTGTGTGTGGGTGTGTGTGTGTGTCTGTGAGTGTGAGTGAGTGTGTGTGCATGCATGCGTGCGTGCGCGTGCATGAGAGAGAGAGAGAGTGAGAGAGAGAGAGAGAGAGAGAGAGAGAGAGAGAGAGACAGACAGATAGAGAGAGAGAGAGAGAGAGAGAGAGAGAGTGAGTATATTCTGAAAAAGTATAGAACAAATGGTATCTTTTTTGATGTAGTCACCACTGCGTTCAATGCAAGTCCTCCAGCGCCGATAAAAAGCTTGGATTCCTGCAGAAAAATATTCTCGTCGCGTGTGTAACCACTCATGTATCACTGCTTCATCGGACCAAAAAGTTTTGAAACTTCCTACACCACTCATACACTTGCTGGACTGACAGGCATGCATCACCATACTGGACCTTCATTCGCTGATGAATTTCTATAGGGTTTCACCCCTTCACTGATAAAAAACAGATAACAGAATGCTGCTCCTCTTTGGCATATGTCAAAAGTGGGGCTGCCATATTTAACCAGTCCTTTTGACTTCACAGTGTTCATCTGCACCATGATGTCATGTGCTTAACCCTCTTGACATCTTTAACAACAATACTGACAGTTTACAAGACAATGGCATGAAAACAGTTGGATTGTTATTATTTTTTACTTTCTGTTTTTCCTGTAGATTAGTTTTAGCAAATATTCTTAGTATCTCCATACCTGATATCCTTCGTTTTTCACAAGAAACTTCACTTTACAATTTTCACCCTTCCTGAAAGGAAAGCCACCATGTCTGTCTTCAGGTCCCCAATTACCGCGAAAGTGATTTCTGACGACCACGTCAGGAAACCTTATGTCAAATGTAATTGGTGTGTCATGCTTGAGGTCACTCTCTTTGCACAGACTAATCGTGACTCTGTGAATTATAAATACATGTACTACACATGAGATGCAATAATAAAATGAGAAAATAAGATATGCAGGAAGACATTATCATTAAATCGTAGATCAAATGTATCTGATGTGTCATGGTTGAAGTGACCCACTTTGCACAGACTAAAAGTGACTGTGTGAATTATAAATACATTCATTACACATGAGATGCAATAATAAAGGAGGAAATAAGATATACAGGAAGACATTAATAATTCAAGCTAAAATAATCAAGTGTTGTTCCACCTGATATGGGTAACCATGTCCCTCCACAACTTCTGTTCCCTAGCACTAGGTATCAATTTCTACTTTTCTGCCTTTCATCTCCCATTAAAGCATAAGCCCTCAACCAAGTCTTTTGTAGACTTGTCCATGATTGTTTAGAATCTGTAGCTGAGTTTTCTTAGTTAGTCAGCAGATTATTCTCAATGTACATAAAACATTCTGTACATAAGTGCTCAGAGTCCCCCCTCAGTTATCTGCCTGTGGCTGTCAACAACACCAGTTCTGTGTTGGTTGACTATTCTTCTTTGTCTCCTTGTATAGAGAGCATCTGTTGGGTTTTTCCCCAGGACATGCTGGTGTGGTGTGAAATGAGCAGGCAGACAAATTGGCTCGGTCTGCACCCGTTGGTAGAAGAGACAAACATAGTTATACAAGAGACAAACATACATATACAAGAGACAAACATACATATACAAGAGACAAACATACATATACAAGAGACAAACATAAAAATACAAGAGACAAACATACACATACAAGAGACAAACATACATATACAAGAGACAAACATACACATACAAGAGACAAACATACACATACAAGAGACAAACATACATATACAAGAGACAAACATACACATACAAGAGACAAACATACACATACAAGAGACAAACATACATATACAAGAGACAAACATACACATACAAGAGACAAACATACATATACAAGAGACAAACATACACATACAAGAGACAAACATACACATACAAGAGACAAACATACATATACAAGAGACAAACATACACATACAAGAGACAAACATACATATACAAGAGACAAACATACATATACAAGAGACAAACATACATATACAAGAGACAAATATACATATACAAGAGACAAACATAGTTATACAAGAGACAAACATACTTATACAAGAGACAAACATACATATACAAGAGACAAACATACATATAAAAGAGACAAACATACATATACAAGAGACAAACATACATATACAAGAGACAAACATACATATACAAGAGACAAACATACATATACAAGAGACAAACATACATATACAAGAGACAAACATACATATACAAGAGACAAACATACGTATACAAGAGACAAACATACGTATACAAGAGACAAACATACATATACAAGAGACAAACATACATATACAAGAGACAAACATACATATACAAGAGACAAACATACACATACAAGAGACAAACATACATATACAAGAGACAAACATACATATACAAGAGACAAACATACATATACAAGAGACAAACATACATATACAAGAGACAAACATAAAAATACAAGAGACAAACATACACATACAAGAGACAAACATACATATACAAGAGACAAACATACACATACAAGAGACAAACATACACATACAAGAGACAAACATACATATACAAGAGACAAACATACACATACAAGAGACAAACATACATATACAAGAGACAAACATACATATACAAGAGACAAACATACACATACAAGAGACAAACATACATATACAAGAGACAAACATACACATACAAGAGACAAACATACACATACAAGAGACAAACATACATATACAAGAGACAAACATACATATACAAGAGACAAACATACACATACAAGAGACAAACATACATATACAAGAGACAAACATACATATACAAGAGACAAACATACATATACAAGAGACAAACATACATATACAAGAGACAAACATACATATACAAGAGACAAACATACTTATACAAGAGACAAACATACATATACAAGAGACAAACATACATATAAAAGAGACAAACATACATATAAAAGAGACAAACATACATATACAAGAGACAAACATACATATACAAGAGACAAACATACATATACAAGAGACAAACATACATATACAAGAGACAAACATACATATACAAGAGACAAACATACATATACAAGAGACAAACATACGTATACAAGAGACAAACATACGTATACAAGAGACAAACATACATATACAAGAGACAAACATACATATACAAGAGACAAACATACATATACAAGAGACAAACATACATATACAAGAGACAAACATACGTATACAAGAGACAAACATACGTATACAAGAGACAAACATACATATACAAGAGACAAACATACATATACAAGAGACAAACATACATATACAAGAGACAAACATACATATACAAGAGACAAACATACATATACAAGAGACAAACATACGTATACAAGAGACAAACATACATATACAAGAGACAAACATACATATACAAGAGACAAACATACATATACAAGAGACAAACATACATATACAAGAGACAAACATACATATACAAGAGACAAACATACATATACAAGAGACAAACATACATATACAAGAGACAAACATACACATACAAGAGACAAACATACATATAGAAGAGACAAACATACACATACAAGAGACAAACATACATATACAAGAGACAAACATACATATACAAGAGACAAACATACATATACAAGAGACAAACATACATATACAAGAGACAAACATACTTATACAAGAGACAAACATACATATACAAGAGACAAACATACATATACAAGAGACAAATATACATATACAAGAGACAAACATACATATACAAGAGACAAACATACATATACAAGAGACAAACATACATATACAAGAGACAAACATACATATACAAGAGACAAACATACATATACAAGAGACAAACATACATATACAAGAGACAAACATAGTTATACAAGAGACAAACATACACATACAAGAGACAAACATAGTTATACAAGAGACAAACATACACATACAAGAGACAAACATACACATACAAGAGACAAACATACACATACAAGAGACAAACATATATATATATACAAGAGACAAACATATATATATATATACAAGAGACAAACATACATATACAAGAGACAAACATACATATACAAGAGACAAACATAGTTATACAAGAGACAAACATAGTTATACAAGAGACAAACATAGTTATACAAGAGACAAACATACACATACAAGAGACAAACATAGTTATACAAGAGACAAACATATATATACAAGAGACAAACATACTTATACAAGAGACAAACATACATATACAAGAGACAAACATACATATACAAGAGACAAACATACATATACAAGAGACAAACATACATATACAAGAGACAAACATAGTTATACAAGAGACAAACATACATATACAAGAGACAAACATAGTTATACAAGAGACAAACATACACATACAAGAGACAAACATAGTTATACAAGAGACAAACATATATATGCAAGAGACAAACATACTTATACAAGAGACAAACATACATATACAAGAGACAAACATACATATACAAGAGACAAACATACATATACAAGAGACAAACATACATATACAAGAGACAAACATACCTTTTGGCATCATGGTCAATGGTTCCCTCCACAATAATTTCCTTGCCTTCAGACAGTGGGAATGGAATCGGTGCAAGATGAGGAGTAGTCATCTGAGAATAAATTATAGCCATTAAGCAGACGTCATACAGTCATACACTATTAGGTTCTGTTTTTGCCTTCCAGGACATGGAATATGTTGAGAACTTCCAAAGGTCATCATTGTAACACATAAACACAGTTTTACACACAGGGCAAAAACATTCATAAATACACACACATACACACTTATGCATGTGTGTATAAAACAAAGACCAAAGCACTAAAAGTTCATGTGTCCCTCATTTGTGTTGTTCATACATCTGCACTTTTTTAAAATCTAAATATAACAAGTTCAAGGCTAAAAGAGCATGCAGATCCTTCAAATATGAGTGAACTAACACTTTAATGGTCACCTCCGACAGAAGGCATATCTAGAATGAGCAGGCTCATTTTAGTGCAGTTCCCATGGAGAACTCTCAAAGAGAGCTGCAAGTAAGTGACTACAGAAATGCACACAAGAGGAACTGGAGAAGGCGGAAATGTTTTAAACAAGGAGAAAGTAAAGGAGTTCAAGCTCCGTGCCACAAAGGCTTTAAAGCTAAATGGGATAATTTCACGAGTTGGGAGGTGATAAGACATTGGGTAGATTCTGGAAACTACACAGACACATATATAGAAACGACTAGTCTACCAGAATGGGAACAAACAGTATATAGGGATAACGACATGCTCATGACAACAGACAAGGAGAAAAGCGAGGCCCTATTGAAGAGATCTATAACACAGACAGATCTCAATGAGCTAAAGAGCATCTGGAAAGTTTTATCAGGGATGACAGATATGATGATGTGAATCAGGTAGAAGATATAAAGTATTGAAAATAGCAAAGGACACTGTGTCAGGACTGACGGGGTCAGGCATGTTCATATGAAGGATGTGCATGATATAGATTTGGAGGACCTCTTGTAATCTGAGCATTAGAAAGGCATAAGTGCCACAAGAGTGGGTGTACAGCTATTTAATCCCACTACCCAAGACAATCAAGCATCAATCAAGACTCAATAGCTATAGGATGATCACCTTGTAAAATTTAATTGGTAAGGTATTGGAGAAGATAGTTGCTATTAAGTTGTGGGAATACTTGGAAATGGAAAAGCCACACCCAAGAGGATTGGGGAGTTACATGCTAAAGAAAGACATCTGGTCACATGCAGTGACATTTGCTTTTGATGTTTACGAGGCGTTCCACATTAGACAGGAAACAACGACATCAGCACTGGATCTTGAGGATGCAAATAACAGTCAGATATGATCTCTTAATGCACACTTTTACTGAGAAGGGTGTTAGTCCCTGGATGGTGAATTGGATAGCAACCACCCTGCACTCTTGTAGGGCTGCTCCATGCCAGGTTCATGGACCTCAGAGGCATGCAATATTATCCCAGGATTACCACAAGGCTCTACAATCTTGCCTTTGCTATTTAATATTTACACGAGCAAGATTGCAAGCATTGAAGCACCGGGAATTGGAAGAATACTGAAATTTGCAGATAATGTCCTTGCGTATAGGGAGGGAAGAGACAGGATGCAAATTAAGCAAGAGTTGCAGGAGATAGTAAACAAAATGACTGACTGGTGCACAGAGATGGGTGGTGTTATCAATCTAGATAAGGCGTCTCTGTTATTGTGCTCTCTGGAAATAGAATTATTAAGGCTACCGTCACAGATTTTACAATAAATGACGGAGTAGTCTAGACACCTGGGAATCACCTGCAACTGAAGCCTGTCTTTCTAGGAACATGTGGAAGTTCTTATGAGATATAAGAAGAAAATTGACACTATGGCAGCAATGGGTATGGAGCAAAGAATGTTGTTCATTCTATTAGCATCTGATTATCTCAGTAACTGAGTATTGATTAGGACTGCTCAGTGTCAAAGGGTCAGCTAGAATTCATAAAGAATGAAGCTTTGCAGGCAATGCTGGGATGTATAATGGACATTCCAATAGTGTGTATGAGATACATCCTGTCTTTGTCAATCATTGTAGGCAGAATCAAGGTGTAGAAGGCTATGTTTTTGTCATATCTCTGAGTGACCATAGACAAGGAACACATTCTGCATGAAGCCCTGGACAAGAGCCATAAGCTAATAAGAGGAAAATCATGGATGGCTCAAATAGAGGACACAGTCAGAAAAGTGGTATGCTTGAAAACATCGCGAGAGGAGAGAAATGGGTCAGAATGCCAGAAGAAATGTCAAACCTGTGCAAGGTCCTAATCACACTGAATTAGAATTGTAGAAATTGGCCAGCAGGCAGAGCTGAATGGGAGGTGCAACAATTGATACACAAAAATGTGTGCGCAGGTGATGTAATCATCTTCATGGATGACTCTGTGCTAAGAAGCAAATGTAATGCCTGGGCATTCATAGTGAAGGTTAATAAATGGACAGTGTTTATTGCAGGAGAAGCTGGCATATGATACCACAGCATGAAGTCCGAGGATATAGCTGGAGGCAGTCAATGCAGCTTTCTGATTGCTGGAGGATAACAGAACACACATAGCATGATTATAACGGACTCACAGAGCATACTGAGCACGATGAAGACAGGCATTCTTCATGCAGAGTGGAGTGGCATGCTTCAATTAAAAAATCTAAGATAGGGAGCATCCATTGGATCTTTTCCCCAGGGCATGCAAAATGAGCAGACAGACAAGTTGGCTGGGTTTTTGCTCCTCTTGGTCGAGTGTTGGTGCATGATAAGGTAGATGTTGCCAAGGTCCTTTGGGATAGTGTGTGCAATGTGGAAAAACACATACAACATCATTGCCAGAGGATCTGGCTATCACTCATTTCTCAGAGAAAAGGCCAGATAGACAATCAGATTTTAACTGATATCATTAGTACTGGGACTCTTCGCTGGTTGTTGAAGATAAGGATGGAGCGCAATTAAAAATATCCCAAGTGGTATGATGTTGGTTCTTGACTCAACTCAACTCAATGCAACTCAACTCAACATCTGCACTTAAAATCAATGTACCTGCATAATAAAATATATTCTTATGATGTGTTATCATCTAAACTCAACAAATTTTGAAAATTCACCTCTTTTCAAAGATATCTAAAATCAAGAAACTAATGATGCAATCCCATTCAACAGTCTTGATAGTAATAATTGCTACATACATCTATTATACCTGTATAATACAGTTGCAGTTGCACAATTTAGTCATGAAATACATCTGATGGCCCACACCCACTCCATTTTAGGACAAACTCAATACTCAAGTTGACTGATGTTCTCTTTAAATATATTTAGGTTGACATCTGAAGGTCTACAAAGAAGGGAAAGAAGAAACTATGTCCCGTAACACTGTCATCAAAGTTATCATGATTATATATTTTCTGATCATTTCAGGGGAATCTCCATGGTGAAGTGGTTATGCCGCCTGTCTTGTGATCTGAAAGATGTATGTTCAGTTCCAGCCTATGTTGTCAAGTTCATGAGTGAAATTTTCTTGGAGATTCCTGGGGCTCATTGCTGGAGCTGCGGAGTTTATGCTTTGTGCTGCGCTTTCGGCAGGCCACTCTGTGGAAAGAGACAGAACCACATGGGATAAAACCCGGGGAAATGAAGTCCATCCTTTTGCATTTTAATCCCCTTTGTGATCCATGATTTGAATAAACACACAACATGATTTACTGAGGTGGCTGAAATAAACACACAACAGGACTTACTGGGGTGGCTGAGGGATTGTATCCACCTCCTGGATACTGAAAAGAAACATGAAAAACATGTCTTAATGAACTGAAACCATCGGCGGCTGCAAAAATCAAAATTTTTAATATCACCCTTTTCAGAAACGATCAGCCGTCACATTCTCAATGAAAGTTGATCTTCAGAACTCTAAGCAATAATGGTTTGGACAGGTTTGTAAAAGATCATATTCACTGCACACAATCTCCATAAGTACTCCAGTCTCCTTCTTTAAATAACAAAAGGAGAATCTTAGCACAGAGTGCACACTCCACAGCAAATGTGTGTACAGCAGATTATGGAAGCTATAAATGTTTTGTGGATAGCTTTAGTAATTTGGTAATCGTACTTGGGTCACAAGGTATTGGGTCTTATCAACTGGCAAGGGATTTTTAAGTACCATGTACATATGGGCCCACTGAGTTTTTAGCCCTTTTCAGGGAAAATATACATCCAATCCACTACCCTGGGTTCAGGGAGTATATCCACATTTTTCTTATATTGCAAAAATCTAAATAGTCAAAGATAGGGTTGTGTGACGGTTTGTTCCATACTCAGTCTTCGTAGACTTGGATCTTTTTTTTGGTGAGTTATAGATGGCTAAAATATCTCGGGGTCGGCCTCTAGTATCGTACAAAACGGTGCATGATTGATACAGATATTGATATTGCACGTTGGGAGCAAGTCACCACTGATCGCGTTGATGGAGGACAAAGTTCAGAAATGCAATAAAGATGAAGGAGAATATGATTGCAGATAGGTCACACAATGATCACGTGAGATGTCAGTTGACGCATAGTGGTAGAAATGACTGTGTTCACATGCATCCATTGTGGATGAACATTTACTGCACAAAATGGTCTCATCAGTCACATTCAGATGATATGACGACATCAATATGTGTACCGACAATGAGCTAGAGAAACTAGCAGACATGTACAACAACAGTATAGGGGGTGCTAGCATCAAGGAGGAGTGGTTACACAGCTATCTGATTCCCTTGCCAAAGCGTGGCAAAGACCATGAAGAATACAATAGGCAAGCTGCTGGAGAAGTTAATTGACAGAAAAATATCAAGCCAGCTAGAGAGGCGAGGTGTTTTCCCACCCTACCCTGGGAGGGTACCGTCCAAAAAGAGAAACCTGGACCAATGCAGCAGTTTTTGCCCATGATGTCTATGAAGGTTTCCACTCAGGCATTGAAACATTTGCTGCAGCGATTGATCTTGAGGACGCATACAACAGAGTACAATTGGATTTTTTAATGCTTCAGCTTCTTGAACTCAAGATAAGTCCTTTTCTCCTTAGTTGGATTGCTGCAGCCCTCTTCCAACGGAAAGTAGTTTTTAGATGTGGCAGTTGGACTTCAGAACCAACAATATATCCTGGCCTACCACAGGGATCACCATTATCTCCGGTGCTGTTCAAAGATTACATTGTGAGAACCACCAGCGAGAAAATCATAGGACTGGGGAGGACATTTTTGTATGCAGACGTTGTTTTAGTGTATCGTCAGGGTAAGGATAGAGATCAGGTTGCTGCGGAACTACAAACTGAAATCAATCGCATAAGCACTTGGTGTGTTGAAGCTAGGGTAATGGTCAACCCAACAAAAGCAAAGTGACGTGGTTCTCTTTGAGTAACCATATTGTCAACACCCCAACACCAACTGTAAATCTGGGTTCAGAGACGGTGGAAAGAACGCAGGCAATGAATTACCTGGGGATACGATTTGATCGAAGCCTAGATTATACTGAGCACGTAGACCAAGTGATAACAAAGACCAAGCAGGCTTTGGCTGCGATGAGGGTGATTGTGGCGTCAAACTGTGAGCAGCACCATTTATGTTTTCTTTACGAGGGTCTGGTCCTTTCTGTTTATGAGTATGCGATGGTGATCCTGATTCTCAGCCACAAACAGATAGAAAGGATGGAAAGGATACAGAACAAAGCTATGTGCATTATTCTTGGATGTAGAAGAGATACAGCATGCAGGGCGATGCACTACCTTCTTGATTTTCCAACCATTGAAGACAGAATACAAATTTGCCAAGCATGTGCCTATCTCAGAGTCAACGCAAACACACAACATCCACTGCATAGCGAGATTAAAAAGGTAAAGGGCAGCAGGTTAAAAAGAGGAAAGTCGTGGATGGATCAAGCTGAAGACATTCTTCAGCAGGTGTG
Organism: Cepaea hortensis; assembly: GCA_963921405.1. NCBI lineage: Eukaryota > Metazoa > Mollusca > Gastropoda > Stylommatophora > Helicidae > Cepaea > Cepaea hortensis. The sequence goes on along the minus strand of OY992881.1, from coordinate 93,536,647 downwards.
TTCAATTGAGGACTTAGAACCTGGCGAGGAGTGGGTATAAGTGCCAACAGAGTTCTGTACATCCTTTTCAGTGTGCATCCAACTAGACAGGAAATGCAGACAAGAAAATCCAGCTGCTGTGGAGGTGGAAGTACAGGCTCTGATCTTCGAGAATTCTTTAGAGGATGATGCTGTCATTTACACGGATTGGTCGGTCGTCCGAGGAGTGAGAAGTTCATGGGCCTTTACTGCTCAGGCCGGAGGAAAAATTGTGAAGGAAGAGTCTGGAGCTTTTGCTTTGATCACAAGCAGCCTGACTATGGTAGTCATGGCAGTAAGTAAAGGAATAACATGGCTCGTGACACAGACATTCAATTGGGCATGTGTCCTTAGTAACTCAATGAGTATGCTCAGAAGGACAGAGATGGGGGTGGGTCCAAAGAGAGTGGCTGCTGTCTCTAGAGTGGTCTCAGATGGCAAAGATTAGTTTCATCTTTGTGCCAGGGCATGCGGGTGTACATGGGAATTAACAGGCTGACATGCTTGCAGGATGGGCTACTTTGGAAGGCGGACGAGCTATGGACCAGGCAGACATTCTGAATGCTTTACAAGAAGTAAATCGTTTATGAGAACCAAGCAATGACTGGGAATCTACAACCATGGTCAGGCTGCGAGAACAGCAAGTTAAAAGAGGTGTGGCCAAACAAGAACACTATGCAGGAAGCCAAAGAAGAGTAATAAACCAACACAGAACTGGTGTCGTGAGCCGCTACGCACTGCAGGATTTGCTGAGGAGTGGATCCGAGCACTTATGGACTAAATAGTTTGATGTGTAATGAGGATGATCTGTCGACTAACTAACTAACTAACCAACCGCCATGGATTGTAGTTATTATGCCTTTTTTAATCACAATGTAACAAACTATTGTCTGTCAATATTACAAGGTGCCAGAAATAGTCAACACCGTCAGATGAAAATAGTCCAAAGTGTAAAGTCAAGAGAGTTGACTTGCACCAAGTATTACCCCATCTAGCTAGATATCACTATGCTGAATGGCAAGCCACTTGCTGATAGCATCGCACAAAGCACTAACTTCGTACCTCCAGTGATGACCCCTAGGGGTCTCTGGAAAAATTACACTTGTGGTCCGAATGACCCATCTGCGGAACAAACCCACGACCTTCAGAATGTGAGGCAAATGCTTAACCATTTCACTGGAGAGACCTCATGTTCTGTTTGAGCTAGAAGTGGATGTTGTAACCTCTGATTGACTCCACCCCCAACAAGATAATACAGTTTACCATCCTCTTTCCAGTCAATTTCTCAGTCTTAAAAATTGATAGGATAGGCTTCATGGCACCGGGTGTTATCCCATATGGCTTGGTCTCTTTCCGCAGGGCGACTCAGTAGCTCCAGCGACTACTCCCAGAAGACTCTGAGAAAAAATGCACCCGTGAACTGAAAGACGTAGCCCGGAATCAAACACACAACTTTTGGATCACGAGGCAGACAGCTTGACCACTTCGCCACGGAGACATGGCAACTAATGATGTTATGTCATCTAGCTCTTTGGTGTACATGCCTACTGCACATATACAAAATACTTATAAATAATGTTCCTACCCTAACATCAGCTGTGTAAATAGCATGGATAATTATGCAGCACGATGCATTAACAATGTCAAAGAAAGTCACTATTACCATCATACATTTTGTCATTATGTGTATACTAAATTTACAAACATAAACACGACTTACAGACTGGGCTGAGGGATAAGCTCCACCCGCTGGATACTGAAAGTGAAATAACGTTTTCGTGAACAAATTAAAATATCACAGGCACAAAAATCACAGCTATAATCATTTCTTTAACCAGGAAGTTAGTCAGTCGTGGTTCTAAATTCACGGCAAAGGGTTGCCCCATCTTGCTCCATTCTTGTGCCAGTGAATATCTACAAAATACTCCTCACTGCCCAATGTGAAAAGTGGAACAGACAGGAGTCTCAACAAACCAACAGACCATACAGGTATACTATGCAATACTCCAAAAATGCCAACACCAAAGTCCGTCCTGAAAAATGCAGTTCATCATTGATGGAAGCGGCAGTCACTAGTAAACCAGGAAGAGATGCCTTAGTTTTAGATAATGAGAACAGATTTCACTATTCACTTCTGAATGGCTATCTTAAGAACAAGGAATCACAGTTGCCGGGGAATTTAAGATGATATTAAAATAATGATAAATACAGTCACAGGTACTAATGTGCACTCATAGAAGACATGCAATGAGTAGAGGTTACATTAGCAGATAATGAGAAAATTGAAAGCTACCCACACACTGAGTTTTGAACACATTACCTCCATATGAAGATAGTATATCACTAAAGGAAGAAGTTTATTTTGATGCATGTCCCGCTAGACAAAAGGGACAGAATCCTTTTGCATGCCTTGAGGTGTATTGTTCTTTATACAGATGGGACTCTGCTATAGCAAATCATTAAGCAAGTTGCACTGCACTGTTTCGACATGCATCTGACTTCGACAAGCATTTTTTCCGGTTTAATTTCCCAAGCCTTTGACTAGCCTTTACCTACAATGCAGCAAGTTGTTTTCTGTTGTTGTTTGGATGTGTTTGTATATAATAATGTTTTTTGTGATTCCTGAACATTATTAATTAATTTTATAATAATTACATTTTAAAACTATATCAAGAAATAGAAAAGTTGAAGGAAAGTGTGCAGAAGTGAGGCACAAATGTCAACTAATTAAACCATTTTAACAATGTGTATCAGAGGAAAGTATGAGTGAGATTTTCAGTGTCAGAATATAAACTCTTGTCTGATACACCTAAATAAAAGACCACATGAAAGTTGTACAAGATGAATGTTGTAAAAGACAAACATTTAAACGAAGCTGCTTGTAAGTGATCTGGCTAACAAAGGTTTAGTCGTGAAAAATGGCATCCTAGGTTATGTAAGATTTTAAACACAGGCGCCATAAATAAAATGTAAGATTTAAGTCTGTATTGTTGGAAAACTTCTGCTGGTCCGTTAAAACGTTCATTGCTGTATAATAAAATATATTCTCATAAAATGTTATCTTCTTAACTTGAATCATAAAAAGCATTTAAAATCCAACATGGTCACCATTTCTACAGCAATCAATGATGCCCGAGTGTCTAACTCTTTGCTGTAAAGAGACTACTATACATAAGCAATAATATACCTACAATATGTTCCAGCTGTACCGTCAGCTATGTCAATATGTGTATTGGGTATATAAAATGTTCCAGCTGTACCGTCAGCTATGTCAATATGTGTATTGGGTATATAAAATGTTCCAGCTGTACCGTCAGCTATGTCAATATGTGTATTGGGTATATAAAATGTTCCAGCTGTACCGTCAGCTATGTCAATATGTGTATTGGGTATATAAAATGTTCCAGCTGTACCGTCAGCTATGTCAATATGTGTATTGGGTATATAAAATGTTCCAGCTGTACCGTCAGCTATGTCAATATGTGTATTGGGTATATAAAATGTTCCAGCTGTACCGTCAGCTATGTCAATATGTGTATTGGGTATATAAAATGTTCCAGCTGTACCGTCAGCTATGTCAATATGTGTATTGGGTATATAAAATGTTCCAGCTGTACCGTCAGCTATGTCAATATGTGTATTGGGTATATAAAATGTTCCAGCTGTACCGTCAGCTATGTCAATATGTGTATTGGGTATATAAAATGTTCCAGCTGTACCGTCAGCTATGTCAATATGTGTATTGGGTATATAAAATGTTCCAGCTGTACCGTCAGCTATGTCAATATGTGTATTGGGTATATAAAATGTTCCAGCTGTACCGTCAGCTATGTCAATATGTGTATTGGGTATATGGTGTCGTACATTTTTTGTGTCCTCGCTCGCTTTGAACTCAAGTATAGTCTATACACACTACTTCTAGTAGTGTTGAACTGAATTTTGCATGTGGATTTAACTTTCTCTATTAACAGTGTTCCTCGCCATCAGGCGAACCCATTCCGTCTTCAGAGGTACTTGCAATTTACGTCCCCAAGTCAAGAACGATAGGTCAACATTTTAGTCCAACTGTCCGGTGTAGGGAATGAACTCCTTACCTCGGGATCAGCACACCAGATGTTTAATAACATGCATTCTTATCCATTCGTATTTCTAAGCCGGGTCCCTTGGGTGTCAGGGTCTGGCCATAACTCGCCACCGGCTCGTGGTGGTGAGGTCTCGGTGGATTGACGCTAAGCCGCCAGCGTCTGCAGCCTACCTTGTGCCAGACGTATTGGTTACCCATTCCTCTGGAATACACAAGACTAGGCCGAGGGAGGGGTCATGTCGTTTGGGCATCACATGATCTCTGAAGCTCTGCCCAGACATTGTGATGGAATATTGGCCACATTCCACTCACATACTTTGGTCTGTCAAGACTGCAAGGTGTCTACTACTACTTATCCATTCGGCCATGCTGACCTACAGGGTGCTGTACACAACTACTACATATATGTACAGGAAAACTTTGATTAACCATCACTCATTTAACCGTCACTTTCTGTTATTCATCATTGTATTTTTTTTTTAAATGCATGAGTATCAATAAAACAAACATACATATTTAAAATTGTCCACGGATTACTTTTACACCCTACTGTATAAAGCTGGAAATGATTGTACTGTATGATGGCGGAAGTAGCCTGTTGACAAAACTGAAGGAACTGAGACTGTTATGTTGACAAAATTGTGCAACTGTGCAACAATGTAGGACTAAACAGTGAAAACATTTCGTCAGAAAAAGTAACAGAGTGGTTGAAATGTGACCAAATGGATGGATTATTTGAAATTTTGAACTATGATGAAATTGTTTCTAGTGTAACAACCATTGAAGAAGAAGAAATTGATGACGATGAAGGATCAGCTCTTAACCAAAACCCTACAACTAGCCATTCAGAAGCAGAAACAATATTATCAAAGTCCATCAACTGGTTTGAAATGCAAGAGGAAAATGCAACACAAATCCTACTTCTGCAAAAGATATGGAACATCGCCTTGCAAAAAGCTCAGAAGCTCAAAGACACAGAAGGAGATGACAGATTATTTTAAAGTAACATAGGTTTATAGTATTACAATACATTTCTGTACATTACCACTCTTATATTGAACTTTATGTAGATCGTTTTGTAAATTAAATACAATATGTATGTATTATTAACTTTTAAAGGATTTTATTTTAATTTTCGTCCCAAGCCCGCAGTGCAATCAGGTTACTGCATATATGTATTAAGAGATTTCTACTATCCGTCTATTCGGTCATCTGTCACAGCCCTGGTCCAGACAGTGACGGTTAATCAAAGTTTTATTATACTTGTAAAATATTGCTCCAAACATACCTTCAGTTATGGTACCTCATAACTGTTTCAAAATTACCACGTGAATTACATCTGAGAGTTAGGTCAATACAAGAAGTGTGGAAGAACCCATACAACATCATTGCCAGAGGATCTGGCCAACACTAATTTCTCAGAGGAAAGGCTAGACAGACACAATCAGATTTCAGCTGGTACCATTAGTATTGGGATCTTTGCTGGTTGTTACAGATGAGGATGGAAAACATATGGGAAATCCCGAGTTCTATGATATTGGTTCTTGACAAATTAATGGCCAATTAATTTTCATGTACTTAATGCCTCAGCCCTTGATGGTGACATTTTCAGGCACACAAAGTGATAAGACCAGCTCATCCATTTAGAACATCTTGAGCTCATGCAGCAAGATCCATTAACACTGTTAAAGAAAGTCACCATTACTATCATATATTTTGTTCTTAAGTGTAAACTACAGCTACAAACAAACATGACTTACAGATTGGGATGAGGGATATCCTCCACCCGCTGGATACTGAAAGTGAAATAACATTTGAATGAACAAATTAAAACATCTGCAAACACAAAAATCAGCTTTTATTATCATTCCTTTAATAATGAAAAGATGACACAAAAGTTAAAGTAGTCTGGTAGCAGATGTTGTGAAGTGTTACGGCTTCTGCCGTCCAGTTAGATACCTTTACAGACATGTCTTCATTAGCCAGATTTATCATTCACATCTAAGGAATGTGGACATATTTAATATCTAACCATTTCTATAGCATTATAGATCGCTGAAACATCTTTCTCTTTCTTTAATTGGACCAGTAGTGCAGGGAAGGTGCAATTGATTCATGACAATTCACGCCCAGGTGATGTAATCATCACATGGCTCTGTGCTAAGAGGTAAAAGAAGTGCCTGGGGGTTCATAGTGAAGGTTATTGGATTGGAGAGTCTGGCATATGGTACCACAACATCTAGTCTGAAATTGGAGGTGGAAGCAGTCACATTCTCATGGCTGGAGGACAAACAGCACAACTTGTTGCAACTAAAAAATCTAAGATAGGGACCATATGTTGGATCATTTCCCCAGGACATGCTGGTGGGGTGGGACACAAGCAGGTGGACAGATTGGCTGTCTGCACTGTTGGGTGGGTTATTAGTGCACAATAAAACAGGGCCCTTTGGGATGATGTATATAGTATGGAAACACAGATAAATCATCATGGCCTGGGGAGAATACAGAAGTAGGGAGTGACCAGAGGATCTGGCTGACACTCAGCATTTGAGGAAAGGCCAAATGGACACATAATCAGACTGCAACTGGTATCATTAGTATTAGGACTCTTCACTGGCTGTTGAAGATAAGGATAGAGCACATATGGTAATGCCCATACGAGCTAATAAAGACCTATTAAAACTGTCAAAGACAGTCAACATTACCATAGTACAATTTCTTGTTATCTTCTTCTTCTTCAGCGTTCCGAGCCATTGAGGTTCTTTGCTGCAGATACAAGTCGTCTCCATTCGTCTCTCTGGTTGACCTTCTCTTGCCAGTCGTTGATTCCAAGTGCTTGTAGGTCTGTATATATATTATCTCTCTACCGTCTTCTTGGTTTACCTCGGGGTCTACGGTCATTTATTTCCTGAGTGTAAGCAAGTTTTGTTTCCCTATTATCTTCCATTCTTTCTATATGCCCCAGCCATTGTAGTCTATTAGCCTTCATGATACCAGTGATTAGCGGAGACTTAAATATTTTCTTGTTATGTGAACACTAAATCTACAAACATAAGCGTGACTTACAGATTGGGATGAGGGATATCCTCCACCTTCTGGATGCTGAAAGTGAAATAACATTTGAATGAACAAATTAAAACATCTACAGCCACACAAATCACCACATATATTATCATTTCTTTAACTATGCACAGATGCCATATATGTTTCAATCCCTGGTGTGGTTTTCACTATTCACTTCTGGACAGTTAAACTAAACACAAGTAAATATAGATGCTGAGGAACCCATGAGGATATTAAAACAAAATCAAAATAAATCCACGGGTATTTAGTAGCATTCATAGACGACATGACAGATTTAAAGGATACATTATCAGACAACAGAAAAATTCAAAGATATCTACACACAAAGTTTGAAACCTACTATCTCTAAATGAAGACAGCGCTCTCTGAAGGAACAAATTCACTTTGATGCATGTCCAGATGCATACCTCTAAATAAATATGTCTACAATAGCCAGGTCTGTCAAGCATGTGAACTCACAACGGTAGAAACAATTCCCACCTAGCCAGTTTTATAACAATATCATCATCTTAATCATCATGTGCCCTGCAGAGTGGCATAGTTATTCGTCCAGTCCTGTACATCTTAGAAATGGGTGTTAACCATGCAAAGGTACAAACAGAGACCAAGCTGAAATTCATTCATCATGTGTGATAAGCGTGGGAAGTCATGTTTCGCCATCTCACACAATCACCAGAGTCATGGATCAGCTCTGTCCTCTTGTCTCGACCATACCACGTAACCAAGCCATCCAGGTATATACTTCTTTGTCAAGCCCTTATTTTCTTCCTCTCGATCTTGCCAGTTGTGTCACATCCATACAAAAGTGCAGGTTCTATGTAGCACTTCAACACTCTTTTTCTCATTGCAATTGACAGTTTAATTCTACTCCTGTATTATTCAATAAAATATCTGACTCCACACTAGAGTGGGGAAGACATTTTTCAGAGATCCCTGGTATCTATCTGCCATCTGTATCCCATGCATGCATTTAGACAGTGGATTCCAGACTCTTTCTTTGTATTATATATATAGTTTTAATACAGGAGGACAAGAAACTTAGACCTGTTCATTGTTTGTAATACAACATTAACAGATTCAGTGCCAAACAAAAGGTAGGTTTGGACCAAACAAAAATGGATGGTGGCTAATGGGAAGTAGTGGTTCGCCACAGTTATGACTTTAAAAGTTGTTAATATGGTAGCAGACGTGTTAAATTATATATCAAATTAAAAGGGGTTGCTTAGGGAACACTATTGTGTATAAGCCCATAACATTATTAATCATCTCATGGCACTTAATCAGTTAACTATTTGAAATCTTATAATTGACTGATATTTCGCATCATTCATGGGCATGATGCAAGTTACACCCAATTTATTGCCTCTTCCGCATGTAACAAATCAAAACACTGGCGAGTACATCAAAAGAAACTACCTGCATGTATTCTGAATATTAACAAATAAGCACAAAACTGAAAGTCAGAAGCACCAAAATAAATAACAGTCTAAAATTAGCTTAATGTTCTTCTGGAATATATTCATAATTTCACCCATAATTTCAACTAAACATTGAGTAAACACTTTATGTTGAATTATTACATTGGAGGTACTTTCAACACCTACAAAATGTATTCGTTTTCTATTATATATTACCTAGTGATTACAGTTTAACTCATATTTATTATTGTCTTCAGGCTGGGATAGTTGTAGGAATGTTATACAGGGTGGGGCAAAATGATATGATACATTTGTAACTTTAATAAAACTAAATTAGAATAAATGAACAAAAAAGTATTTTTATTTATCAAATGTACACATGATGCCATTTTGTTTTATGTTGTTTGAATAATGAAAACAAGTATTTTTATTTCCTAAATGTACATATGATGTCATTTTCTTTTAAAAATTACATCAGTCAAATGTTCGCCGTTATTGTCCACACACTGTTGAAGACGTTCGCAAAAGTTGTCCATAACTCAGCGGATCATTTCATGTGGAATAAACTCAATTTCTTGATGAATTGCATCTTTCAATTGTTCAATAGATCGTATACCTTTGATTTTAGGTATCCCCAGAGAAAAAAAATCACACAGGTTCAAGTCAGGTGATCGGGCAGGCCAACCGAGGTCACCTCGGAATGAAATTAAATGACCGGGGAACATCTCCCTCAAAATTTCCATTGAACGTCTAGACGTGTGGGCTGTTGCGCCATCTTGTTGGAACCAAACATTATTTCTGACATCAAGTTCATCCAATTTGAGTCGCAGAAAAGTGTCCAGCAACACGCAATATCGTTCAGAGTTAACAGTCACTGTAACATTGTCTTCTTCAAAAAAGTACGGACCAAAAATGCCAAATTCTGCTATCGCATACCATACAGTTACATGAGGACTATGCAAGGGGTGTTCGTGTAACTCATGAGGATTGTTTTGGGACCAATAGTGGACATTTTGCTTATTCACGCTTCCACACAAATGAAAATGGACCTCGTCACTGAAAATCACAATAGCAGTATGGGGAACCTGTTGTTGAATTTCCCCACACAAATCATTATTCAAACAACATAAAACAAAATGGCATCATGAGTACATTTGATAAATAAAAATACTTTTTTGTTCATTTATTCTAATTTAGTTTTATTAAAGTTATAAATGTGTCAGATCATTTATCAAGACCTTAAAATATGAACAACTTGACTAAATCTTCAACCTGTGCTCCTAGCAGAAGATCGTATTGGAAGGTGTCAAGACTTAATTGAACACAATTATTGGGAAGAAAGTTATTCTGATACATTTTTATGTGGTCTGTCCTCTAGAATAGATACAGCAGCCATGCAATTCCTTGTATTAAGCAGGCAAAGGCAGGTCAATGTGGCCAAAAGGATAATAGAGCTAGTTTGTAACCAGTGTGATGATGCTGAGGTAGTGGGTTCAATCCCTACATTGGTCAGTTGGAATATAATGTTAACTTCTCATCCTTGACTTGGAGACGTAAATTAGAAGGACCTACGAAGTCGCAGTGGTTCGCCTGTTGGCGAGGGACACTGATAATAGGACAAGTTAATCCACACGCACAAATAAGTCCAGTGCACTAGATGTAGTAGCACGTATGTGGACTACGCTTGAGTTCAAAATGAGCTAACACTAAAACAAAAACGAGAAAGGGTATCATGGACACAGCCCTTACTTCTTGTAGCAAACTAACATTGATCAGAAAGAGGTCTAACATATAGTAGTGAAAACAGCTGTTAATTACAGTTAGCAGTGGAAGGCATATAAGTATCAACATCATCATGTGCCGTGCCATTAAGCGTAGGTGGTCATGTTTCACCTCTCACATGATCACCAGAGTCGTGGATCAGCTCACTGTTCTTATCTCGACCATACCACGTGGTCAAGCCATCCAGGTATTTACTTCTCTGCCTTCCCCTTGTTCTCTTCCCATCAATCTTGCCAGTTGTCACCAAGTTCTCCAATTTATTTCTTGTCATAATGTGTCCAAAAAATTGTGACTGTCTACATCCAATGTCCCTAATCAGTTTATGGCTTTCATTTGTTTCTTGCAGGACACTGGTTTTTCTTTCTGTTCATGGTATTGTTTGCATTTTCCTCAGAAATCACATTTCCACAGCCATCAGTGCAGGAGTGTTTTACAGCTAGTCTGCTCATTGTCCATGCTTCATATCCATACAAAAGTACAGGTTCTATATAGCAATTCAACGCTCTTTTTCTCGTTGCAAATGACATATTTTTACTGGTCAGTTGGTTTTCCATCTTGCAAAAGGCTGCCTTTGCCATGGCGATTCTTGTTCTAATCTCTTTAATGCATCTCCAATAAGATATTATGACTGTTCCAAGATAATTGCACTGATTTACTTGTCTAAGATTATTCCCATTTACTTGTATATTATATTGTGGTATTTCCTTCTTCCTAGTGACGACCATAATCTGTGTCTTCTTACAATTTAATGTTAAACCTAGTTATTCATTGTGTGAAAAACGATATCTACTAAATGTTACAGATTCTGCTCATTTCTCTTCTTCAGCATTCCGAGCCATTGAGGTTCTTTGCTGCAGATGCAATCCGTCTCCATTTGTCTCTCTGGTTGACCTTCTCTTGCCAGTCGTTGATTCCAAGTGCTTGTAGGTCTGTTTATATATTATCTCTCCACCGTCTTCTTGGTCTACCTCGGGGTCTACAGTCATTTATTTCCTGAGTGTAAGCGAGTTTTGTTTCCCTATTATCTTCCATTCTTTCTATATGCCCCAGCCATTGTAGTCTATTAGCCTTCATGATACCAGTGATTAGCGGGGACTTAAACAGATCATAAATGTCTTTGTTACTTCTTCTTTTCCACTCTCCACTTTGTGTATCCCTAATGGGTCCAAAGATGCGTCTTAAAACTTTGTTCTCAAAGGTTTGTAACAAGGCTTCGTCTCCTTTCGTTGTACTCCAGGTTTCAGAGCCATACAGCACAACTAGATTCTGCTCATTGTCTGCAATAAATACTGTATCATCCTCACATCTAATGTTACTGATGTTACATATATGTATGTAGACCTCAAATCTTATAAAGCGATGATTCGATATATGCGACTACTTTAGAAACTGTGTGTTGCTATGGGTACAATCAGTTTTATTATTAACCCTAAGTACTTACATCAAAACCTGGGAAATAAACTTTGTCGATTGCAAACTCTCCTTGAATGAAAAGATTGCGTGCAGCCTCTTTTTCCATTCGGTGTTTGAAATCACAGAAACGTTCTTTGTTAACAAAGACCTGTACAAATGAATAGAAATGACTGTTAATTACCTGTCACGGTAATTTGTGTATTAGTGGCTATAAAACTGTTTGCATAGAGCTAAGAAAACAAATGTAAATTATGAAATATTATACAATATATATGTAATTAGCTTAATGTCAGGTCTTAGTCATATATGACTATATGACAGTAGACGGTACTACTTGCCTTTTGTTAACGTCGAATGTTGGACAGCGCTCACCAAATCTGACACCCTACATTGTGCCAACAGCTTCAGACAGAGGCGCGCAATTGAGTGGGTAAAAGTTTTACCGCTGTGCGAGGAAATGCAATCTAAAGACTAAGTGTCATGGCAGGGCAAACCAGGCCCTAAGCCTTGGCCGGCAACTGATCTAGGATGAAAGCTTTGACAGGCGGACAGAGTATTGCTTTGCTGGTCTGACAGCTTCTGCAGCTTGTCTTGTTCCAGATGTATTGGTATTATCTTTCCTCTAAATTAAACTAGGCAGGCAGAGAGGGAGTGGGGAATCATGCTGCATTGGCAACAGATGGTCTCTAAATTCAGCCCAGGTGTTGTGCTATGGAGAGGTATAACTTCAATTTACAAACTATCATCCATCAAGGTGGCCAGGTGACAGTCATAAGTACATGGTTATTGAAAGTAGCACATTGTATGCAATATTAAGTAAGAACAATGTTCTTTGGTCACCCAATTAAAAGTACTGGAAAACATCATGATGACTGAAAAGATCAGCAGTTGAAGAGGCAGAGACAGACTGAGAGAAATGATCTGAAGAGCTTAAGATCACAAAATGTGGAGAAGCTAGATCATCATTTGGCAAAGCAGTTGATAATGGTAATAATGTCTTAGGTTTCTGTTCATGCTTTAACAAAATATTATTATTTCCATACCTGATATGAATCATGTGTCCCAACAATCTTCACTTTGTAATGTTCACCCCTCCTGAATGGAAATCCACCATGTCTGTCTTCAGGTCCCCAATTACCACGAAAGTGATTTCTGACGGCCACAGAGTCGTTCAATCGTATGTCAAATGTTAGAGGTGTATCGTGGTTGAGATCATTCTCTCTGCACAGACTAAAGGTGACTCTGCGGATTACATAAACATTGACTACATGCTCAATAAAATACCAACGAAAGGAGAATACATATACAACTTCATCATATGCCGATAAACTTGGGCACTCATAGTTCACCTTAGGGCTGTGCCGTGCTATGATACAGAAAGGTGGCCACATCAGGCGGCACAAGCAGCAAAATCAAAATACAATTTGAACCGTTCAATAATTAAAACTCTTTACGCAAAACTTTTCTACATTGGTCTATGTGATTTCAATACTGATGTATACGATTTATGATTTATCACATGCATCTGCCTAAGCACTTTCAGTACCCTCCGATTTTGGTTTCTGTGCAGGTGCATTGTTGGCAAGTGCTCACCGCAAGACTTTTGATCTGACAGTGCGAAGCTATTATTTTTATTTGTAATATACCGCAAGGCCGCTCCTAAAAGCTGAGGCAGCAATTATCACAAAAGACAACTGCATGTTTTACATTGTTGATAGTTCTGCTTTGAGCTTACAATTATAGACCACATTTAAGGGGCGGCATTTAGAAGACTTGCATCATACTGAGAAAATCTACTGCGCGGCCCTGGTTCACCTTCTCAAACAATCATCATAAAACTGGATCTGTTCTGTGTTCTTGTCTTGATTATGTCATGTGGTTAAGTCATTCAGGTATCAATCTTTGTCTTTTCCTGGCTATTTTCCTGGCAAATTTACCAGTTTTCACTAAGTTTTCAAGCTTATTTTTCCTCATAATGTGCCCAAACACCTTAACATCTAATTTCTCTAATTAACTTAAGGTTTTCATTTATTTTTTGAACGACTGTCTCATTTGTTTTTCTGTTCATTCAGGTATTCTTTTGACTCTGCAATTCCATCCGTCCATTGTTTACACACATAGAAAATTCAGATTCATAAAACAAACATACCTTTTGGCATCATGGGCAATGGTACCCTCTATAACAATTTTTTTGCCATCAGTCAGTATGAATGGAATTGGTACAAGATGAGGAGTTGAAATCTGTGAATAAATTATCACCATTACGTAGATATCGGCACATTACACGACTAATTATTTCTTTACAGCAAGCAAATGGAATATGTTGAAACAAGCAAAAGGCCATCATGGTATTAAGACAAACAAATACAAAACCAAATATATATATGTATATATATATATATATATACACATATACGTGTGTGTGTGTGTGTGTGTGTGTGCGTGCGTGCGCACGCGCGCGCACACGCCTTGTATCTTTCAACTCTGCAATGGTCAATTTCTTTTGTCTTGTGGGTTCCAGAGTAATGACTTTGTAGTTATACTATGAACATATTTTCTCAACTTCCTCACATCTTGATTCATTTGGATTGTTTTAATTCGCACCATACTGATGATTCCGTTACTATTCCATTTTAGTCCAAGTTGAAGTATGTGCAGGCACCAATTAATGAATGTTTGCAGTTTAGTTGTAATTGTTTTAGTCGTTCTACACGTTTATCCATACAGGGGTCATCATCATCAAGTGCCTTGTGGGCTGGCGTGGGCAATCATGCTTCTCCAGAAATTGCCATCTCCGATGGCATGGGTTAATTCATGTGCTGAATCCCTTCCGTGCCATGACACAAGACTGTCAATTTTCTCTCGCTGTCTTACTCTATATCTCTTTTCACAAATCTTTCTAGCTATCACAACATGTTTCAGTTTTTGTCTTCTCATGTGGTAAAAAATGATGACTGCCTCTATCTGATGTTTGGGATGTTGTCTTTGTGACTCAGCCTCCCTCAAATTGCCCAGCTTGCTCATTTTGGCTGTCTCATGAATTTTCAGCATTCTTCTATAAAACCACATCTCCAAGGCATATAGGGATTGTTTTGCCTATTTACTAATTGTCCAGGATTTGCAGTCATATGTTAAAACTGGTTCTATGTAACATGTAAGAATTCTTTTTCTAACTTCCAATGACAAGGACTTAATGCAGAAAATGTTGTTCATTTGATAGAATGCAGTTTTTTCCTGTCGTATTATATTATTATATTTATCTCTGTGATGTATCTTTCAACTGATGTTATCCATGTGGCAGAATATTTGAATCTCTCTGCTTGCCCCCCCCCCCCCCCCCCAAAAAAAAAAAGTGACCAAAAAAAAAACACACCATAATTTACGTTAGTTTTACATTTAGGCACAATCTGTTTCTTTTATATCACCATGACTTGTCTTCCTATTATTCAAGCTCGGGTCCATTTTTTCACCCTTTCTACAACCACACCACAGTATCTTATACTATTATTATTTTGTGTAGTTCATTCAGATGTGTTGCTATTACTATTAGATCAGCTCAATGAGCATTAACTGCCGAGTCAACGAGGTGTGCAATACTACGCAAGACCGCAACTAACACTGTCAGAATTCTGTAGGGTAACGACCGTGGCCTTTCAGGGCAACAGCAGGCTTCCAGTCATCCGCGCCATGGAGAAAAGGGGTAAATCTGCATCAGTCTTCTTGCAGAAAAAATAATCTTCAGAAGAACACATTTAAAAGAACAGGAGACTGCTATATGTTTTTCTTTCTTAAACATATCTGTAAATGCGCGTTTACACATTTACATTAAATTAAATTACATTTTAATATCTGCGGTTCTTTGCTTACAGCTGAAGTAGAGACTTGACAAGAGGAACACAACAGTACAGTAGTACTTCATTTCTCCAGATATATCCTATCCAGCATAATTTTAGAATTTTTAGACAACAACGCCTGCCAATTACAAATAACACAATAATATAAATTATAATAGATTTGTATTACTTGCAGCAACAACTGACTTTATTAAAAACAATTAATGCTTGCTAAAGCTTACCGGCATGTTTCCTAAAAATCAACTGAAACTGATCAACTCTTGAAAAGAAGTATACAGCCTGCAGCCAAAACCTGAAGATCTGCCTCTGTCCTGGTTGAATACTGTTTACCAGTCGTCTCCCCAGTCCATGTGTGTGTGTCCTCTGCGTGTTTATATTTCAGGACCTCTGCCGCCCACATTTTTACTGCCAACATTTTTACGAACTAACGAATGCAATAGCCGCGTCTTATGTGATATCATGTTATGCCATGTCCAGTGCCGAGTGGGAATGGAAGTCATGTATCGTGTTATTAAAAGGTCAAATGAAGACCGTTTTCCATGTAACTAATGTAAGTCTGTAAACTTATTAAGCATCTCAGTGGTCTGTTATTATTTATCTGTAGTTTCTTAAATCTTTCCTCTCGTCGCCATGTATCTGATCGGGTCAGATCCCCCCCCCCCCTCTCTCTCTCTTGTCTTCTCATAGCATGTCCCAATTATTATGCCAATTGCCTTGACCTTAAAAGTTAGTTGCATGTCCATTACATGATATCGCAATCGAACCCGGTATTTTTTTTTACTGTTTGTGAAAATGAATAACAATCTGATTTCACGATAATACCAAAGTTGAAACTACATTTCTAGTTAGTCGCTTTCACTCAAGGCTAATTTAATAATTTATCTTATTATCACATTATTGCTATCACATCCTTAGTCTATATTTTTCGTCTACGTGCTCTAAATCTCCAATATTTTATTTCTAATTCCCCGTGTTTGAATATTTTCTTCCACAAGATCCCATTTTATCACTAGAGGAAAGCACCATTTTTAGCCTGCTCGCGGTGCACTGTTAACTAATAGGGCATCTCTACAAAATCAGTCTTTCAAACTCACCAGTGCGCTTGCCACAACCAGAAAGGTCTCTAGACTATGGAGCACACCGGATGACTAGTAAGCTGCAAGCCGACCACAGGAGACGAAAGTGAAAGAGCAACCTAGAGGTGTCCAAGTAGGTTGACGAGCTTGTGAGCCTGAACCTATTATCACAGTGGTTCTCGACCTTTTTCGGCCCATGCCCCCTTGAACAGGTTGATAACCACAGAGCTGAAAAGATTGTTGAACAGATTCATGACCACAGAGCTGGCAGTTTGAACAGGTTGATGACCACAGAGCTGAAAAGATTGTTGAACAAGTTGATGACCACAGATCTGACAAGATTGTTGAACAAGCTGATAACCACAGATCTGACAAGATTGTTGAACAAGTTGATGACCACAGATCTGACAAGATTGTTGAACAAGTTGATGACCAAAGAGCTGACAAGATTGTTGAACAAGTTGATGACCACAGATCTGATAAGATTGTTGAACACATTGATGACCACAGAGCTGAAAAGATTGTTGAACACATTGTTGACCACAGATCTGACAAGATTGTTGAACAGGTTGATGACCACAGATCTGACAAGATTGTTGAACAAGTTGATGACCACAGAGTTGACAAGATTGTTGAACAAGTTGATGACCACAGAGTTGACAAGATTGTTGAACAAGTTGATGACCACAGATCTGACAAGATTGTTGAACACATTGATGACCACAGATCTGACAAGATTGTTGAACAAGTTGATGACCACAGATCTGACAAGATTGTTGAACACATTGATGACCACGGATCTGACAAGATTGTTGAACAAGTTGATGACCACAGAGTTGACAAGACTGTTGAACAAGTTGATGACCACATAGCTGACAAGATTGTTGAACACATTGATGACCACAGATCTGACAAGATTGTTGAACAAGTTGATGACCACAGAGTTGACAAGATTGTTGAACAAGTTGATGACCACAGATCTGACAAGATTGTTGAACACATTGATGACCACAGATCTGACAAGATTGTTGAACAAGTTGATGACCACAGATCTGACAAGATTGTTGAACACATTGATGACAACAGATCTGACAAGATTGTTGAACAAGTTGATGACCACAGAGTTGACAAGACTGTTGAACAAGTTGATGACCACAGATCTGACAAGATTGTTGAACACATTGATGACCACAGATCTGACAAGATTGTTGAACAAGTTGATGACCACAGAGCTGGCAACATTGTTGAACAGATTGATGACCACAAAGCTGACAATTTGAACAGATTGATGACCACAGAGCCGACACGATTGTTGAACAAGTTGATGACCACAGATCTGACAAGATTGTTGAACACATTGATGACCACAGATCTGACAAGATTGTTGAACAGGTTGATGACCACAGATCTGACAAGATTGTTGAACACATTGATGACCACAGATCTGACAAGATTGTTGAACAAGTTGATGACCACAGAGCTGACAAGATTGTTGAACAAGTTGATGACCACAAATCTGACAAGATTGTTGAACACATTGATGACCACAGATCTGACAAGATTGTTGAACAAGTTGATGACCACAGAGCTGACAAGATTGTTGAACAAGTTGATGACCACAGATCTGACAAGATTGTTGAACACATTGATGACCACAGATCTGACAAGATTGTTGAACACATTGATGACCACAGAGTTGACAAGATTGTTGAACAAGTTGATGACCACAGAGTTGACAAGATTGTTGAACACATTGATGACCACAGAGTTGACAAGATTGTTGAACAAGTTGAAGTTGATGACCACAGATCTGACAAGATTGTTGAACACATTGATGACCACAGATCTGACAAGATTGTTGAACACATTGATGACCACAGATCTGACAAGATTGTTGAACAAATTGATGACCACAGAGCTGGCAAGATTGTTGAACAAGTCAATGACCACTGTGCTGGCAAGATTGTCGAACATATTAATGACCACAGAGCTGGCAGTTTGAACAAGTTTATGACCACAGAGCTGGCAGTTTGAACCACTCTGACCATTGAGCTGGCAAGAATGTTGTTATTACAGGAATAAGCGTTGTGTCTTCAGCCCCAGATGTGATGCCTCTGTCCGGGACTTTGAAAAGTGGACAACTAATCTTCTGCCATCTAGACAGCTTGGTTTAATTGTCACTAGTGCATCTGGTGTAAGGTGCATCACGAGGAGGCCAGAAGAAAGCGGTTGGCAGGCAAAGATTTTGTGATTCTTCTTTTAATGGCAGTCAGACATTCAACACAATAAACGTTAACTTGTTCAATAAAAAATAAAACCCAGAAGTGCCCTTGACGATTACCTACTGACAATTGGGTTAGTCTGGCAACTCAACTCTTCGCCTAGACTTCTGAGCATAGAGAACTAATAGGAAACAAACAGAGGTCTTCAAATGAAAACCTTATAAGTGTGAAACAAATTACAATAACCAGGCCATTGTCTTGTAACCTGTCAGTATTGTTGCTAAGGATGTCAAGAATGTTAATCGCGTGACAACACGGCGCAAACGAACACAGTGACTTCATAATGACAGTTTATAGATAGCCGCCCACTTTTTACATGCACCAAAGAGGAGCAGCGTTCTGTTACCCGTTTAAAAAAAAAAAAAAAATTAGTGAAGAGGTGAAACGTAGAGAAATTCATTGGCGAGTGAAGGTTCAGTATGGTGGTGGACTGTCAGTCAAGCTAGTGTATGAGTGGAGTAGGACGTTTCAAAACGGCGTGACTTCTGTGACAGACTGTTCACGACCTGGTCAGACATACCGAGTAGCGACCAAGAGAATGTTTTTCTTCAGGAATAAAAGCACTTTATCGGCGCTGGAGGTCTTGCATTGTTTGCAGTGGTGACTACATCGAAAATGATACATTTTTCTTTATTTTTTTTTTTTCAGAATATATTCTCCCCCCCCCCCCCCCCCAAAAAAAAAAAAGGTTTTCATTTCAATCCCCTCGTATATCGTCATTTAAACGAAAACCGTAGTTATTGATTGGAATTCCTTATATATTGATTTTCGTAATTATTATATATTGGTGGCTATACCATGCCTCTTCACCTGCTGCACAGAAAAAAATAACTGACACAGAAGAAACAAGAAACTAAACCCGCACTATGAACCACTACAATTATAACAAAGGCTGAAACGGCCGGTTGAACGCGGTGGACAATTCTGTTTCCCTCTATATATCAGATCGGATCGGATCAGACGCCACTTATTGTTCAGTTCTCTTGTTGTATGATGCTCCTCCAGGACTGCAAGAGCTGTGAAGAAAAGGCTGGACAGAAAAACCACTGCAGGAGATCCTCCTCCTCGAACGTCAAGCATTCTTTGCCCACATTGTCAAAGGACGTTTAGAGCCAAAATAGGCCTTATCAGTCATCTTAGAACTCACGGCTCCCTGCTTTCAACCCCACTGGATGAAATGACTGGTCATCATCATTCTTGATGGACAAACAACAACAACATGACGCTTCTGCCTAGTTACCCAGCCACATATTATATTCTTGTATTGTGTGTTCTACCGGCCTCCATGGCGAAGTGGTTACGGACGCGATTCGAAAATCCCGTATACCCGGGTTCGAAACACAGCGGTGCTGGTTTTTTCGAGAAAGGTATAGGTGCCGGTTGTTCAGAAAGCAATGGCAAACTACTGAATGTAAAACTTGCCCAGGAATCACGAACAGCCAAAATGCTGGGGTTGACTGCTACGTCATGCAACAAAAATTTTTTTTAAAAATTGTATGTTCTAAGCCAGACTATATGCATCTTCTTTCCAGGTTGCTTAACAACTATATAACGACTGACTAACTGCCCCACAATGTTTACACGCAGTCTTTGCCAAGCCGCATAGGGATTATGTGCATACATTCTAATGTCGACAACAGTCAGGGCAACCAGCAAGATATTTACTTAATATCTCAGGCAATGCATTTACATTTCATGTATACTGTGCACCTGTGCAGCCAGTTTTAATATTCATTTACAGCCTCATCTTTTCCTCCTACTCCTCCCCCTCCTTCATCATCATCATCACCATCACCATCATCATCACCATCACCATCACCATCCATTGTTTGCCTTTCAGTTTCACTTTAAGCAGAGACACAAATGGCGAACTTTGATGTACATTTCATACGGGGTAGTAGTGTTTGTGACCTCGGATGTTCCGTCTATCCGCTGTCTAGGTTAGCCTAGGTAGCGGAGTAGGTAAACACTCGCGTGTCCACCCAGAGATCATGGGTTCGATCCGCAGCTGGGCGATTTCGGATTTTTACAAAATCAACTTGGGCTCCCAGGTCAACCGAGCCTAGCATGGGTCCCAAGAATGTCTGGGGAAGTAAAGGCGGCCGTGATACTGACTACATCAGCCACCGAGTGCCGTTTGGTCTATAAAATACGGATTTAGCACCAAATAAACTATGCGCCTTAAGGCGTGTACATGGGTCTTTTTTTGGTTCGCATATCCCTTTACAGGACATCGCTGTCAACTCAGCATCTTTCAGCTGATTGGTGATTTCTTGGCAAGATTACGCTCAGTAGTTTGCCATTGCTTTCTGAGCGACCGGCTCACATACCCCGTAAGTTACCGACGCGGCTAGAACCGCCATCGATTATTGCGTACGTCACGTTACTCACGAGAGTATACGGGATTACGGAGAAAGTCGCTAACACCTAGGCCAGGGAGACCGGCACATGGGTCCTTTACTGTTCTTTGTTTTTTTTTTTTTTAACACTTGTTTAGAGGACGACCTGTTGGTATATTTGGTTAAGAGGGCTCGCTGTTAAACTTCGTGTGCCTTGATGGCGGGGTAGTGGATGCATTCTCGACACCAGTTGCTTGAACTTAAGCGTTGACTTTCCGGTCAGAAAGCAATGGAACATTTAGAAATAAGTGTTGCATGCCCCTTGCTGGACTTTGCCATAAACCCTTTGGTTGAATTTCTAGACAATGTTACATGTTTGCAGGTGCTTTCTGATCGGAAAGTCGACGTCGAAGTCCAGCTTAATGAACCGCTACCTCGCCATAAGCGCATTGGAAGTTTAAGAGCGAGCTCTCTTACCTTTTCCGCCACGTCGACTAAAGATTGCCTAGAAATTCAACCTGGGGTTGATGGCGAGGTAACGCAAAGGACGGGCGTGGTTTTATTAATGCGATAAATGGCTGTTACATTCAGTTGTTTGCCATTGCTGTCTGAACAAGAGTTCAACGTTTAAGTTCAACTAACCGGTGTGTTGGCTGAACCTACAACCCAGCCATCTGCGTACCGGAAGTTGAAGCTCAAGCGCATCGATCCCCCGGGGTCAAACTCACTTCTCACTTACTATATACCGGGTGTTTGTAAAGTCTCACTACACTTTGTATGTAGAACAATTGTGAAATATGAAGTACATGACGTCATAAAAAATGTGATCCACAGTCCATAGTGAAGCAATATGCAGCGAATGGCTGTCGTCTAATGGAGTAATTCTTTGCACTCCAAACAGAATGGTATTATCAACGGAAGAAAGAATTTGTTAGGTTGAACAAATGGTTCGAAATGGCGGTCGATACATACGGATGGTTGTTCACAGATTTATAGCAAGATTTTCTGATAAACAACTCCCTCATCGCATTGCGGTTAGAAATTTGTTGAATAAGTTATAATGAATGCTTAATTGGTACTTTCCAGCTTCCCCTAAACAGCGTTAGACCATAATAGTGACTATTGCAACTAATTTAATGAATTTTTAGCATATTATTTGATGACGTCATTAACTTTAGTTTTTAAAATTGCTTTACATACAACGTGTAGTGAGACTACTTCGCAAACACCCTGTTCATTGTAGGAGAGAGAATCACCAAAAAGGTGTAGCCATTACAGTGTATTATGAATCTGGAAAGATAGATAGTTGCTAAAGGATAATCTATATGGGCATGTATGAAAGTATCCGTTTGCAATGAAAGTGGTTGTTGACAAAAGAAATCAAATGAGGACACTATTTATTACAATAATAATAATAATAATAATAATAATAATAATAATAATAATAATAATAATAATAATAACAATCAACATGAAAAAGTCGTGTGTCCTCTGTAGAACTATGCGTCTATATCAGACTTTCGACATGTCAGTAGTAATACAAGTTGGATACGCGTCGTAAAACGAGGATATATCCTCTAATAAGCGAGGATATATGCCCCGTATAGTCCTTATGTGCCGTGTGGTTGTAGTGTGAGAAATCAGTATGCTCTGAGATGAATGAGGGAGGGGGTATAATTTATGAATAATCGATTGTATTTCTTTTATTACGTCACGTGTATGTGCGAGTTGGGCATACTGCACATGTGACCAAACAATTCAATACAGCCCGATTGTATATATGACTGTTGGAGTCGAGGGAGGTCGCTGGCGACATCTGGTGTTATTAATCACGGGAGGTACCGGGAGGTGTCGGAATAAAATAATAAGCGCAAAAAAGGAGGTGTGGGGTGAGTGGGTGAGTGGTGGAGTGGGTAGATAAGTGCTTCCGAACCACTATCATCATACAGTTTCAGATCGTTAAAGGAAAATCTTAAACAAGTAAAGATGATCCTCCATGTCGACATTGGTGTCGGATTCGAATCTCAGTGGGGAGTGTGATGAAGTCTCTAGCTTCCCCATCATCTTTTGCTTAAATTAGGGAAAAATCTCTTTAACACCCTTATGTAATTTTATAAGATTTTATATTCGTATTTAGACCTATATATCTATGTATAGATAGTCCATGTTTATAGTATAAATCAACTGCTATTTGATGTTATTAATTTAATATGGTAGTGAGGGAGTTATAACGTACAAATTAGCGTACACAGCCAAATCTGCAAATTTGGCTACAACATTTCCACATTTGGTTGGAGAATTTAAAGGCGACGAACTCTCTGGCACGGCTACTTCCGGTCAGGGGAAAGATGGGCGAGGTACGTTCTTCTTTGCTTGAACGTCGGTGTAGAAGCATGTGCTGGTAAACTATGCTCTTACAATACTTACAGAGTGATAAGAGATTTCCAGTGGCAAATAGTACGATAATATATTAGAAATCCCGGGTAAACTAGGCTCTTACAATACTTACAGAGTGATAAGAGATTTCCAGTGGCAAATAGTACGCTAATATATTAGACATCCCGGGTAAACTAGGCTCTTACAATACTTACAGAGTGATAAGAGATTTCCAGTGGCAAATAGTACGCTAATATATTAGAAATCCCCCCGGGAAGGTTAACCCGGTCAACAAATGCCCGCAGAAGTCGGATGTGTCGGCCTAACGGCGCAAGAACGCAGCTCTGCTGTACACAGGCACAACGCAATCACATCCGAAAAAAAAAACTCCGGATGAACGAAGAAGAAGATATTAGAAATCCCGGGTAAACTAGGCTCTTACAATACTTACAGAGTGATAAGAGATTTCCAGTGGCAAATAGTACGCCAATATATTAGACATCCCGGGTAAACTAGGCTCTTACAATACTTACAGAGTGATAAGAGATTTCCAGTGTCAAATAGGACGCCAATATATTAGACATCCCGGGTAAACTAGGCTCTTACAATACTTACAGAGTGATAAGAAATGTCCAGTGGCAAATAGTACGCCAATATATTAGACATCCCGGGTAAACTAGGCTCTTACAATTCTTACAGAGTGATAAGAGATTTCCAGTGGCAAATAGTACGCCAATATATTAGACATCCCGGGTAAACTAGGCTCTTACAATACTTACAGAGTGATAAGAGATTTTCAGTGGCAAATAGTACGCTAATATATTAGACATCCCGGGTAAACTAGGCTCTTACAATACTTACAGAGTGATAAGAGATTTTCAGTGGCAAATAGTACGCTAATATATTAGACATCCCGGGTAAACTAGGCTCTTACAATACTTACAGAGTGATAAGAGATTTTCAGTGGCAAATAGTACGCTAATATATTAGAAATCCCGGGTAAACTAGGCTCTTACAAAACTTACAGAGTGATAAGAGATTTTCAGTGGCAAATAGTACGCTAATATATTAGAAATCCCGGGTAAACTAGGCTCTTACAATACTTACAGAGTGATAAGAGATTTCCAGTGGCAAATAGTACGCTAATATATTAGAAATCCCGGGTAAACTAGGCTCTTACAAAACTTACAGAGTGATAAGAGATTTTCAGTGGCAAATAGTACGCTAATATATTAGACATCCCGGGTAAACTAGGCTCTTACAATACTTACAGAGTGATAAGAGATTTCAGTGGCAAATAGTACGCTAATATATTAGAAATCCTGGGTAAACTAGGCTCTTACAATACTTACAGAGTGATATGAGATTTCCAGTGGCAAATAGTACGCTAATATATTAGAAATCCCGGGAAGGTTAAGCCGGTCAACAAATGCCCGCAGAAGTCGGATGTGTCGGCCTAACGGCGCAAGAATGCTGCTCTGCTGTAAACAGGCACAACGCAATCACGTCCGAAAAAAAACCTCCGGATGAACGCAGAAGAAGAAGAAGAGGATATTAGAAACTAATATATATATATATATATATATATATATATATATATATATATATATATATATATATATATATATATATATCTTATATATAAATTAGGATGTGCGTATCTATGTATGTATGTATGTATGTCCTTTATACGCTCGCGAACGGCCCATCCGATTGAGATGAAATTTTCTACACGCCTTTCTTTCATTCCAGAGCTGCCAACTGTGATATTTTTTTAGTGTGAAATCGCCTGCTTACCCAGTATTATTTCATTTTTCATTTTTCATTGTAATTTCATATATCTCAGGGGACCTAACTCTGTAAACGTTATTTCAAGGGGCATAACTTCTCTGTATAACTTATAGTCATATTGTGGCATCGTTTTCAAAGATTTATAAACTCTTTGTCCATAGTTATGTACCGGCATATGAGTTATAATAAATAATGATACAATCTGTAAGGCATTTTCAAAGTTTTCATAAAAATAATGCACAATGCATAACATTGTAACTCATCTTTTTTTGCTTAAGAAGTTACTGTAGTCATGCAGGTGATTAGAAAGCGTTTTCATTAAAAAATAATGGATGGTGTGTGGAAGGGCATTTTTTTAAGTTACTTTTTTTGTTGTATGAATTTAATGAGACGCTACCCGCCAGGAGCTGGGCGAAGTCACGCCGGGTCAGATAGATAGACAGACCCACCTTTTCGCTGCAGTTGTCTACTCCTCCTTTTCCTTCTTCTGCTGATGCTGCTGCCGCCGCTCCATTTACCCAAGTTAATTGTTGGGGGAAGATGTAAAGATCTTTCAAGTGCTCTTTCTAATGCTTTTTGTAAGTTGGTCTTCGTTTATCTAAGGTTGTTCTAACTGCAACCAATAAATGATTAGACAGACAGGCAGACAGACAGACAGAGAGGGAGGGACGGACAGACAGACAGACAGACAGACAGACAGACAGACAGACAGACAGACAGACAGACAGACAGACAGACAGACAGACAGACAGACAGACAGACAGACAGACAGATAGTCGGTAACGGGAACGGGAACTTATATGACTACTTATATGAATTAAATGAGATGCTCCCCACCAAGGACTGGGCGAAGCCGGGCGGGGTCAGCTAGTATATATATATATATATATATATATATATATATATATATATATATATATATATATATATATATATATATATATATATATATATGAAAGACCTTCTGATCGATATAGTAAGGACAGTTGTGTCTATCAATTCACCAGGAGAGGAGAAACTGACGGGAGAGCTGCCTAATCGATTGTCAAACACAAAGGACCAGATACGGAAGATAAGTGGCCAAGCTTACCGTCGGCCACCACCATCAGAATTCCACTCAAAATCTACGTCAGGCCAGAGAGTTTACTTCCATGATTAAATAATTCTAGTTGACTCAACACATAGCAAGATAGGATTGTAATATAGTAGAGGGACTTGTAACACCCTTCTATGTACAGGGCTTCCTCCCGTGGAGCACCTAAAGTGTGTTTACAAAATAAAACTATAACACTGTTAGTTTCAAAACCGTTCAAGGATCATTCAAAGCTTCGCGGCTTTAGTATCATCACCCTTCAAAATACATTTGGGAAGGTTTTAGAGAAGATAGTCGCTGTCAAGCTGCAAGAGTTTTTGGAAAGGGGGAAGCTCCTTCCAAGAGGCCTGGGGAGCTACAGGCCAGAAAAAGATACCTGGTCAAATGCAGCCACTTTTGCCTTTGATGTTTATGAGGGGTTCCAGAGTAGACAAGAAACAATGGCGGCGGCGGTTGATCTCGAGGATGCGTACAATAGAGTTCGATACGATATTTTGATGACCGCACTGATGGAGAAGGGTGTCAATCCCTGGCTAGTGAACTGGATAGCGGCCGTCCTACATTCTCGCCGGATTGCTCTCCGGCTGGGTGCATGGACTTCAGAGCCACATATTTTAACCCCGGGACTGCCACAGGGATCCGCAATCTCACCGGTGCTCTTTAACGTTTCAGTTGGTGAGATTGGAGCGCATACAGAACGAGGCGGGTCATTCTGGGATGCACCAGAGATACCCCAGTGGTGTGTATGCGGTACATCCTTGGTTTGCCGACTGTTGCTGGTAGGCTCAAGGTGATGCAGGCGAAGGCATACCTCAGAGTAGCTGCAGACACAGATCATCCGTTGCATGAGGCGCTGGACGCAGTTAAGGGCCAGCGACTGATAAGAGCGAAATCATGGATGGCTCAGGCGGAGGAAACGATCAGACAAGTGTGCTCCTTGGAGAACATCAGGCGAGGAGAGGAGTAGGTCATAGTGCCAGCGGAGCAGTCAGACTTGTGTAGAGTTATAATCACAATGAGCCGGGGGTGTAGGGGGTGTCCAGCAGGGGCCACGGAAGTGGAAATCCAGCAATTAATTCAGGATAATGCTCGCCCGAGTGATGTGATTATCTACACATATGGTTCGGTGTTGAAAGGTAGTAGAAGTGCCTGGGGATTTCTTGGCAAAGGCTAATGGTCGACGTTTGGTGCAGGAGAGCCTGGCATATGCTTGGCAGATTGGCTGGCTCTGCAAAACTTGGTGAAGTATTGATGCATGATAAGGCAGACATGGTTGCGGCCTTGTGGGAGCACGTGTATACCTCTGAGGAGCAAATGGATCACCATGGTCTGGCAAGAATCCGACAGCGTGGAGTGACGAGGGGATCTCGCCGATGCTCGACGCTTAGAGGAAAGGCGAGACGCACATATAATCAGATTACTACTGGTACTATTGGGGTTGGAACTCTTCGCTGGCTTCTGAGGATGGGGACAGAGCGCTTATGGGAATGTCCCGAATGCTGTGATGTCGGTTCCTAAATCAATCAATCAATCAATTTAAATATTGAGCATAACCCACTTCTGGCAACGCTGATCGTATTCTGTTATGAACCTAAGGTCTATCCACGTCAATATGGAATATATGACGTGGATAGACCTTAGGTTCATACCAGAATACGATCAGTGTTGCCAGTAGTGGGTTATGCTCAATATTTAAAATTTCAAATCCCGAAACAACCAAAAAAATCAATCAATCAATTGTTAGTTTCAAAATTTACAAACTCAAGTTGTTACCTTACTAAATAACCTTAGTTATAGTAGAGTGAGAAGATACGAAAGTTTGTCACTTTTATATATTGTACTCTGTCTTTCTCCGTGTCGGTGAGAGTGATTAGAGTTAGGGGACTCGAGCTTTTAATTTCAGGCAACGTAGTGAAACTAATTTGGCAGACTGTCATGTCAAAAGTTTAGTTGTACGCCATTCCTGTCTGCCTGAACATTGTCAGAAGACTACCTGTTCTGGGACCTTGAATCCCTCTAGAATCACGAGCTATTCAGTCTCGTCTTCTCCAGTGACTATTAACCGCTATAGGAAAGCTGGCGCTATGGGCAATACAGAGTAAAGCGCGGGCAAGGCGACCTCTCCTGGATCGGAAGACACGACTCAATCGATCTCTCTTTTGTTAACATATAACGGTGATCTGATTAATAGCATCACATGTCGCCAGCGCAGCTAATTTACAATAATAATATTTCCACCACACATCCCTGACGGAAACCGATGACTTACCGGCCGATTCAATATTACATTAACAGACCCCGACACAGCGTGATTCGAACCTCCATCACCAAGGGTGGACACAGTTATCGACCAGCAGCGTGATTCGAATCTCAAACGACACCTACGACACCACATAGCACAGTTACACACTCGACCAACACCACATTACCCCACTACACAGTGAGATTAGAACCTGTCGCATGGTAGGGAACTCACTAGACACTCGAGTTACATATTGGTGATACCCCACCACACCCCTATGAACAACTAAACACCCCCACAAGCTGCTGGCTGGTAACCTTACCAACGAAAAAGCACCGAGGTTCAAACCTGTCACGTCCACACAATGCCTAGGAACAAGTGGACACACGACCTCTTCAACCCACACATCACCACTTGTTTATATTGCTAAATACAACTCTAACGCCAGTATAACACCCCACCAGCTGTCATCATCACAACTAATTAACAAAAATATAACCAATATTTCTGCTACCCACCGACCTTCCCACTGAGATTCGAACCCGGCATCCACGACGACATGTAGGGCCGTCTTTAATTGTTTATTTAAGGTTTTTCTGTAACTTTCTGAAACTGTATGATGATAGTGGTTCGGAAGCAATTATCTACCCACCTTGGCACTCGCCCACCCATCCCGCATCTCCTTCTTTGTCTTACTATTTTATTCCGACACCTCCTGTCATATCCCGTGATTAATAACACCAGATGTCGCCAGCGTCCTCCCTCGGCTCCGACAGTCATATGTACAATCGGGCTGTATTGAATTGAATAGGATTAGACAGCTCAGGAGCTTCGGGGTCACCACCACCACCACCACCACAACCACTACCACCACCACCATCATCATCATCATCATCATCATTATCATCATCATCAACATTATCACCATCACCATCATCATCATCACCACCATCATCATCATCATCATCATCATCATCATCATCATCATCATCATCATCATCATCATCATCATCATCATCATCATCATCATCATCATCATCATCATTATCATCAACATCATCATCATAATTATCACCATCGCCATTATTACTATCAACATCATCATCATCATTATCATCATCACCATCATTATCACCACCATCGCCATCAACATCATCACCATCATCACCACCACCACCATCATCATCAACATTATCACCACCATCATAACTATCACCATCATTATCATCACCACCATCATTATCATTACCATCATCATCATCATCATCATCATCATCAATATCATTACCATCATCATTATCATCACCAGCATCATCATCTTTATTACCATCATCATCTCCCCCATCATCATTATCATCAACATCATCATCGCAATGGTCTCCATAATCTTCAACAGCATCAACAAGTATCATTATGTATGCATCCCTTCCCCTATCCCCCTTAGTTTAACTGTTGTAAACATTTTAATCGTAGTCTCTGTTTGCGCCACACACGCCTGCCTTCGCTGAATCTCTCTTCATATGTATTCTCTATATATATATATATATTTCTGTGAAGATGAATGTGTTTATCAGCGCAGTAACACACAACTACCACCTAACCTGGGTTAGTATGTATCAAAACAAAACAAGTCTCCTAGCAGGAGCCTGCTGTAGGCCGCAGTACTCTGTGGAATAGGTCTTTCTCTCCCGTACCGAATGCTGGCATGAAACCCTTTTCCGATCGTAGTAGCTGTAAAACAAGCTTACGGTCCTAATCAATTGGGGAACCTTTTGAGGTCACTGCGTATATGTAGTTGGACGTGTGTGTGTGAGATTGTGACTGTCATCTGTTCTGATAATCTATTCTGGTATCTATCTGCTTGTCCACCTATGTGTGTATGTGACTGGTGGCTATACAGGCCTACACAATGGTACCACAACGCCCAGGCAACGCGGACAAATAAACGAGACCCGACTTAACCGTAATTGCGCGAGTGCGTGTATGTGTGCACTTGTGTGCGCTTGTGTGTGTGTGTGTGTGTGTGTGTGTTTGTGAGTGTCTCTGTGTGTGTGTCTGTGTGTGTCTGTGTGTGTCTGTGTGTGTGTGTGTGTGTGTGTGTGTGTGTGTGTGTGTGTGTGTGTGTGTGTGTGTGTGTGTGTGTGTGTGTGTGTGTGTGTGTGTGTGTGTGTGTGTGTGTGTGTGTGTGTGTGTGTGTGTGTGTGTGTGTGTGTGTGTGTGTGTGTGTGTGTGTGTGTGTGTGTGTGTGTGTGTGTGTGTGTGTGTGTGTGTGTGTGTGTGTGTGTGTGTGTGTGTGTGTGTGTGTGTGTGTGTGTGTGTGTGTGTGTGTGTGTGTGTGTGTGTGTGTGTGTGTGTGTGTGATTCCATGCCGAGAGTTTGACATAAATATCACATATGTGTGAAAGTTAGTAGTATGGCATATATTTATCCAGCCGTATATCGGGGTTACCCCTGAACCCGAAATAATTTCTTATATAGGTGAACATATAGTCCGACAAGCAGATAGATACCAGTACAGATGACAGTACAGGCTCTTTCAGCAGTTAATAATTTCTGTCATTGAGTATGGTTTGGGGCTGCTGACAGTATCAAAGAGCCAGCTTGAAAGGTTGGAGCGCATACAGAATGCTGCCATGCGGGTAATCCTGGATTGCACAAGAGACACATCAATTATATTCATGAGGCATATCCTGGCGCTACCAACAATGACGGATAGGCATAGGGTCCTTCAGGCCAAATGGTACCCGAGAGTTGCCATGGACAGGGATCACCCGCTGCATGCAGAAATGGATATGGTTAAGGGTCATAGACTAAGACGAGGCAGGTCCTGGATGACACAGGCAGAACTTTCTATAAGTCAAGTGTGTGATCTAGAGAACATCAATCGTGAAAAAGAGTGGGTTGAAGTTCCGGAAGACATTTCGGACTCGCACAATATAATAGTAACATTGGGTCGTGAGTGCAATGGGCAGCGGGCCGCACTGAGTTTGAAGTGCAACAGCTGATCCAGAGCAACATACATCAAGGTGACATAGTCATCTACACCGATGGGTCAGTGGTGAGAATTGCAAAGGCTAATGGGCGAGTCTTGAAAAAGGAGAGTCTGGCATATGAGACTACGACCTCCAGCATGAGAATGGAGGTGGAGGCAGTAACATCGGCATTTCTGTGGCTAAAGGAGACTACTGCAACACATGTTGTATTCATTACGGATTCAAAGAGTATGCTTAGCAAAGTTGAGAAAGGAATGCTTAGTGTGGAATGGCTCTCGTCGCTTCAGAGGTCACAGATTGTGAGAATTATATGGGTATTTTGCACTGGCCATGCGGGTGTACGGGGGAATTAATAGGCTGATAGGCTAGCAAGGAAGGCACCACTTGGTGGAATTTTGCCTATGGACAAGGGGGAGGTGGTCATGCGCTTGTGGGACCAGGTAGAGAAGGCGGGGGAACATATTGAGAACCCATATGTGGAAATAATGATATTGCGGGGGATCGGCAGGGGTTCTGGAAGAATCTCAAAACTGAGAGGGAAGACCAGGAGAACTTTGAATCAGATAATGGTGGGAACGATTAGTAGTATGACTCTTCGCTGGCTGTTGAACGAGGGGACGGAGAATGTATGGGAATATCCTGAGTGCAGTGATGTCGGTTCTTAACTCAACTCAACTGACAGTCACAACAATCTCACACACACGTCCAACGACATATACGCAGATAGACATACGATTAAACACACAAACATGCACACATCCACCCATATAGATAGATAGACAGCTAGACCTACAAATAGACAAATAGATAGATAGACACACATACAGACTCACAGTCAGACAAGCAAACATTTATATATGCAAACATATACAAACACGCATGCAACGTATACAAAGGTTATTGGAACAGGCAAATATATTCAAATATCATTACAAAGGGCAAAAGGACCTTGAATCTTGTGAACACCTGAGGATTGCATAAATATGAGTATTCTATGTATTTAATTCTCGTCTCCGTGCATTTTTAGGTCTCCCACGTTTTTATTCGCCCTGTTGGTTCCAGAAAAGTGAATGTCTAGTTATGTAATCCTCAGGTTTTCTCAAGATGAAAGCTTCTTTTCCCTTTTGTAATCTTATTTGAATATATTTGCCTGTTCCCACATCTTTGTATACGTTGCTACCTAAATAGGTGTGTTATTCCATCTCTTTGTGTGAGGTTTCACCAATGCATACTGGGCTTAATTTGCTTGGTTTAATCACTGGATCCTTGATTTTTTCCTAAGATATTTTAGACCTAAATTATAAAGTAGCGAATGCAATTTAGCACTTTTCTATGTTATTACGCGTAATGAGACAATCTGGTCAGTGCGAGATCTGGTTTTGGTCGGTAACTTGGCTGTTCATCCCTGATTTGTTTGTCATTGGCATGTCTTAATTTCTAGAGAATTGTCATGCTTAGTATTCGTACAGGAACTGATAATAACATTATTCGTCCATACTTTTTACACTATTGTAGGTCCAGTTTCTTAGAAAATTTCATCAGTCAATCTTTTTTTTTCCAGTCTGCTGGTATTTCAAATGTCTCCCAGACTGCTTAATAATTTGTGCAACATTTAAGTTGAGGTGTCTATGTTGGCTTTTGTAGCCTCTTCTGGGACACCATATAGACCCGCAGCTTTTCTATCCTTCAGTAATGTGATGACTTTTTTTTATTTCTTCTGTGTATGGCTTCTCACAGCTGATATCCAGTTCCACTTCTATAGGCTGAATTTCA
The DNA here is from genome assembly GCA_963921405.1 of Cepaea hortensis. NCBI lineage: Eukaryota > Metazoa > Mollusca > Gastropoda > Stylommatophora > Helicidae > Cepaea > Cepaea hortensis. The sequence continues at coordinate 93,503,029 of OY992881.1, read as the reverse complement.
GGAAGACCACTTGGAATGGTCTACTCAGAAGTTCCTCAAATTGTTCAACCTATCTGTTCATTACTATTGTTGATAAGTCGACTTGGATTATTATATTTTTTAAAACTATTTTCCTAATGGTGCTGTGAAGGTCCCTGAGGTCTCTTTTTGCTGCTGCATCATCTGCCTCATTTGCTATGGCTTCTAAATTTTGTTAGTGTAGTATATGTCTGGACATTATTAACAGAACTCCGAGCACGTACCTCATCATAGCAATGGGGTTATAATTCGAGTAAGCTAATATGATTCTCACACCTACGTTCACACTGGGATTTCAGAAATGTTAGAATGCAGTCAGTGAAAGACAGAACTCATTTGTTGCACAACATTACCAACAATCTCTGCCCGACGTCGTCGCGGCCATTGTTTTTAACTTATTCTTGGACCAAAGGCAAAGGATGGTATATCGCCATGTGGCCTCTCATTTGGAGAGATAGACTATATATCACCATACTAGGGTTATCGAGTTATTTGTTTTGTTTCGTGGTATCTTCCACAATTGCAATGCTCAGTGAATCAAACTTTACATTATAATACTTGCTCATGTGATTGTGTACCATGTTTGGTCCAGACCTACTTATTGTTTGGCATTCAATGTGCTAATATCGCAAATCTACGCGTGATTTAGTGTAGGGTTGGTTCGACATGGTATTTGAACAATAGACTGCGATCAGACATTATTCCAATGGAGTTTAGTCTGTCGTTTCGTTGAATGGTCTACCCTTTTAGAGTGATGCCACATAGGCCATCTTTTACTGTGTAATGATTCGGGGAAAATGTTTCACTTGTCTTGTTGGAATGAATTTTAGGTCACTTGTTCTCAGTCGAGGAAAGGAAAATTCCAACAATACCTCCGCGCGTCGGAGATTGAGAAATACACCATGGTGTATGAAACGCTTATCTGAATACCGAGCATATACTGGGATAAGAGGACAACTTTGCAAATGAACACAACAGAGCACTGACAGTCGGAAATTGTCGTAAAAAGCAGAAACAAAATACCCTTGTATTTAAACGGAAGTAAAGGGGAAACCATCATATTGTCTTTTCAAGATTTCATGCTAATATGATATCATCAACATAGTTGATCCAGAACGCTAAGGACCAAGATCTGTGGAGAGACATGAACGTCTACGCCAGTTATCCCGCCATATGATGGTGATGATGATGTGTTCTCGCACGACAGAGAAATCGCCTGCAATGTCTCCCGAATATCTCTGCACATTTCCTGTCTGATGGAATACGTTCCGTAAATGAGAATGTCATCTACAAATGGTCCTATGGGTTAAATCTTGGTACTATTACAGTGCAGGTGGTAAATAGCACAGGTGACAGCAAGAAGCCTTGTAACAGAACAGGACATTTAGGCATCGGGTCTAAAGCCCAGATTTCTAATACTGAAGCAACTTGATCTCTCCACGAAGATGGCCTGTCTTCAAGCATACGAGTTTATTCCATCTGTCTTCGAAACAAGATATACTTCCTCTGCTGCTTCAGCTCATCTACCAACAAAGCATATCCTCTCAACCAACTCACAACAAGAACTTTACAGACATGTTTTTGAATGACAAGATTATGGAGTAAACCTTTTTTAGGGATGTGAAACCAGTCTCGCGTTAATCCTCCTTAGCCGCCCCTTACGACGTACATGGTAGGTTACAGTATTACTATTTCTTGCTTCCCTTATGCTGCCCTGGTAGCACCAGGGCGAAACATGATATTAATGTTGCAAAATCCACATTCTTGAAGCCACCCCCACCCTCTTTCCTTCCCCAGGTCCCATACCCATTTGAGTCTTGGACTATTTCCTGCTTGTGTTAGAATCCTTCATGACTGATGATCACAGTCTACAAGTCAAGCAAATATCACATGAATAGAGCTACAACACTTCGAAATGTTCAAGAAGGCATATCATTGAATAGATTTTACAGTTGAATCGACGATACAGCGTGTCGTAAATTATGTTGTGATGTTTGAGCTAGCAAAGAAAACCAGGTAGAATGATCATCACCTGATTACCCATGGACAATGACGACTTAGCGAATGTGAAGTTTCTAGCATTAAATATTTATTGATTGCCTGGAAGGAGCAAATGAAAGTTGCGCAATATATAACCATACAAGAAAGAATCACTGTCTTTGGTCATATAAAGAGAAAAGACAGACAGATAGGAAGACAGACAGGCAGACGGACGGACGGACGGAGGGATAGATAGATAGATAGATAGATAGATAGATAGATAGATAGATAGATAGATAGATAGATAGATAGATAGATAGATAGATAGATAGATAGATAGATAGATAGATAGATAGATAGATAGATAGATAGATAGATAGATAGATAGATAGATAGATAGATAGATAGATAGATAGATAGATAGATAGATAGATAGATAGATAGATAGATAGATAGTTTGATTGATTGATTGTTTAATAGGCATACAGACCGGTAGATGAATAGTTAATCAGACAATGAGTGCATGGACAAGTTGATGTGTAGTTTTGTTAGTATTTTGGTTGGTCTTTACGCATATAGTTAAACTGGTAGTTACGTATTTATGTGGTTAGTTGGAACATATGTTTACAGTTAGGAAGGTGTGGGAGCTAGTAGTTAGGTAGGTTGGCACGTAGGTAGTCAGGTGATTAGAATACCATTCAACATTGCGTTTAAAATATCCATTAATGCCAAAACCCTCAGATAACTGCATTCAGCTCAGCAACTTTTCAACACCAGTGTACCTACATTCCAAGGTTTGTAATCCCAGCAGGGGAATATCTTCTAAAGGTCTATTTTAGGGTATATTGACAAGTAGAAAAGTGCCCACTGACCCGAGTCGGAAAGCAGACTAGGTATTACTTTAACCTTGTTTACTGTAATGCGGGGGCCGGAGTGACTCATAGATTCGGTGCCCGCCTCTGACTAGACATGATATGAATTATGATGCGGATTCGAACTAAATATAAGATAATTAGCACGAAGATGTTTCGCTCTTCCCCCCACACACACGATCTTCGCGTAGTGAACGGGACGCCAAACCATCTCCGAGCAGGGCGAACAAATAGGAAGATTCATGCCACGTTGCGCACCTTAAAAATCATATGACGTGCACATTGAAAAGTGTATACCGAATAGATTGTCGTCCGCGTTAAATGTTGAATTGCGCTGAGTTGAGCTTCTCCTTCTTCTTCTTCTTTCGTTCGCCTAAATTATGTTTATAACTGCAATGTTGTCTCTTGTATGAATCTAACAGTCTTTTTTTTAGTTCATTCAGCGGTCCATAGAGTTTATCTTCCACTGTTGTCTCTCTAGGCCAGAAGGTTCGCCTGGATATGTTGTAGATTGGGCAATCCTGGAGTATGTGCTCTGCTGTCTGCGACGCCAAACCACATGTGCACATGGCTGAGTCACCAATCTTGAATTTTGTATACATGTGGTTGCGTAATCTATTGTGTCCTGTTCGGAGGCGCAGAAGAATGACCTGTTCTGGTCTGTCCATAACGTGGTAGTCGTCTTGAGTAAGGTTTGGTGGCCTTCTGACTGATTTGATCATTCTTTTCTTTTGGTGGTATGTAATAGGCACATCTGGTTGTTCTTCTTGTGCTCCTTCCTTAGCCAATCGATCAGCTCTGTCGTTTCTGGGGATTCCACAGTGGGATGGTATCCACTGTATGGTGATCTTACGATGACTGCTAAGTTCAGAAAGTAGTGTCCTCAGAACTGGCAATTTCCCAGACAGGAGCGCCTCTATTACGGATTTTGCATCTGTCAATATCACCACAGGTTGTGTACCATGGCTGGTATTTTGTAATTTCTCTGTGGCTATTGTAACACTATAAATACAGAGAGGACTAACAAGTCTGCTGGGTTATTATAAATCAGGCTTTATTGGTGTATAGTGGCGAATACAAAGTCCTAGTCCAATTCAAACATGATGATGACCTCTCTTGCCTCTAGGTGGTTTCTCACTGCCCCAACAACAAGCCACGTCACGACTTGAGCATCCTTCTAGCTGTTCTATATTGATGCTCAAGCGTGCTGTAGACTTGCACACCTAGCTGATACTAATAATACACTCATTCTGCTACACCTCCCTATGTTTTAAAAAGACTTTTCTTCTTCAAAAGTCTTTACTCCTAACCCCTTTTATCCTACATCTTCTCTCCTTACCTCCCATAATTTCTCTAAGCCGCCCCAAACTAACTCTATTTTAGGCAAATATTCTATTTTGTAACCACTATGAACTTCTTCTTCGTTCCTGACTCTTCAAACATAACACACATTAATTACATACCCTCAATAACATTTAAATCTCAACTTTATACAATACATCATAACACATATGGTTACCTTTTTGAAATAAACACTCCTTCTTCTCTTCATAAGCAATCCGCTTAAAATTTCAAACGCTTTACTCTTCTGATACCAACTCCCTATTGTCATCACCAACATTACTTACTAATTCTCTACTTTCAATCAACCTGAGAACACTCGCACATGATAGAAAGACAAGGAATCGGTGCGCACCGGAGATTCAAAGAAGTAGAACTCTTTCTCACAAAAAAAACCACACTTAGCTAAATCACACACACCTTTACCCCCCTATGTCATTTGAGACTTTATGTAATAAAGTCTAAAACAATTATATCTTTTACAGTACCACTTGTTATGGTAACAGTTTACGCTGCTATCTACAGCCTCAAGTACCAACCATCAAAAATATTATTCACTCCCAAATGTCTATATATTACAGACAGTACACAATTAACAAGGTCCATCATCCCTCTAGACCTCTTCCAACTTTATACACATCACCTCACATAACTAATCTTCTCTCATACCTCACTCAGAATTCTCTCTTAATCTCGCCGAAAATTTCAGCGACCCCTTAATGTCCATTTATTATGGGCATATCTACTAAAACCTCTACTTATGCCGTTATCAACAGCAACAATATACTACCCTGAACTCATGTCTGTGACTGTTTGCAATCAACGTTATTCTATTACAGTCCATATATCACGGACCCTCAAAAACCCCATGTCATTTTGTCTCCACAGTGACAATGTTCATTTCTCATTAACAAACTTACAACCCTTTACTATTGTACTGCTATCCACAGTATCTAATCATTCTTCGGAGTCAAACATGGATTCAATTCATGTTTTGCTAATTGCCTTCACAGCACGTTACTGACTTCTTCTTCTACAATCTCTTGGCTCCATGTTCATTTCTGACCCCTCATTTACCCCACTACTTTATTCACTTTAATCTTTTCTTCCCCAATATGGCGTCCAATTAATATATCTTCAATTAATGCTCACTTAAATTCCCCATAACCATTTTACTTGTGTAGTAACCCCGTCACTTAAGTATGGCCTATGTTTCCACAACTTAACCTCCCAACGCTGATTATCACAGTAATCTTGCTAGCAGAATATACTCATAAACTTGTTATTCACAAAGAGAATGTGTCTCTCTACTAATTCTCAGTAGTTTATTACTATTTTCTGAACGAAGGGTCCTAAATAAAGCCCCATGTATTGTCTTTATTCTAGACAAAACCATGTAAATTAAACTTAACTTAACTAATTTCCAACATGTATATATAAACATACAAGACAATTCACTTAAATTATAAGTGAAGCGAAATAAAATCACAACAGGACATCATACCCCTCCCCCCCCCCCAAGTTTTTATACATCATTTATGTTTCCCCTCATATTAATTAAAGGTATTAACTCATTCAAAGAAAAACATATGTTAAAATAATACAACATACATCCTAATCTATTGTTACCTAATACTACTGGTCTCTTTTACGGACCAGTAGTTTGTACGCAAAAGGCTAAAAACACAATAATCCTATTCTAAAATCAAATAGTAACAATCATTTTACAGGACCCAATCAAGCAAAAATAATATAACATATTATACATATTCAACCAACATTGGTCTCTTATACTAACCAATGAAATACATATCTATTCCTACAAGTCATGCCTATTCCGTTATTCTTATAACAGATAAAACAAAACAACTCAATGCCAAGCATTAACCCCAAAATATCTATATATAAATATATATATATATATATATATATATATATATATATATATATATATATATATATATATATATATATATATATATATATATATATATATATATATATATATCTGTTACCTACAGACCAATTCCTAACTTAGAACAATATCTGTTCTCTCAACAAAAGTCATTAATTAATAAATGACTGTTAATCATTGATTCTCTCCCCTCACAATATTCTATCTTTTACCAGACTAACTCCTAACCAACCGCTGTAAACTGCAGCTCAAATCACTTCACTTACTACTATTGTGGCGGCTATCCCAGCACACTACAACTCATCTCTAAAGGAAACCGTACCTCGACACACTAATTGTTTCCCTTGGATTTGTTCCAAGTATTACTACAACTACTTAATCATTATTACCGTTAACTACGGTATCTCCACCCTCTTACGACCAGCAAAAATCTTTGTCTATTTACTATAGACCTCTCACCAATACATCTACCTACTGTACCAACGACTAATTCTACTTTTAAGTTTCTCGTCTACCCGACGCAAGTAATATTTCATTCTCCCGCATCAGTACTTTCTTAACATCTCACCACAACTACTCTAAACTATCCTCAAGTCTCTCCTAGCGTTCTTGCACCGCGATGATACTAGTCACACTTATCGGAATACGTTCTCCAACATTCATTTAATTAATCTTGTTTACCTCACTATCTTGCACTCCTCTTCCTATTTATCGGGATTCTTTCAGAAACAGCAAACCACACCACATATAACTGACAACGGACCTCACTTTCCTCATTTCTCGGTATCAGGCATTCATACTTCAACATGTCCCTGTCAACAATACTAAACATATTTTATGAAACGTCATAAACCATGTATCATCAACTACCAAGCCTAAGTGTGTCGATCACTTCCACCCACATTGACACTTGACGAGGTTTCAAAACCTCACTCCTGATTCACTCAGCGCGACGAACACCTGTTTGTCTACAGTTATACTCACGCACGGACTAACCGCCTCGTACATGCATGCTGTACTTATCACTTGCCATCATACTATCCATTCTCGACGCACATATGTTTGACTTATTTCTACTTTTCTCAATCATTCACTCGTTTTCAAAGATCAGAATCTATATATTATCCCTCGCAAACTATATCTCTTTTACACACTATCCAGCACTATCAACGATCTCTCAAAACAAACCTCATTCCGCTGAGACCCTAACCTCGTAACTATCATTCTATACTTCTCCACACAACAACTTTCTCAGATTTAATCAGCTCTTCTTTCTCCGCAAGCATGACGTAATTACTTCATTCTTCCTCACCAAGAACTCGTATTCTTCAAGCATCAACTTCTACAGTCTTTTACTCTTAATATTCTCGCGTTCAACTGGCTATTTTACACATGATACTCAATTTCTCCTCAATCTATATCTCCTCATCAGACACTCTCGGTTCAGCTGTCAACAATACTATACTTACTTCCCAAACTACCAAGCGAAACTATCTCAGACATCATGTCATAGCTCTGAGTCGAACCATCCAGTCTAGTACGAACATTCATACTTAGTTTATCTCTCTCTCTACTAATTCTGTGCTGAATCTACTCTACTTTAATCACACCAGTTATACATCACTCAACGTGATTAACTCTCTGTATCTATCCATTCCGGACAAAGGACTATTTTAATTTCTACCTTGTTTACTCTCCCTACACCGCAACCAAATACCAGATATTCTGTATAACGTATCCACGTAGAATATCAATTGTCGTGACTCTCTATCCTCAACAACACTATTGCCTACCCTGTACCATGTGATGCTACACCCAAAAAAAATTCATCTGCCTATTTTAGACAACTCCTATGTATTTGCTCAAACCGCAATTCTTCTCATAATCCAAAACAATGCCATATGTCCTTTTAACAGCCATAAAGCGCATCTAAGCCAAATATTTCATTGTCTCTTAATACATTAGTACGTCTTTTTTCAATTATGTCATCTTCACTATCTGTTGTTATCCTGTTGTTAAAGTACTCAGGTCTTAAGGTCATATATTCTTCTAATTTTCTTAAGTCACTTTCTGTCGTCGAGTAATTTTCTGCTATCTGTCTATTATTATTATTCCTCTTAAATGCTTTCTTTCTATTTCCTTTATTTTCGTCGGTCTGCTCACTGTTTCCTGTATACCTTACATAACGTTTATATTTCCCCATCTCATCTTCAGATGACACACTAATAATAGTTCCCTCATCAGATTCATAGTAGTAGTTTACTGCAGACACGTCGATCCTATTCCCATAGTCGGCTTTAGAACGTCTGACTTTCTTCTTACTTTTATTCCTCATGCTCCGGTTCTGTACAACTCCCATATCTTTACCTGAAGTATTCTCTCCATAGCCTGAACTCTCACACTTAACATTCCTACACCATTTAGGTATTAAGTTAATGTCTATACCTGAGGAACTTGACACCTCAGTTGTACCTTTATTGACCATCAGACTGTTTATATTTCTTTCTTCAATACTTTTCCTCTTTGGTCTCTTTTGTTTATCTTTCTTAATTTCAACCGTGTCTCCCTTAGTCAAGTGAGTTGGTTTTAACTGAATTTCTATTAAGTCAGTTTGACTTCCCTTTATTATCTTGCTGGTTGATTGTACCTGGACCTTTTTCTCTATTGTATCAATCTGTGTTTGTGTGTTCCGTTCTACCACTTCAATCATCTGTGTTTGAGTCTCTTGGTCTATTTTCTTCTTTTCTTGTCCAAGAGTCAGATTCGAAACCAATTTAGTAGTTGAATTCTTACTTACGTTTCCTACTCTGTTCTTTGACCCTGACCTCAAATACTGTTTCCGTCTTTGTTCAAACCAGTCGTCACGTTTTTTCCTAGCAGTCTTGCCATGGGGTGGCCAATTCCATAACTTATTGGAAAAGTCTCTCTCAGGACCATTCTTGTATCTATAACAGCTATACCAGTCTGACCTTTCACCATTACGTCTGTTCTCACCGTCTTTTACTCTATATACATCAGACCTTGGTTCGTCATAACCATATTGTCTTCTGTCTTTATTAAGTAATGGCTGTCTCCTGTTATTCTTTCCTACTCTATTGTAGTCTAACTTAAATCTATAAGGGTCTTGTCTAGTCGTTCTGTTCTGCAACGTTTCTACAAAATTTTCTACCTCACTAACTGCCTCTTTTAATTCTCCCAACCATGTACTGATACGTTGTAATTCTACATGTAGGTAATTCATATTAACTTCTTTGTAATTTCTATCAAGCTTAAAACAATATGCCTACTTCTTCCTCTGTTATTCCTTGGTACCCGAAGAAAAAAAAAACTCGTCCTGAGCTCAGCTGAAATAAGAAGAAAAGTAGACTGTTTCTCTACTGTGCTGTGACGGTCTGCCTGTTGCCATATCCTGTTATTTCTTTTGCTATGCTGAAATATTTTACTATAGACTCAAATTCACATTTATAGCAACCTAATTTAAAGATATGATCGTATTTAACTTACAGAATTCCTAATAATAATTGTTCAATCAGTCAATGGTACCTAAAATGGCATTTAAAGTTTAACCAATTACCATTATTTCTGCTCTTGATCCAAGAAAGATGGATTCACTTATGTCCGCTGAAAATTTTCTTGCCAGGTAGAACCCAATCGTTAGGAGTTTCTATTTGTTGAAATCATCTAGACGACGACGTAATTTCGGGTGAGCTTCTTCTTCCAACGTCTCAAGTTTCAGTATCTTCAGCCCCTTGGTGGGCCCCTACCAGATTTATGCCTTCTTTTCACCCGATAACAGGGCACATCAAAGCGACGTCTTGAAAACTGGCGTAGCTCAGTAAAGCGATTTGACTTTGGGTCCCCTCTTCAGCAGGTCGGCAACCCAATTTGCCCAACCACTTCCAAGGGTTCCCTAACGATATCGCCTATGTTGAAGAACATTCCCGACTTATTTGAGCAAACACTAGTGAAATTTTTTCTTACTTTCCAACCAAAAGGCAGTCAAGGTCACGGTTCAGTGAACATAATGGCTTTGAGTTAGCTCTAGGTAGTCTTGATACCAAGAAGATAACTGCTCTCTTATGACAACATTTCCATTTGACTCAAGTTGTTATATTCGTTTTGAAATTTCTTTGCTCGTGAACTTGGACGATCCTAGCATGGGTCTGACTGACCTTCAAACGTAAGGTTAACAACGGCTGGAACAGATGACAATTTCGTCGAGTCAGGTGGCAAAAATGTGGAACAGCAGCTCTTGACTATGATAATATCGAAGAAGCCATCAGTTTTTGCGTATTATAATGTAAATCGGCAGCCTTTGAAAACGGCCACGGCTATGATGATGTAAAAGAAGCCATCACTTCGCGTCGTGTTCCTCCTCCCAAGTTCCGAATCCTGGTTACTGAGGCTCCATTTTATCCTCCTGTAACACTATAAATACACAGAGGACTAACAAGTCTGCTGGGTTATTATAAATCAGGCTTTATTGGTGTATAGTGGCGAATACAAAGTCCTAGTCCAATTCAAACATGATGACGACCTCTCTTGCCTCTAGGTGGTTTCTCACTACCCCAACAACAAGCCACGTCACGACTTGAGCATCCTTCTAGCTGTTCTATATTGATGCTCAAGCGTGCTGTAGACTTGCACACCTAGCTGATACTAATAATACACTCATTCTGCTACACTATCTTGATTGCCTCAATTTCAGCATCATAATTATGGCAGTACTTTCCTGTTGGAATTCTGGCCGTGTCTCTAGTGTTATTTGGGTATTCTATATACACTCCCGCTCCTCCATTTCGAACAGCATTTTGTGCTGACCCATCTGTGTAGACTCGGATCCAGAGGTCCTGTGGGTATTCGTCAACAAGGAAGCTGAGAGTGGCTGTTCTGCGCTGCACACTGTTCTGTTCTTCCTTGTCAAATATTCCTCTCACTTTTGACTGGATTTGTAGTGATATTCTATGTTCATCTTTCCACGGGGTTCGCTCTGGAATAGTTGTCAGGGGGATATCAACTGTGGGAAGATTGATGGTTTCTCTGCAGAGTTGTTTGGCCTGGTGGATGAAACTACTTCTTTTCAACCGCCCCATAGCTAAGTTTTCAAATCTGTTCTTCATAGGGTGGCCTGGCAAGCTGAGAAACTTTTCTGCTTGTATTAGTGTTTTTGTATCTCTGCGTTCTCTTAAAGCTTGTGTCCTCCCCATTTTCTCCATTGCTACTATAGGGGTTGATTTCATCCCTCCTGTGATGATTCTAAGAGCTTGATTTTGCACTTTGTCCAGCTCTTGTAGTGTGGTTTTTGCTGCCGAACACCATGCAGTTGACCCGTATTCCAGGTGTGGTCGTATGCTCTGTTGATAAACTTTGCTAAGTATTTTCCGACTGGCTCCCCATGTGGTTCCAGTTAACTTTCTCAGGATGGCAATTTTCCTTCTGGCTTTTGCTACTGCTTTTTTAATGTGTTTTCTCCATGTCAGCCTGTCGTCAAATGTTACACCAAAGTATGTTGGTTCCTTATCTTCTCTTAGGGGTGTTCCGTTTATCTGAATGCTCCCTGCCTTTTGTTTCGGAGAAAGGGTAAATAGAGTGGTGCTGCACTTGTCAGTGTTTATGCTGATACACCATCTATCCGCCCATGCAACAAATGTATCTACAGCTCTTTGTAGCAATATGGTGGCCACTGATGCATGTTCATTTGCGCTCCACAAAACCAGGTCATCAGCGTACATTGCCGCTTTAATTCCATTGGGTAGATTAGCAACAAGATCATTGATGAAGATTAGAACAAGTGTTGGGGACAGGACAGTAGTGTAACTCGGGCTCCATCACGCGTATTTTTGTGGTGGTGGTGGAAATCGATATTCCACCACAAAGGGCGATAACTCCGGGTTGTTTTTAATTTCTATATCAAAGGGCGATAAATCCGGTTTTTTTTAAAGTCAAGGGCGATAACTCGTTTTTTAATAGGCGTGGTCCGAGTAGGTGTGGTCTAGTGACGTTAGGTATGTGTACAACATAAAAATACAACATTCAAAATAACAAACGACTCAAGTAAGGTATATGTTTTTTTTATTAAACCATGTATAGACAATACAATGCATATTAAATAAGTAATGGCATAGTCGAGATATTATCACTGTCAACCTTTCTTTTTATATACAGATAGGACAGAGATGTACGATGTTGCTTATATGTATATACAGAAGAGTCTTGGGTCTTGAACCCTATATTGGTCCCCCCACTTGGTGTTTGAGTGTTGAGTATTTCCAAAAAAGTGTCCTTGTTTAAATGCATGTTGTGGTTTTTGGTCAGACCTTTGGTACTGATTTTATCATAATCTCCAACACAAATATATGTCTTACTACATAACGAGACCATCCCCTCCCCTTCGTATTCTAGTTTGAAAAGCCCGGGGGTTCTCTTTTCATAGGTTTTGATAGTCTGGCAATCCTTACAGGTATCAGTACTAGGGGTAATTCTATGAACAGGGCAGGTTTCAGACGGGAACCACTGATTATAGACTCTATCATATTCTTCTCGTAGGTGTGGTCTAACTACTTCGGAGAGTGAGTCGGCACTAAGGGCCAAATATAAAGAGTCAGTGTCCATTTCACAAAGCTGAAAGTCGTCTTTAGAGATAAATTTGGCTAGAAAGTCGTAGTAGAAAGCCAACATTCTTAATTTGGCATACTGATAAACGAAAAAACCAATCTGTAGAGGTAGATCCCAGACTGTTTTCTTCTTTAGTGTTTCAACTTCGAATAGATCAGGTGTAATACCAGTCATGCTTTTAAACCTAGGGTTATTGAGTGCTTTGGTCGTGTCTTTTCCGTGACAGTAGGAGACATCGGTATGTTTGGCTTTATTAGTTAATGTTTTACCGTAAGCGGCATTACCTAACAATTTCATCGTGTCTGCTGTAATACTCTCAGCTGGATTTTTGTCCCCTTGGCGACGGGCATTAGACACTGTTTCCCCAAATTGTTTAAAACAACTAACTGGTCGATACTCTATTGTCTGGTAGATGTGTGTAACCACCAACCCATGGGCTAGATACCACTTTAAAAGAGGGGTGGCTAATAATATTTTCTTCCCGAAATAACTACTAATCAAAGTCCGTCGTGGGGTACTCAGTAGTTTATTTTTTATGGCGTATTCTTTCATAAATTCCCCAATATCGTCCCTCGACACTTCGGTGTTCTTAAAAATATGGGGCATTTCGGCAAAGGCCTCTTGTAAATCAACCGGGGTCTCTATATCGCACTACACCAACCCGAAAAATGCATCACTTTTTACAGCCTCGATGATCTGGTTTTCACACAAAGAACCCCAAGGAAGCTCTGACGGTGGAAACGTTTCCCGTAAGAAACACTTGATGATTGTGTTTGATCTCTTTAGTCTCTGCCACTCACACTCCCAAATAACCTTAACTGTCACCCCAACAGTTTTTTCTAGATACATGTGAATGTCACACGTATTCTGATGCAGTTCTACTAGTGGTTTATTATTAACGGGGTTAATAGTTTTCCCAGCAGTTAGACGGCAAGAGGGGTGCCCATGGAACAAACACCCATGGAATTGGTAAGCTGTATTATTCTTTTTATCCCACCCATCTACTCTAATATACCGATCGCCGAGTTGCATCTCATGACAATTGAATTGGGTTTTTAAATCTATATTTTCATTATGTGACACCCAAGTTAACCACTCTCGACACTGACGTGTGTATTTATGTAATCTATGTGCTCTAAAACCATCCTCGCGATTTCTATATGTGGGGAAATCTGTTGGCATATCTTTCATAAGAGACCATAGGTATAACGCATTCGCATCAAACCCTTTAATACCTTTTACCGGCTTATTACCCCTGATACGGGTCTGATTGGCCTCGTGGTAACGATGAAAAATAATACTCGGCCCACCCACTATATTGTCTCGTAACATCTTGTGTACCTTCTCCTCCTTCTTCGAACACAAAACAAAAGAAACATCTTTATTCATGGTGTTGAATAGGTACTGTAGAGTAATACCGGGGACTGAGATGGCCTGCTTACACATGTCTATATTTAAAGCGGCATAAAAGGCTACTTGTTTGTCCAGGGCTTTTAGAAAGGGGGATACGTCTTTGATGTTGTACCAAATTAAAAAATCCCTCAAGGTGGTCATCTTATTGTCGGTCCAGACTTTCTGACAAACTGTGTATTCTACCTCCGAAATGTTACGGTTTTTAAGTCTTGAAAAGAAAGCTGTATGAGGTGGTAACTTTGTTTCTTTTAATTTGTCTAAATCTGTTATGAATTCATAAGGGAAAAAGCCTTTTGTCTCTTCAATACCAAAAGAGGCCAGATATTGCGCGTAACTTACACCCGGGACCAGAAAGTTGGAGACATCAAGGAATTTCAGTCTTTCTGTCGCTATACACATGAAATTATTATTTCTTTTGACTATAAACTTGAATGGGTTAGCCTCCCGATCAAGGAAATATTGTATCAAATAAGATTTCAGGAGGTTAATGTCATATTTTCCGCTATTCAGTCCAAACAGAGGGAGTTCTTTCAGAAAAGAGTCGAACCTTTCACTTAATTTTGGGTGGTCACCTAATTTTGCAAAGACTGGCTCGAAGTTTTTCAGTAACAGTTCGTATGACTTAGCAGCTATGTCATGGAGATAGTCCATCATTTCGTTTACAAGGACCTGTGGATCACCTGTGGTAATGAAACATTTAGGGGTGTCGAACCCAGGGACATTAGAGGCGACGGCACATGAGAGCGGGACGTGTCTGGCTATGAATGTCGTCGACTTTGAGTTAGCCGGTAAATTTGCAACGGAGAAAAAAGATTCCATGTCATAGCATGCTCTATATGGGAAAATAAAGTTTACGTCGACGTCAAACCCGTGTTCATATAGCAATTCCAAGATGGATTCGGTGGGGCGGTAAATCCCGCCTTTATATGTTTCGATAGTAGCTATGCCTTTACACGTAAGTTCGTGGGGTGTCAGTCTCTTGTACATCTTAAACAGTTTACTACATTTCCCACAGGAAAAACATCGAGCGGCCCTATTAATATCAACAATATACATGAAATGGTTTTCATGTAGAAGAAGATTAAGTATGTCTTGATTTGTTCTACTACTTCTAATTTTCGGAACTAGATGTTCCTCCTCTGTAAAACTAAACACATTTATTTTTATGTTAAAGCAGGTTTCCAGGGCAGGTAAATCAACTAAATTGACCCCGGTGAAATGTTTGTGAGATTTCAACCCTTTATAAAGTACCCAGTCTTTGAACAGTGAACGTGTGTGCTTTCTACCATCCCTAACAGATCTTCTCCCTGATTTAAACACAGATATACAGCGAAATATACACAAGTTGTCTGTGTACGGCTTACCATTTGAGTCGAGTTGAAGAGTATTAATAAATTTATTTTGTTTGATAAAGTCGGGAATATTAGTCATACAACAACCAACAGGGAATTCTGCCAGTTTATACACATAAAAAGTTATACTGGGAATTGATTCGACATAATATTTGGTATCTGGTCGGGTTAGTGTAGCTGAATTCACCAAGTCAACAGTGTTTAGTTTGGTTACAAAGGCCTCGAAATCAGATCTATTGTTCACTAAGAACGGTAAATCGAACAACGAAGAGTTATTTGGACTGGCATGGTAGAACCGTAGGGCTTGTGTCTCTCTATGTCTCAAGACTATGTGCAAACTGGGGATTATTTTAAATCGAGAGTTTTGAACATTAAAAAGCGGGAATAAACGAGTACCCCAATCTGTCGTCATATCAGTATCTGGTCGATTAAAAAATGTCCATTCACAGAGATACCGACCATGTCGTATGTGTGATTTAAGAGTGTCCCAATGCTCATTATACACTGCTCGAACATCTAGCGGTAGTTTCTGCAATGAAAGATATTCAGTAGTTGTTTTAACACCAGAAGTTCCTGGCTGCTCGTCTTGGCCCATGGCACGTAGTTGATCAGATATCGACAAGGTATCTGTTGATAGTCCGTCACTTGGTGTGGTACCAATTGATAGTTGAACATCTGTTGACAAGGTACTTGGTGTTGATGCTGCGTCACTCGGTAAGGCACTAGATGTTTGTTGCTTATTATTAGTAGGCGACAGGTTATCACCCCCGCCATCCGACAGGGCACCTGGTGTTGTTGGTTCTGCGTCACTCGATAAGGTACTAGATGATGATAGGTTTGTCATGTTAGTTGATGGTATTTCAATGTCTGTAACTGGCGACACTCTGTCCTTTGATGGTTGTTTGTCTGACTTTCGGCGTTTACCATTAGATTGTTCGTCTGTAGTCAGATCTCTTCTCCTCTTACGGTTTGTGGATTGTTGATTATTAGCAGACATGTGGTTAGATGATGATTGAGTGGTCGAGACGTTATTTGATACTGGTTCATGTTCAGTCTTTATGTGTCTCCGTAAGGCGTCTTTTCTGGTATACATACGATCGCAAAAATCACAAGTAAACTGTTGTGCAGAATGAGTAGTCGCAACATGACGTAATAAAGCATCAGGTCGTGTGAAGGTTTTATTACACAGAGTACACATATGTTTCTGTGTAGCTGACATTATGGATAGACCACTGGATAAAATGACCGAAGTAATTGTTTCTGTTATTCAGGCATACAACAGTTTGTAAGATGACAAAATTTAGTCAACTAGTTGATTCGTAAATATGTGTCGTTTGAGTCTGTTGTAGATAATATGGCAACTGATTAACCATGTATTTGGAGATATCACAGACGACTTATTGTCTGCTTATGATCGGATAATAATTTGTCTTTGGCCAGATAAGAACTCCTTGTACAATAGTGACGAACAAAGGCCAACCAGTTTTATACGTTTCTGTATCAGAAGACACACTTGTTAATTTCCGTTGAATCAAAACATACTTCTTCGTTGACTGTGAAAATGAGAAAAGACTTGACCTTCGTTTCGTCACTGGTTTTGATACTGTCTGCGTGAGAGAGGTGTATATCTGAAATGAACAACATCAATCAACCAATCAGAATACAGATAACATCAAATCACAAATGTCATATCTTCTGTGGTAACCAACAATCTGACTGCGTGACCTTATGAATCAACCAATCAGAGAACAGATAACACCAAATCACAAAGGGTATATCTCCTGTAGTGGTCTGAGGGACATTTTTGAATCAACCAATCAGAGAACAGATAAAATCAAAATCACAAAGGGTATATCCCTTGTAGTGGTCTGAGTGACATTTTGAATCAACCAAGCAGAAAACAGATAAGAAATTAACACAAATGTTCTTTCCGAGATGTATGTCATGTGACCGGAAGCCCACTTTGGTCATTTATGTCCATGTGTTCCAGATGTATGTCTGCAACCCGAACCACCTTTGACCTGGTGTAACCCACTTTAATTATGACCAACACCGTTACACAGACCGATGAAGAGTCATACATCTCTAACACATCGTCAATGGTATGATTATATTTAACCCATATAGACATCACTAACCACCATTAAAATACACCATTGGTTACAATAGTTATATATCGAAAAGTCCCAAGTCGGCTTCTGATGTATCAAAGACCTCTTAAAACGTGGCACTATTTTCACTTTATACAGAAAACAAACTATTTTAGTAATTAAAGTTTGTTTTAAATGAAACCAGAAGTATTCTAATGTGTGAACTTTGAAAATTAATTGTCTTGTTGCGACCCCACATAAGTGTATATAAGAAAATATTCCAGGTTCATGTCTGATCCAGAAATCCAAATGTATTCATACATGCTACTACCACTCAGTAACATGCCCTTTGCAGAATCTCGTTCCCATAAAAACCCGCCGAAAAATATAGAAAAAAAAAAAATTAAAAAAATTCTTGATCACAAAAGAAGATGATCTCCAGATGGGTGTATTGGACATCTTGTTTGTGATCAAGAATTTTTTTAATTTTTTTTTTCTATATTTTTCGGCGGGTTTTTATGGGAACGAGATTCTGCAAAGGGCATGTTACTGAGTGGTAGTAGCATGTATGAATACATTTGGATTTCTGGATCAGACATGAACCTGGAATATTTTCTTATATACACTTATGTGGGGTCGCAACAAGACAATTAATTTTCAAAGTTCACACATTAGAATACTTCTGGTTTCATTTAAAACAAACTTTAATTACTAAAATAGTTTGTTTTCTGTATAAAGTGAAAATAGTGCCACGTTTTAAGAGGTCTTTGATACATCAGAAGCCGACTTGGGACTTTTCGATATATAACTATTGTAACCAATGGTGTATTTTAATGGTGGTTAGTGATGTCTATATGGGTTAAATATAATCATACCATTGACGATGTGTTAGAGATGTATGACTCTTCATCGGTCTGTGTAACGGTGTTGGTCATAATTAAAGTGGGTTACACCAGGTCAAAGGTGGTTCGGGTTGCAGACATGCATCTGGAACACATGGACATAAATGACCAAAGTGGGCTTCCGGTCACATGACATACATCTCGGAAAGAACATTTGTGTTAATTTCTTATCTGTTTTCTGCTTGGTTAATTCAAAATGTCACTCAGACCACTACAGGGGATATACCCTTTGTGATTTTGATGTTATCTGTTCTCTGATTGGTTGATTCAAAAATGTCCCTCAGACCACTACAGGAGATATACCCTTTGTGATTTGGTGTTATCTGTTCTCTGATTGGTTGATTCATAAGGTCACGCAGTCAGATTGTTGGTTACCACAGAAGATATGACATTTGTGATTTGATGTTATCTGTATTCTGATTGGTTGATTGATGTTGTTCATTTCAGATATACACCTCTCTCACGCAGACAGTATCAAAACCAGTGACGAAACGAAGGTCAAGTCTTTTCTCATTTTCACAGTCAACGAAGAAGTATGTTTTGATTCAACGGAAATTAACAAGTGTGTCTTCTGATACAGAAACGTATAAAACTGGTTGGCCTTTGTTCGTCACTATTGTACAAGGAGTTCTTATCTGGCCAAAGACAAATTATTATCCGATCATAAGCATACAATAAGTCGTCTGTGATATCTCCAAATACATGGTTAATCAGTTGCCATATTATCTACAACAGACTCAAACGACACATATTTAAGAATCAACTAGTTGACTAAATTTTGTCATCTTACAAACTGTTGTATGCCTGAATAACAGAAACAATTACTTCGGTCATTTTATCCAGTGGTCTATCCATAATGTCAGCTACACAGAAACATATGTGTACTCTGTGTAATAAAACCTTCACACGACCTGATGCTTTATTACGTCATGTTGCGACTACTCATTCTGCACAACAGTTTACTTGTGATTTTTGCGATCGTATGTATACCAGAAAAGACGCCTTACGGAGACACATAAAGACTGAACATGAACCAGTATCAAATAACGTCTCGACCACTCAATCATCATCTAACCACATGTCTGCTAATAATCAACAATCCACAAACCGTAAGAGGAGAAGAGATCTGACTACAGACGAACAATCTAATGGTAAACGCCGAAAGTCAGACAAACAACCATCAAAGGACAGAGTGTCGCCAGTTACAGACATTGAAATACCATCAACTAACATGACAAACCTATCATCATCTAGTACCTTATCGAGTGACGCAGAACCAACAACACCAGGTGCCCTGTCGGATGGCGGGGGTGATAACCTGTCGCCTACTAATAATAAGCAACAAACATCTAGTGCCTTACCGAGTGACGCAGCATCAACACCAAGTACCTTGTCAACAGATGTTCAACTATCAATTGGTACCACACCAAGTGACGGACTATCAACAGATACCTTGTCGATATCTGATCAACTACGTGCCATGGGCCAAGACGAGCAGCCAGGAACTTCTGGTGTTAAAACAACTACTGAATATCTTTCATTGCAGAAACTACTGCTAGATGTTCGAGCAGTGTATAATGAGCATTGGGACACTCTTAAATCACACATACGACATGGTCGGTATCTCTGTGAATGGACATTTTTTAATCGACCAGATACTGATATGACGACAGATTGGGGTACTCGTTTATTCCCGCTTTTTAATGTTCAAAACTCTCGATTTAAAATAATCCCCAGTTTGCACATAGTCTTGAGACATAGAGAGACACAAGCCCTACGGTTCTACCATGCCAGTCCAAATAACTCTTCGTTGTTCGATTTACCGTTCTTAGTGAACAATAGATCTGATTTCGAGGCCTTTGTAACCAAACTAAACACTGTTGACTTGGTGAATTCAGCTACACTAACCCGACCAGATACCAAATATTATGTCGAATCAATTCCCAGTATAACTTTTTATGTGTATAAACTGGTAGAATTCCCTGTTGGTTGTTGTATGACTAATATTCCCGACTTTATCAAACAAAATAAATTTATTAATACTCTTCAACTCGACTCAAATGGTAAGCCGTACACAGACAACTTGTGTATATTTCGCTGTATATCTGTGTTTAAATCAGGGAGAAGATCTGTTAGGGATGGTAGAAAGCACACACTTTCACTGTTCAAAGACTGGGTACTTTATAAAGGGTTGAAATCTCACAAACATTTCACCGGGGCCAATTTAGTTGATTTACCTGCCCTGGAAACCTGCTTTAACATAAAAATAAATGTGTTTAGTTTTACAGAGGAGGAACATCTAGTTCCGAAAATTAGAAGTAGTAGAACAAATCAAGACATACTTAATCTTCTTCTACATGAAAACCATTTCATGTATATTGTTGATATTAATAGGGCCGCTCGATGTTTTTCCTGTGGGAAATGTAGTAAACTGTTTAAGATGTACAAGAGACTGACACCCCACGAACTTACGTGTAAAGGCATAGCTACTATCGAAACATATAAAGGCGGGATTTACCGCCCCACCGAATCCATCTCGGAATTGCTATATGAACACGGGTTTGACGTCGACGTAAACTTTATTTTCCCATATAGAGCATGCTATGACATGGAATCTTTTTTCTCCGTTGCAAATTTACCGGCTAACTCAAAGTCGACGACATTCATAGCCAGACACGTCCCGCTCTCATGTGCCGTCGCCTCTAATGTCCCTGGGTTCGACACCCCTAAATGTTTCATTACCACAGGTGATCCACAGGTCCTTGTAAACGAAATGATGGACTATCTCCATGACATAGCTGCTAAGTCATACGAACTGTTACTGAAAAACTTCGAGCCAGTCTTTTCAAAATTAGGTGACCACCCAAAATTAAGTGAAAGGTTCGACTCCTTTCTGAAAGAACTCCCTCTGTTTGGACTGAATAGCGGAAAATATGACATTAACCTCCTGAAATCTTATTTGATACAATATTTCCTTGATCGGGAGGCTAACCCATTCAAGTTTATAGTCAAAAGAAATAATAATTTCATGTGTATAGCGACAGAAAGACTGAAATTCCTTGATGTCTCCAACTTTCTGGTCCCGGGTGTAAGTTACGCGCAATATCTGGCCTCTTTTGGTATTGAAGAGACAAAAGGCTTTTTCCCTTATGAATTCATAACAGATTTAGACAAATTAAAAGAAACAAAGTTACCACCTCATACAGCTTTCTTTTCAAGACTTAAAAACCGTAACATTTCGGAGGTAGAATACACAGTTTGTCAGAAAGTCTGGACCGACAATAAGATGACCACCTTGAGGGATTTTTTTAATTTGGTACAACATCAAAGACGTATCCCCCTTTCTAAAAGCCCTGGACAAACAAGTAGCCTTTTATGCCACTTTAAATATAGACATGTGTAAGCAGGCCATCCCAGTCCCCGGTATTACTCTACAGTACCTATTCAACACCATGAATAAAAATGTTTCTTTTGTTTTGTGTTCGAAGAAGGAGGAGAAGGTACACAAGATGTTACGAGACAATATAGTGGGTGGGCCGAGTATTATTTTTCATCGTTACCACGAGGCCAATCAGACCCGTATCAGGGGTAATAAGCCGGTAAAAGGTATTAAAGGGTTTGATGCGAATGCGTTATACTTATGGTCTCTTATGAAAGATATGCCAACAGATTTCCCCACATATAGAAATCGCGAGGATGGTTTTATAGCACATAGATTACATAAATACACACGTCAGTGTCGAGAGTGGTTAACTTGGGTGTCACATAATGAAAATATAGATTTAAAAACCCAATTCAATAGTCATGAGATGCAACTCGGCGATCGGTATATTATAGTAGATGGGTGGGATAAAAAGAATAATACAGCTTACCAATTCCATGGGTGTTTGTTCCATGGGCACCCCTCTTGCCGTCTAACTGCTGGGACAACTATTAACCCCGTTAATAATAAACCACTAGTAGAACTGCATCAGAATACGTGTGACATTCACATGTATCTAGAAAAAACTGTTGGGGTGACAGTTAAGGTTATTTGGGAGTGTGAGTGGCAGAGACTAAAGAGATCAAACACAATCATCAAGTGTTTCTTACGGGAAACGTTTCCACCGTCAGAGCTTCCTTGGGGTTCTTTGAGTGAAAACCAGATCATCGAGGCTGTAAAAAGTGATACATTTTTCGGGTTGGTGGAGTGCGATATAGAGACCCCGGTTGATTTACAAGAGGCCTTTGCCGAAATGCCCCATATTTTTAAGAACACCGAAGTGTCGAGGGACGATATTGGGGAATTTATGAAAGAATACGCCATAAAAAATAAACTACTGAGTACCCCACGACGGACTTTGATTAGTAGTTATTTCGGGAAGAAAATATTATTAGCCACTCCTCTTTTAAAGTGGTATCTAGCCCATGGGTTGGTGGTTACACACATCTACCAGACAATAGAGTATCGACCAGTTAGTTGTTTTAAACAATTTGGGGAAACAGTGTCTAATGCCCGTCGCCAAGGGGACAAAAATCCAGCTGAGAGTATTACAGCAGACACGATGAAATTGTTAGGTAATGCCGCTTACGGTAAAACATTAACTAATAAAGCCAAACATACCGATGTCTCCTACTGTCACGGAAAAGACACGACCAAAGCACTCAATAACCCTAGGTTTAAAAGCATGACTGGTATTACACCTGATCTATTCGAAGTTGAAACACTAAAGAAGAAAACAGTCTGGGATCTACCTCTACAGATTGGTTTTTTCGTTTATCAGTATGCCAAATTAAGAATGTTGGCTTTCTACTACGACTTTCTAGCCAAATTTATCTCTAAAGACGACTTTCAGCTTTGTGAAATGGACACTGACTCTTTATATTTGGCCCTTAGTGCCGACTCACTCTCCGAAGTAGTTAGACCACACCTACGAGAAGAATATGATAGAGTCTATAATCAGTGGTTCCCGTCTGAAACCTGCCCTGTTCATAGAATTACCCCTAGTACTGATACCTGTAAGGATTGCCAGACTATCAAAACCTACGAAAAGAGAACCCCCGGGCTTTTCAAACTAGAATACGAAGGGGAGGGGATGGTCTCGTTATGTAGTAAGACATATATTTGTGTTGGAGATTATGATAAAATCAGTACCAAAGGTCTGACCAAAAACCACAACATGCATTTAAACAAGGACACTTTTTTGGAAGTACTCAACACTCAAACACCAAGTGGGGGGACCAATATAGGGTTCAAGACCCAAGACTCTTCTGTATATACATATAAGCAACATCGTACATCTCTGTCCTATCTGTATATAAAAAGAAAGGTTGACAGTGATAATATCTCGACTATGCCATTACTTATTTAATATGCATTGTATTGTCTATACATGGTTTAATAAAAAAACATATACCTTACTTGAGTCGTTTGTTATTTTGAATGTTGTATTTTTATGTTGTACACATACCTAACGTCACTAGACCACACCTACTTGGACCACGCCTATTAAAAAACGAGTTATCGCCCTTGACTTTTTAAAAAAAAACGGAGTTATCGCCCTTTGATATAGAAATTAAAAACAACCCGGAGTTATCACCCTTTGTGGTGGAATAT
Source organism: Cepaea hortensis (assembly GCA_963921405.1). Classification (NCBI taxonomy): domain Eukaryota; kingdom Metazoa; phylum Mollusca; class Gastropoda; order Stylommatophora; family Helicidae; genus Cepaea; species Cepaea hortensis. The sequence continues at coordinate 93,478,935 of OY992881.1, read as the reverse complement.
CGATTTCCACCACCACCACAAAAATACGCGTGATGGAGCCCGAGTTACACTACTCAGGACTCCGCCCTGGGGAACACCGTGACGCAGTAATACTTTCTTTCGTTCTAATATATAATAATATTAATAAGCAGTAATAGCTTCTTCTTCTTTCGTTCGCTTGAAATATGTCTATAACAGCAATGTTGTCTCTTGTATGAATTTAACTGTCTTTTTAGTTCACTCAGCTGTCCATAGAGTTTATCTTCCACTGTCGACTCTCTAGGCCAGAAGGTTTGCCTAGATATGTTATATTTTTGACAGTCTTGGAGTATGCACTCTGCTGTCTGCGACTCCAATCCACATGCGCACACGGCCGATTCACCAATCTTGAACCTTGTATATACGTGGTTGCTTTGAGCTAAGAACCAACATCACTCAGGACATTCCCATACGCGCTCCGTCACCTCGTTCAACAGCCGCGAAGTGTCATACAACTAATCGTTCCCACTGCTATCTAACTGAAAGTTCTCCTGGTCTTCTATCTCAGTTTTGAGATTCTTCCAGAACCTCTCTGCCATGTTAAATTCCATTGTGCATGCGTTTGGATGAAGATCCGTAAAGAGTTATGAAAGCCTAGGCTAATTGGCACGGTAAATGTTAATGATGATGATGATGATGATGAATCTATAGGGGAAAAAAACGGGTGCATAAAAGGCAAGAGTGTCGACTTTATATCACCGGGTTTTTCCCATATGGCTCGGTTTCTTTCCGCAGGGAGGACTGCCGAAAGCGACGCACTATGCACGAACTCTGTAGCTCCAGCGACGACCCCAAAGAATCTCCTAGAAAACTGCACTCGTGAATCGAACGCCGTAGTCCAGAATCGAAGCCACAACCCCGGAAAGCGAGTCAACCACTTCGCTACCGTAACTCCTTGATAATTCTTTCATGAGGGACAAGAGCTCTCTTTGAGTAAGTAGAAAGATCAAGGTTTCATTTTCACGCCTTGAGACGGATTTGATACGCGGGGCTAACCAGATATTTTAGCACCTGATGTATGATGCCGTCAATATCATACCTTCCGTGTTTACTTTTCACGTAATTTCCTGGTGCCAATTTTAAGCTGATTCGATTTGGGAATCAAATGGGATTCAAACACATAACTACCTGGTCGGCAGGCAAGCGTGTGAAACACTGAGCTACAGTGACTCGCACTTATGGTTCTACTTGTGCACTGAAATTCCAAATGACTAGAATACATTTCTAGGCTATATTCTTGAATTGACTGGACTTGGTTCCTACACAGTGCTTGGTAATTTATATGACTAATGACGTGTCATTGTTCCGACAATACGCATTTTTTTCTATCCTAATAACTTAATAAGCCTTTCACGTATTTCCCAGTACTTTTTCAGTTAAATATATTTCACTATATATCTAACTCTGTTACGAAATTTAATTAAACGAGTGGAAATGCAGTAAAGCTGTAAAGATACAATGGGTAAATTAGCCGAAAATGAGAGGTGGGATGAGTTGAGTCAAGAACTGACATTACAGCACTCGAGACATTCGGCTACGTGCTCCGTCCTCATCTTTAACAATCAGTGAAGAGTCACAGCAGTCGTGGCTACTAGTTACAGTGTGATTATGTGTCTACCTAGCCTTTCATCGAAGTAGTGAGTGTCTGTCGGACCCTACAGCGTTATTATCTCCAGGCTATGATGAATTACGTTCGTTTACATTATATACATAAAGGCTCCATAGGGCCCTGACCACAATACATTTCTAAACGGTGCAGACATAACCAATGTGTCAGTCAGCTCGTTTCTTAAAACACCAGCATGTCCTCGGGAACAGATCCAACGGATGCTCCATATATGTGATCTTTATTTGTAGCATGCCACTCTGCACTAAGCATACTTGTCTTTAACCTTTTCAGCATGCTCTGGAAGAGCGTTATTTGTGCATTGTTTGTCCTCCAACCAACGACACTCCGCGGTGATTGCCTCCACCTCCATTCCCAGACTAGATGTCGTCGTATCACACGCCAGGCTCGTCTGCACTAGACACCGTCCATTATACTGAACTTTGAAATTCAGACACTTCTTTTGCTTCTTAGAACAAAGATGTAGATGAATGCATCATCTGGGTGTTAATTTTACGTTAATAAAATACACGACCATGTCCCACGCCTTGATGCGATAGTAATCCCCAATATTTCATCAGATCAGTTTGCAATTTAGGGGAGTTGTGGTCAATATCACCCCGCCGCCATCACTTCTCATAACATTTCCTGTTTACTTCTTAAGGCTGGATTGACATATGAGCCTAGGTTAGTTTTTAAAAAAAAATGCTTATCTCCAGGAGGATTCGAACACTTTACAATCGGAGTCGTGGAACAAGCAAGCGTTCTGTGCTAGCCCCGAGCGCAACCGACTCCCGGTGTTGAAATGGGGTAATATTAAACATTGATCGTATTAATATAATGTATGCAGAGAATTAGAGTGATAATTGTTTGTGGTTTATTTAAATGTGTATGTCATGAGGGTGTAGAAAGAGTGAGTGTGAGAAAGAGAGAGGGAGAGAGAGGGGGAAGGAGCGAGAGAGAGAGAGAGAGAGAGAGAGAGAGAGAGAGAGAGAGAGAGAGAGAGAGAAGGTAATATATAAAGTGCATGCGAAGTGAACACACAGATCTATGTCTGGTCTGCTCAGACTATGTCAGACTTTTCCTTCCCTAAGTGGGAAAAAGTCACGCACAGACTAGTAAGTCTTCGTTATTTCTGTGTCCAGACTTCGTGCTCAGTTGAATACAAGTTGTAGGAGCTCACTAAAAGTAGATTGGCCTATGTGTCAACCCATTAGATTTCTGAAATATTTTCCTGTGCGGTCGCTGCGAGTCCTCTACGAAACCCACCATAGGACGATGACTAACATATTATTTGCCCGTGACATGAAGAGCTGTAGAACACTACAGTTTTAACATATGCATCGTCACGACATAATAAACTAGCATGACCTTCGCCTCTCTCTCAACGCTGGGTGTTTACTGTACACTGTAAGTATTTGTCTACCGTGAGGTTTCCTTTAGCAGTGGTAAACTACTGAACATAAATTTGCCTAGAAAATCTCAAGCATTCAGTGAACGCTGGGGTTGAATGCGACGACGTCCTCTAGAGGATATGCAACGTATGTTACTATACACACATACAAGCTCATATAAGCTTATGTTACATGTGTTTATCAGAATCAATTGTATGCGATCTACGTCCTGATGTCTTCTTCGTATTGTCCATGCCCTAAGTTGTTGGTGATCAAGTCCGTCCTCTATCTCATGTGCTGCCAACCATTCGTAATACTGATGTTCCTACGTGTCATTAGATCAATGTGCCTAGTATCTCCACTCGTGCTCTCCCGCTCGCCACTCCTCCCCTCCGACTTTCCAGTTGTAACGACATACTCCAGCTTTCTTTCTCATAACATGCCTAAAGAATGCAGACTGCCTTCTCCTGATGTGAGTAACCAGTCATCAATGTGGGCTTCTTCTTTCAAGATGTCTTCATTGGCCTTTCTATCCTTCCACTTTATTGGCCTTTCTGTCCTTCCTTTCTCATAATTTTTCAATCAAACCATATCTTCGTAGCTCCCACATAATTTCTCTTTGGTTTGCTAATTGTCCCTGGTTCACTTAAGAATATCAGTATAGCCGTTAAGAAATCATTTCCTCAATAGGATTGATAAAACATAAATTGCAGAGAAAATTATTCGTGTGAAATGCTGCCTTTGCTTGGCTTTCTACATTTAACTGATAAAGTGCCATGTGATGATTAATCGTCTGAAGCGACTTCCCGTATCTGCCATGGGCTTATATACAGGTGTTTTCCCTATGCAACCCCCTTTAATTTGATATATAATACATATCTGCTACCATATTAATAACTGTAAAGTCATAACCGGGACACACTCATACTTCTCATTTTCCGCCATCCATGTTTGTTTGGTATAAACCTACTTTTGTTTGGCGCAGAATCTGTACATCTAGTTTGTAAAATCAATACAACTTGTTTTGTTTCTGTCACATTTATGGTATAGTTGTGTGGATAACAGTGTGAAGTTTAACGTTATGTATTCAAAATACCTAAATTGTACACAAATTAATACTAATAGCACTCATGTGTTATCGGTGCCCATAAGGGAGTTTTTCAAGCAAAGGAATTAACACTAACCTACATGCATGTCGTAAGGAGCGGCTAAGGAGGGTTGGCGTGGGGGTGGTTACATCATAATATAGACAAATTTAGCTACAAAATCCAACCAATCGTAAACAAGTCTAAAGAAAATGACGAGGGAATGCATTCAGCCAATAAGAAGTATGACGCTATGTGGAGAAAGCCGTTAAGAGTCTGGACTTGCTTTCACATAGGAACATGTTCACTCTAGGTGCCTGGAATGTTAGAACTATGTCTGCACGGACAAAGAGAGCACAGGTGGATGGAGTAATGAAACATTATAAGATTAACATTTTGGGATCACGTGAAACAAAATGGAAGGGGGTGGGTAAAACTGTTCTACACAAGTACACAATGCTGTTCATTGGAAATAGATAGAACAATGCTCCTCTAATTTAAAAAAAAACAAGGTACTTGCATATCCTTTACAGGACGTCTCAGTCAACACCATAGTTATGGGCTATTTGTGATATCTTGGCAAGTTTACGTTCAGTAATTTGCCATTGATTTCTGAACGACCGGCACTCATACCATTGTATGGAAACCAACACAAGGCGGTCTGCAAGTAAATCTGCCACACCAATGTTTCGAACTCGGTATATGCGATTACGAATTGCGTCCGTAAAATCCATCACCACGGAGCCGGCGTCTGTAGGAGTGCAACAATTATAAAGACATAAAGTTATTGTCAGTTTCTGGGGAAATATTAAGCAGGATCATTCTTTAGGGTCGGTGGTGAGGGGAAAAGGCGGAAAGAGAGAGAGAGAGAGAGGGGGGGGGGGGTGACATATTAACATTGACAAACAAATAAGGGATAAACAGGCAGGTTTCCCAAAAAAAAAAGAACATAACTCTCACTGAAAATATAGCCACATGATGCATAATAATAAATCACAGCACTAACATGAGTTTGCCACTTAATATTGGATTTGTGGACTACGAAAAAGCCGTTGACAGCATTAAAAGAGATTCTGACTGCTGAGGCACTATGGAATCCCAGAGACGATGAATAAATTTAATCAAGCCAACAAGCAAAATCTTGGAATACAGAGTTCTTCAAGGGGGTGGGGGTGGGCGGTGAGGGTGGGGTGGGTGGTGGAGGAAATAACCGACACGTTTGAAATCAAAACAAGAGTTCGCCATGGGTGCCTTTTGTCACCTTTAATAGTATTCCTGACTATAGACTGGGTTGTGAAGACAGCAATAACTATCACCTGGAATGTAATGTACTATCAGAGCAGTTTGTTGATCTGCACTTCGATAGCGACATTGATTCCCCCCTCCCCACAGTACCACTCAAGGAATCAGATGCAAAATAGATGGAAGGTCAAAACATTTAGGTATAAAAGTACACAGAGGAAAGATAAAAATTTAAATTATAAATCAGCCAAATGGTTACCGGATACACCCCAGTAGTGTGTATGCGTTTCATCCTTGGTCTGCCGACTGTTGCTGGTAGGCTCAAGGTGATGCAGGCAAAGGCATACCTCAGAGTAGCTGCAGACACAGATCACCCACTGCATGAGGCGCTGGACGCAGTTAAGGGTCAGCGACTGATAAGAGGGAAATCATGGATGGCTCAGGAGGATGATACGATCAGACAGGTGTGCCCCTTGGAGAACATTAGGCGTGGAGAGGAGTGGGTCAGAGTGCCAGCGGAGCAGTCAGGCTTGTGCAGAGTTATAATCACATTAAGCCGGGAGTGCAGGGAGTGGCCAGCAGGGGCCACGGAAGTGGAAATCCAGCAACTAATTCACTCGGGTGATGTGATTATCTACACAGATGGTTCGGTATCAAGAGGTGAGAGAAGTGGCTGGGGGTTCATAGCCAAAGCTAACGGTCGACGTTTGATGCAGGAGAGACTGGCATATGATACCACAACATCCAGCAATGGAGGTGGAGGCAGTCACTGCGGCTCTCCGCTGGATCGAGAATACGACACACACACACATCATGATTGTAACTGACTCAGAAAGCATGCTGACGAGGGCGAGGACGGGCAGGCTTCGTGCGGAGTGGCTTGCTTCGCTTCGAAGGTCACGGGTGACAAGCATCGCCTGGATCTTTTCTCCGGGGCACGCCGGTGTGCTGGGAAATGAACAGGCGGACAGATTGGCTGGATCTGCAGAAATTGGTGGAGTATTGATACATGACAAGGCAGACGTGGTTGCGGCCTTGTGGGAGCACGTGTACACCCGGAGGAGCAAATGGAATACCATGGTCTGGCAAGAATGAGACAGCGAGGAGTGACGAAGGGATCTGGCCGACGCTCAACGCTCAGTGGAAAGGCGAGACGGACATATAATCAGATTGCTACTGGTACTATTGGTGTTGGAACTCTTCGCTGGCTGCTGAAGATGGGGACGGAGCGCTTATGGGAATCCCCGAATGCTGTGATGTCGATTCCTAAATCAATCAATCCCCGGGAAGGTTAACCCGGTCAACAAATGCCCGCAGAAGTCGGACGTGTCAGCCTAACGGCGCAAGAACGCAGCTCTGCTGTAAACAGGCACAACGCAATCACGTCCGAAAAAAACCTCTGGATGAACGCAGAAGAAGAAATCAATCAATCAATCAATCAATCAATCATGGTTACCGGATTTTCGTTTGTGAAACCTCACTTCGGGATGTGATATCACACTCATATTTATATAGATACTAGCTGACACGGCCCGGCTTCGCCCAGACTCTGGTGGGGAGCATCTCATTTAATTCATATAAGTAGTCATATAAGCTCCCGTTCCCGACTGTCTGTCTGTCTGTCTGTCTATCTATCTGTCTGTCTGTCTGTCTGTCTGTCTGACCCGGCCCAGCCCATGGTGGAGAGCATCTCATTTAAATCATATAAGTAGTCATATAAGATCCCGTTCCCGACTATCTGTATGTCTGTCTGTCTTGGGTAAATGGAGGAGGGTGGAGGAAGAGGGAGGTGGAGGAGGGAAGAGGAGGGAGGAGGAGGGAGGAGGAGACAGGAGGAATAGGAGGGAGGAGGAGGGATTAGGAAGAGGAGGGAGGAGTAGGGTGGAGGAGGAGGGGGAGGAGGAGGGAGGAGGAAGAGGGAGAAGGAGGGAGGAGGAGATCGCAGGAGGAGGAGGAGGAGAGGGAGGAGGAGGAGGGAGAGGGAGGAGGAGGAGAGAGTAGGCGGAGGGAGGAGGCGGAGGGAGCAGGAAGAGGGAGGAAGAGGGAGGAGGAGGAGGGAGGAGAAGGAGGAGGGAGGAGTAGAGAGTGGGAGGAGGGAGGAGGCGGAGGGAGAAAGAGGGAGGAGGAAGAGGGAGAAGGAGGAGGGAGGAGAAGGAGGGAAGAGGATGAGAGGGAGGAGGAGGAAGAGGGAGGAGGAGGAATGTGAAGGGAGGAGGAGGGAGGAGGTAGAGGGAGGAGGAGGAGGAGGGAGGAGGATAGAGGAGGAGGAGGGATGAGGAGGAAGAGGGAGGAGGAGGAATGTGAAGGGAGGAGGAGGGAGGAGGTAGAGAGAGGAGGAGGAGGGAGGAGGAGAATGGAGGAGGAGGGATAAGGAGGAGAGGGAGGAGGAGGGGGAGGAGGAGGGAGGAAGAAGGAGGAGGGAGGAAGACGGATGAGGGGGGAGGGAGGGGTAGGAGGGGGGGAGGAGAAGGGAGGAGAAGGGAGGAGGAGGAGGGAGCAGGAGGAAGGAGGAGGGAGGAGGAGGAGGAAGAGGGAGGAGGAGGGAGGAGGAAGAGAGAGGAGGGAGGAGGAAGAGAGAGGAGGGAGGAGGAGGGAGGAAGAGATAGGCGGAGAGAGGAGGAGGAGGGAGGAGGAGGAGTAGGGATGAATAGGAGGGAGGAGAAGGGAGGAGGAGGGATTAAGAGAAAGAGGGGGGAAAGGGGAGAAGGAGGAGGGAGGAGGGAGGAGGAGGAGGAAGAGGGATGAGGAGGGAGGAGGAGGGAGGAGGGAGGATGAGGAGGAGGGAGGAGGAGGAGGGAGGATGGTGAAGGAGGAGGAGGAGGAGGGAGGAGGGTGAAGGAGGAGGAGGGGGAGGAGGGAGGGGGAGGAGGAGGGAGAAGGAGGAGGAGGGAGGAGGAGAACGTAGGTGGGGGAGGATGAGAAGGGAGGAGGGAGAGGGAGGAGGAGGGAGGAGGAGGAGAGAGGAGGAGGGAGGAGGTGGAGGGAGAAGGAGGAGGGAGGAAGAGGTAGAAGGAGGAGGGAGAAGGAGGGAGGAGGAGACAGGAGGAATAGGAGGGAGGAGGAGGGATTAGGAAGAGGAGGGAGGAGTAGGGTGGAGGAGGAGGGGGAGGAGGAGGGAGGAGGAAGAGGGAGAAGGAGGGAGGAGGAGAGAGGAGGAGGAGGAGGAGAAGGGAGTAGGAGGAGGGAGAGGGAGGAGGAGGGAGGAGGAGGAGAGAGTAGGCGGAGGGAGGAGGCGGAGGGAGCAGGAAGAGGGAGGAAGAGGGAGGAGGAAGAGGGAGAAGGAGGGAGGAGAAGGAGGAGGGAGGAGGAAGGAGGAGTAGAGAGTGGGAGGAGGGAGGAGGCGGAGGGAGGAAGAGGGAGGAGGAAGAGGGAGAAGGGAGGAGGAGGGAGGAGGTAGTAGGATGATTGATTGCCATCCCACCAGGTTAATATGTTATCGCGGACCTCAGAGAGAAGTGTCTATGTAGAAGACCATTTCCTGGACGTACGTATTTTGGGAGGGGGAGGAGGGAGGGGGGAGGAGGAGGAAGAAGAAAAAAAAACTACGTCAGTTGGCATCTCTGGAATGAAAGGAAGGCGTGTAGAAAATTTCATCTCAATCGGATGGGCCGTTCGCGAGCGCATAAAGGACATACGGACAGAGATACATAAATACATACAGAGATACATACGCACAAGTCTTTTTTATATATAAGACTAGCTGACCCAGCCCGGCTTCGCCCAGGCCCTGGAGGGAATCTATCTATCTATCAGTCTGCTTGTTTGTCTGTCTGTTTGGCTGACCCGGCCCGGCTTCACCCAGTCCCTGGTGGGGAGCTTCTCATTTAATTCATATACGTAGTCATATAAGCTCTCCCGTTCCCGACTGTCTGTTTATCTGTCTGTCTGTCTGACCCGGCCCGGCTTCACCCAGTCCCTGGTGGGGAGCATGTCATTTAATTCATTTATATAAGTAGTCAAATAAGCTTCCGTTCCCGACTATCTGTCTATCTATCTGACCCGGCGTGGTTTCGCCCAGCTCCTGGCGCACAGTAACTTAAAAGAATGTCCTTCCACACACCATTCATTATTTTTAATGAAAACTGTTTTTTAATCACCGACATGACAGTTGATAAGTTTTGTAAGCAGAAAAAGATGGGTTAAAATGTTATGCATAATGCATTATTTTTATGCAAACTTTAAAAATACCTTAAAGATTATATCATTATTTAATATAACTCATATGCCTAAAAATAACTATAGACAAAGAGTTTAACAATAGTGCAGGTAAGTCCAACAATATGACTATAAAGTATATAGAAATGTTATTAAAAGTTATGCCCCTTGAAATAACTTTTCTAGAGTGAAGTCCCCCTGCTATATAGACATTATATAATGAAAATGGAAAAGTAAATGTTATTAATTAAGTAGAAGATTTTACATTAAGAAATTATTATAGTCGGTTGCACAGGAATGAAAGGAAGACGTGTAGAAAATGTCATCTCAATCGGATGTACCGTTATCGAACGCATCCAAGACCCACAAACCCACAAACAAACATACACTCTTTTATAGATATAGATGTAAACAGAGATAGCGGAAAATAGATATACTAAGATAAAAATACAAAATGTAAAGGGATATTTTATGGTATTAGGACCTTTGTAGAAGTCAAACGATTTTCAGTCTAGAACCACACTTAGAATATTTAATTATTGTAAAAGCAGGACAGTTGTAGGGATCAGACATACGAAGAATGTCAACAACTGTTACTATTGAACTAAACAATATTCAATAAGTGCCCCCGGCGCAGAATGGAAGGACTAAAATGGAATGACAGAACTATTCAGATTCCAGCTAATGAAGACATGAAGAAAATACGCTGTCCTTGGATAGAACGAACATTGGGAATACTGGCTAACAGTATAACTGGAAAGTCCTTTCTCTGGATCGCATGTAACAACAGAAATAGACGGAGACCTATAACACACGAAGAAGAGAATTACAAATAGAGATGAATAATATGGTTAGCTGTGAGCTGCGGGAGATGCCAAAGATAAAAAAGAGTTAGGCGTGGCTCGAGCTGATTGTGTGTAATGGTCCATTGGAAGACAAGGGATAGAAGAACAAGAAGACGACGTCGAAGCATTTGCAAGCTTTATTTCAATACGCAATGAGGCTCTGTGCCTGAACTGAACACTTTAATCCTGTTTGTTTGTAGAGAACTATCTGTTTTTAACTGCCTTGATGTTTTCCTGTGCTGTCCTTTATTAAGTTATTAAATTACAATTATAGTTACTGTGACGATCGTCATGTTATATATGTGTCAGCCAGAAAGACACCTCAGGGAATAGGCCCCGAGGTCAAAAGATAGAGTGACAGTGAGTCCGGGGAACGGAGGAGGGTTGGCAGGCAAAGACCTATTGCAGTCAGGAATAAAGAATAATAATTGAAGCATTGTAATAGGGGTACTTGGGACCCTCCGCGTAACTTGTTACAATCTCAGGCGAACAAAATAAGAAGAAGAAGAAGAAGAAGAAGAAGAAGAAGAAGAAGAAGAAGAAGAAGAAGAAGAAGAAGAAGAAGAAGAAGAAGAAGAAGAAGAAGAAGAAGAAGAAGAAGAAGAATACGCAATCTAGGTCAGAAGCACTCTCTAAACATGGGTTTTGATTACTAGAATTTATTATTATTTCATTTAATACAATTGCTTTCTATACTTATTTGCTTTACTCTTCTTCCTTCTGAATGTTTTCTCAGGGATGTGTTTCTGGCCTTTTTAAAAAAATGTTTTTTGGAAAATCAAAACAATGTATTTCTTAAGTGAATTTAGTTAGTTAGTTAGTTAGTTAGTTAGTTAGTTAGTTAGTTAGTTAGTCGCGGTTCCAACTTCACGGCAAAGGGTCGCCCCGTTACGCTCCGTTCTTGTGCCGGTGAATATCACACAAAATGCTCCTCACTGCCCCGTTTGAAAAGTGGAACAGACAGGAATCTCGATAAACCAACATCCCCCACAGGTATACTATGCATAATGTCGCTGCCAGAATTAAAACACAAAAGTCCGCCACGAACAATACAGTTAATCATCGAAGGAGCAGCAGTCACTAGAAAACCAACAGCCACACATTACTGCATAAAGCAACCCAGTTAGTCCAGCGCCAGGCCGGTCGCCACTTTTCTGAAGATGCAGTTCATGCTATAAACAATCGCGGACAAATGTAAAAGCACTCCGCGCGAAATTCACAGCTCACAATTTCGTCCCACGCATTCAACCCAGTAGCAGGGCGACGGAACCACAATATGAACACAGAAGCCACAAACAATATCTTGCATGTGTATTCTACAGGCAATAAACGATTGCTCAAATATAGAGAGGGGTTAGCTTGCTTGCTTGCGTTCGCTGGCTGTGAACTCCAGCGTGAAGTCCTGTATGTCGGATGAACACACCCTGTTGTCAAACATCAGGGTGATGTTATACCGGACTGAATCATGGTTTGTTCTGAGATGCAAATTTCTCTCGTTTATTTGATTAACCCATCAGGTTTAAAATCTTCCAGAATTGTCATCAGCAACTAAAATTCTGTTTGTACTTGAAAGTTCGGGTGTTATGGTACTTACAGCAAATCATAGTGACGTAGTAATTGTATCACTTCTCCCTTGCATCTTGAAATCTGTAATATCTCAGCTCACCGGTCTCGCCATCCGCTCCAGGAAATGGGTTATGAGTTGTCTACGGGTACTTGATCTGCACCGCTGTTGTTTTAGTTGAGTTGTGCCAAGAACCTACATCACAGCACTCAGAACACACAGTCAGCGAAGAGTCTAATGGTACCAGTTATAGACAGATTATAGACCGAGAGAGCTCCAGTCTCTCTAGACTATGATAATTTATATGTTCATCCAGGCTATACACATGATCCCAAAGGACCCTGACTACACCACGCATCTATATACCATCCAACGTTGCAAACCCAATCAGTCTATCCACCTACTCGTTCTACTGATCAGGGAAGACATGGGGAAGGTTTGTTGGTAAAGCATGGAGTGAGATATACTGTGGTGGATATAAGCAACTAGATTTTTAATGGAAAAGTGGTACAGGGGATACAGGTTGAGAGTGGCGGCCTCATATGGAATGTTATAAATGTGTACGTTGTGGTGGTATCTGCTGTCACTACGTAGCACTGTGTGGAAATTTTAACGCTCGTAGCAGAGAATGGGATTATACAGAAAGAAACGGGCAGAGGAATGTTCTTACAGATTCCATGCTTGAGTCAGGGGTGATCTGCATTAACGTTAGTAGGTCAATTAGAAGATCAATTAAACCTGGGGATGCAGATACTCCTAATGACCTAGCACTTGTTACCCGGTCCGCGGTATAGGATACAAAGTGGACCGTTTTGAGCGATTATGGGAGTGATCACCTGACATGCTCCATATGGATTTCAATTCTACCAAGAGCAGGGTGACTAGAACACGAAAGGCCTTCAAGTATGAACGGACCCATACTCTTACTGGACGCCTTCGACAGATGACATATGTTGGAACTAGGTGACCCACTTTTGTGCATCCCCCATTGTGGATTTCTGAAGTAAAATTAGTGCGGAAGTGAAAGAGAGTTAAAATTAAGCAATTGCAGAAACTACGGAGAACACCATAACACACACAAGAGGAATTCAAGAAGGTGGAACGGGGTTAAATGCGAGAAAGTAGGGGAGTTAAACCGCTATACGGCAGTGGCCAAACAAAGATAAGTGGGATAATTTCATAAATGAGCTGGGGGGTGTTATGACATTGGTTAATTTTGGGAAACTCCACAGACAAATGCGTAGAAACGACCAGCCTACCACCATGGGAACAATATATAGGGTTTACAGCAGGTCTATAACGACGGACAAGGAAAATGTTTAACAAAGTCCGATCAAAATGACAGAGGCATCAGCGATGCAGCTAGAGAGCATCTAGCAGGTTTCATGAAAGACGATAGCAATGAGAGAAGACCAGGAGAACTTTCAATCAGATAGCGGTGGGAACGATTATTCTCTTCGCTATCTATTGAACGAGGGGACGGAGCACGTATGGGAATGTCCTGAGTGCAGTGATGTCGGTTCTTAACTCTACTCTCGAACTCTGTGACTAAATATTAAAGTGTTTGTGTAGTGGCATTGACGTCATTGATTTGGTTGTGAACTACACATATCCGGTAGAACAGCGTCTATCAATATGAAACATTTCCGCGACGAGTGTGAAGGAGACAGTGCCTACTCTAAGAGAGAGAACAATCTCTAGAAGAACAATGGAGTTCTCCAGCATAAACTTAGATGACCTCCCATCCTCCATCAGTGAGTTTTTCACACCAGATGAGTTTGCTGAGATCTCTGACTATGAGAAGCAACGTTTCAGCAACTTACGGCAGAACTTTGAGGCTTTACGACGTGCAGGTTTTCCAGTGACTCTCCCAGAGTTTATGCTTAGAAACAGATCAGTTAAAGAAAGACGGAAGCTAGTAACTCCAGCAATTATAGAATCATCCGATGGATCAGACTTCGAGTGGACGCCTGCCCTGGAGAAGCCAAAGAGACCTCAAGTGAACCAGAGAAAAAGATTGCTTGAACCGCCAAAAAAAGCATCTTTAAAAGATAACACAAAAGATAAAGTCCCAGGACCAACAAAACGAAAGAAACAGAGAAAGAAACGGACAGACTCTGATGATGAGGAAGAGGAGATCCACGTATATCCATTTAGAAACATCAGAATGCTAAGCTACATGTCACTAGCCACCCCTGATGATGATGATTTTCTCTACTGTGAGGACTGCGGGCAAGAATATGACGGGGACTGTCCTGTACATGGACCACTGCTGGTTGTTGATGATGTTAAGGTACATCCAACATGTCTAAGTGAATCTGATGAGTACAGCAAGAGAACTCTACCAGAGGGTCTCGTCATCAAGAAATCCAAGATTCCAAATGCAGGTATGGGTGTGTTTGCAGTTAAAGACTTCCCTGCTCGTACTAGATTTGGACCTTACAGAGGGAAAAAGGAAGTGCATGAAACAATTGCCCATGAGTCTGGTTATAGTTGGCAGATTGTGAAAGATGGACAGACTTCTCACTTTGTGGATGGTGAAGATCCTAGCAAGTCAAACTGGATGAGGTATGTCAACTGTGCCAGACATGAAGATGAGCAGTGTGTGACAGCCTACCAGTATCTGGGAGAAATCTACTACAGGTCTCACAAACCAATCTGTGCTGGAACAGAAATATTAGTATACTATGGTGACAGTTATGCTCGAGATCTGGGTATAAATAGTCCCACATGTGGAAGAAAATTGCTTCGAAAGAATAATGTGCAAGGGTCTGATGTAAATACAGAAAGTGATGGAACATTCTCTTGTGCTTATTGCCATCTGTCCTTCAATCAATCTTCGTATTTGCAAAGCCATATGAAATACAGACATCATAATAAATACTTGGAGCTGAATTGCATCAAATTGCATGCAGACCTACCACTGGTAGTAAATGGTTTAACAAATGAAAGTAAGCATGAAAAGTGTAATGTAAATACAACATTAAATGACATTGACAATACAAAACTGACCTTGGCAGCACAGTCAGGAAGTATTCAGAATCGTGTGACTACAGTTAGTGTGAGTGAAGCTGAGATTTCTTATAATTTTAGCTCACAAAATGATCATACTGATGAGGAAAATGATAAGCTCAGTGTTTCTAACATGTGCACTAACCTGGCCGTAGATGATGAATGTGACACAGAATGTAATATTGTAAAGTCCAGCATCGATGCAGATCCTGATAAGAAGTATAAAATGTGTGATGTCAAAAGTAAAGAGTTTCACAAGATGTATCTGCAGAAAGACAGAAAAACATCAGTAGGAGAAAACACTTATAATCCTGGTGATACTTTTACTATGGACTTTACTAAAATTTGTAGTGTACAAGGACACACAACAATACATGCAGGAGAGAAGCCTTACAAGTGTGATGTTTGTAATGTTGGTTTTACTCGAAGTGGTAGCTTAAAGAAACACAAAATAAAACATACAGGAGAGAAGCCTTACAAGTGTGATGTTTGTAATGTTGGTTTTACACAAAGTGGTAGCTTAAAGACACACAAAAGAATACATACAGGAGAGAAACCTTACAAGTGTGAGGTTTGTAATGTTGGTTTTACTCGAAGTGGTAGCTTAAAGACACACAAAAGAATACATACAGGAGAGAAGCCTTACAAATGCGATGTTTGTAATGTTGGTTTTACTTCAAGTGGGCATGTAAAGAAACACAAAAGAATACATACGGGAGAGAAGCCTTACAAATGTGATGTTTGTAATGTTGGTTTTGCTCAAAGTGGTAGCTTACAGAAACACAAAAGAATACATACAGGAGAGAAGCCTTACAAGTGTGATGTTTGTAATGTTGGTTTTACTCTAAGGGATAACTTAAAGACACACAAAAGAATACATACAGGAGAGAAGCCATACAAGTGTGATGTTTGTAATGTTGGTTTTACTCAAAGTGGTAGCTTACAGAAACACAAAAGAATACATACAGGAGAGAAGCCTTACAAGTGTGATGTTTGTAATGTTGGTTTTACTCTAAGGGATAACTTAAAGACACACACAACAATACATGCAGGAGAGAAGCCTTACAAGTGTGATGTTTGTAATGTTGGTTTTACTCGAAGTGGTAGCTTAAAGAAACACAAAATAAAACATAGAGGAGAGAAGCCTTACAAGTGTGATGTTTGTAATGTTGGTTTTACACAAAATGGTAGCTTAAAGAAACACAAAATAAAACATACAGGAGAGAAGCCTTACAAGTGTGATGTTTGTAATGTTGGTTTTACACAAAGTGGTAGCTTAAAGACACACAAAAGAATACATACAGGAGAGAAACCTTACAAGTGTGAGGTTTGTAATGTTGGTTTTACTCGAAGTGGTAGCTTAAAGACACACAAAAGAATACATACAGGAGAGAAGCCTTACAAATGCGATGTTTGTAATGTTGGTTTTACTTCAAGTGGACATGTAAAGAAACACAAAAGAATACATACGGGAGAGAAGCCTTACAAATGTGATGTTTGTAATGTTGGTTTTGCTCAAAGTGGTAGCTTACAGAAACACAAAAGAATACATACAGGAGAGAAGCCTTACAAGTGTGATGTTTGTAATGTTGGTTTTACTCTAAGGGATAACTTAAAGACACACAAAAGAATACATACAGGAGAGAAGCCATACAAATGCGATGTTTGTAATGTTGGTTTTACTCGAAATGATAGCTTAAAGTCACACAAAAGAATTCATATAGGAGAGAAACTTTACAATTGTGAGGTTTGTAATGTTGGTTTTGCTTCAAGTGAATATTTAAAGAAACACAAAAGAATATATACAGGAGAGAAATCTTTCAAGTGTGATATTTGAAGTGTAAGATTCACATACAGTGTTCAACTGAAGCAACACAGAAAGCAGCATACAGGTACTAGTCTTATAATATGAAGTTTGAATTTGTTTTAAAGATCTGTACATTACATAATTCTAATTGAAATGCCAAGTATAATGTATTAAGCCCCCATACAAATTGATGTTTTAATTTCTTGCATATACAACACATACAATAATTACGAGGGTAGGTTAATAAGTAAGTAACAAATGGCTGTAGAAAAATGACTAAATATGATAGCAACTTGTTTATTTTTATACATACATTGTCCCTTTGTTTCTCAACATGGTTTCCATCAACATTGACGCACCTATTCCATCGTTTTATCAGTCCTCCGAAACCGGCTGCATAGAACTGATTGCTTTGTTATCATTTACCGGCCATCCCACAGAACTGTGTGACTTAATTATTGACTCCACTCGTAACTTTTTCTACCCAGCTATGCTCCGCTTTACGGGACAAACATTTGTCAGCATAAACACTGACAAGCCACCTTGGTGGGAGACATTTCGTGAATGACGCCAAAGTTTAATGTGAAGTGAAAACGTGGTTTAGAAAACAGAGCACGCAGTTCTGATAAAACGATGGGATACGTGGCAATGTTGGTGGAAGTTGTGTTGAGAAATAAAGGGACAATGTATGTATAAAGATAAACTGGTTTCAAGTTATTATCATATTTAGTTATTTTTCTACAGCCATTTGTGACTTACTTATTAACTTACCCTCGTACATTCTGAGTTTGCTAAGTCCTGAAATTATTGTTTCATTTACTCATTTGTTAATGTTAACTAATGCACTTGTTATAATGTATCTTTCCTGTATATACTCTGTCATTAGTTTATGTAGTTCTATGTTAAAAGGTATGGTGTTTGCCTTGAGTGCTGGAGGTCCCGGGTTCACGCCCCGGTGAGGGCCGAGATGTTCTCACGTGTACTTCTAGTAACAAAATTTCCCCTGGTCTCTGAGTAGTGAGATCGGACGCCGTGTGTATTGTTGCGCACGTAAAACAATCCATTGATAGTTGAAAATCAAAACAGAGTAGCCTAATGCGCTGCCTGGGCAAAATTTTGAGTTAAAAATCTACCCAACGAATTTCAGGATCCTCGCTGGTGCTACAGAGTTCGTGCACTGAGCTGAGATTCTCCGGTCTCAGGCTTGAGTTCGAAGTAGAACGGAGCACTTATGGGTTACACCCGTGTGCCGTGATGTTGATCCGTCGACTAAACTAAACTAAACTAAACTATGTTTAACTATGAAGGTAGAGGACATAAATATATATATTGAAAAAAGCTAAGATACTTGCAGGAGATGAATAAGTGCTTCAACATAAGCATCAGGGCAGCAAGAGTTAAAGCACAGTTATTTAATTCAATTTCCTAAGCCAGGCAAAGACAACTCAAGACTCGGTGGCTAAAGGATTATCACCTTGCAGAATCCAGTTATAGTGTTGAAGAAGATAGTTGCTGTTAAGATGCAGGAATACTTTGAAAGGGAAAACCTACTATCGGGAGGGTTGAGAAAAGACACCTGGCCAAACGCTGAAACATTTGCTTTTGATGTGTATGAAGGGTTCCAGATTAGACAGGAATCAATGGCAGCAGCGCTGGATCTTTAGGACACATAAAACAGTCAGATATGATCTCTTGATGCACACTCTTATGGAGTTGGGTGTTAGGTTCTAGGTGGTGGATTTGATAGCAGCTATCCTGCACTCTCGTAGGGTTGCTCTCCGCCTAGTTTCATGGACCTCGTAGGTGTGCATGATTATCCCTGGATTACCACAAGAATCTGCACTATCGCCTGGAGTATTGGGACTCAGAGGTGTTTCCAAGTCACCAGGACCGGGTTATATACTGGCCAAGGCCTATTGACGCGTCCTCGTCGAGCGTCCTGGGTAACAGGTCCATTCAGGGCCCTGGCTAAAGTCAGTAGGATCGCCGATTCCTTCGAAGTCGGAGAGTGTCTGCCTGTACGGCGAGGAACCACCAGTCTGCACACCAATAAGCCAGACATGGGACAACGGATACTCACGAAAACCTCAGATCCTGTATGACATCACACTGATGTTGGACAACAGGATGCCTTCATCCGACATACAGGACTTCGCGTTGGAGCTCAAGCCAACGAACACAAGCAAGAAAGCCTGGAGTATTCAGTGTTATCACAAGCAAGATTGCGAGTGTTGAGACACCAGGGTGTGGAAGGATACTGACATTTGCAGATGATGTTCTTGTGGAGTGACAGGACGCGATTAAAGCAAGAGTTGCAGGAGACAGTAAACAAAGTGATCGACTGGTGTACAGAGATCGGAAGTGTCATTAACTCAGATAAAGCGTCCGTGGTATGATGCTCCTTGGAAAGAGGATTGTTAAGGTCGACGTCCCAGGTCTTACAATTAATGGCGGAAATGTTAACAGGGAGAGTAAACTGGGATACTCAAGAATCACTTCGTAAAGAAGACCGTCTTTCAAGGACCATGTGAAGGCGCTGTTATGAGATCTAAGAAGGGACTCGGTGTACTGAAGGTTATGGCAGCAATGGACATGGAGCCGAAAGTGTTATTCAAGCTGTATCAATATCTAATTCTCTCAGTAACTGAATTGGGACCACTCACAGTATCAAAGAGTCAACTGGTGAAACTAGAGGATTTGAGAATCAGTTGAGAGAAATTTGAAGAAACTAAAACATATTATTCCCAGCGTAGTTGGCTAGACTATTTTAGGTATTTATCTGCGTCATTCATTCATTCATTCATTCATTTATTCATTCATTCATCCATCCATTCATTCATTCATTCATTCAGTAGCATGTCCTTTGCAGAACTTCGCTCCCATAACAACTTCCGGAAAACTTCTCGATCACAAGCAAGATGTCCCGCGTCCGATACACCCATCTGGAGATCATCCGCCACATTCTGCACCCATCTTCTCTTTGGCCTTCCTCTTCCTCTCTTTCCAGGCATATACCTCTCCATTATTGTTCTCTCCAAACTTTCATGACGTTTCAAGTGACCAAAATATTTCAATTTCCTTGTTTTATCGTCTTTAATAGTCAACCTTCTTCAATATTTAGCTCTTGAAGTATGGTCACATTTGTTCTTTTCTTTACCCAAGATATTCTTAGAATCTGTCTATAACATTTGCATTCAAAGGCATTTATGCGCTGTTCAGCTTGTTTAGTAAGTGTCCAGGTCTCACAAGCGCATATTGCAATGGGAAACATGCATGCTCTTAAAAATCTAATTTTTGTTGTTGTTTTATATGTCCCACTTCATAATTAATTCAGTTGTTTCAGTCTTTGAAGAGCAATTGATAGTCGTCGTTTAATTTATTTCATTGGGTCACCATTGTTGATAATCAATGACCCAAGATATTCAAAATTTTCCACCACCTATAAAATCTTTCCTCATTAACATATATTTCTTTCTCCATAGTAGTAATCACCAGAAAAACGAATCCAGAAAGTTTTTTTTTAAAGAACTGAAGTCAATGAAACGAGGGCACCAACACAACACATATGGTTTAAAAGACAAAAATGGGACTATGATAAATACCAATGAGGAAATGTGTACCACATGGAAAGAATATTTTGTTTAATTACTAAATTGGAAAGCTCCAAGTAATATTTTCCCACAGGAAGATGTTCTAACGTGTGAACCACAAATTGAAGAACCTGTTTTTGAAGATATCCTATATGTAATGTGATAGCGCCAAACCGTCGCATCATGGTTTGGTCTGTTAAAGCAGTTTAACTCTGGCAACTGCCGGGACTCTAGCGAAACAAAGAGAGCGGAAGCCAGTTTTGTGTTCAGCCAGCTCGGTTCGTGCTGATGAGAGATATTGGCAGTGTGCCCTGTTTCGGCTTGTTGATAGGAACAAAAGTGCTGTTCTGTTGAGATGTGGGAACAATCCCCTGAGTTGATCTGTGGTCAACTAATGTTGTTGCAAAACCGAGTGGCTAACTAGTTAGTATCAGCAGTCCTGGGTTTATGGTGGGGTAGTAAATTGTGTCACAACTCTTTTGTTTATGTCGCGTCTTAAGATGTATGTTGTGTAACTTATGTTTTTGTAGTGTCTTATTGTTGTCTGTGTCAAAGTCCTTTATTGTGTCATTCTATTCACTACTGCTTGGAACACCTGTGTTGTGGTACTTGGTGTACCCTGTTATCTTAGGTTCTGGTGAATGGATAGGGACCACCCTTGGTTGATGTTTGATATATGCAGTTGTCTGTTGTATCTGTAATTGAACATCCGTTATTGAAAGTTTTATTCAATGTGTTCGAATACAAATTGTCACCAAAATTTGTAGCAGTTGATAAATAAAGAGCTATTATTGTACTGTTCTTGATTTGTTTGTTTAGTCTCTTTTAGTTTTTACAACAATTATTTCTACCACAATCTAACACCTTAATCCACTTTCTGGATCTCAAATATGACAGCTAATGTCCAGAGTTGAGGCCCTTGTCCAAGACCTCGTATATTCTTACCTAATTACTATAATCTTTTTTGTCACTTGAGGGCGGTGTGAGGTTCTCTCTCTTTTTATTCCTTTTCTTCTTTGGCTATAACGAAGTCAGAGTTACTCTCTACCTCTTAGCACCGTAGCAAAGGAAACATAATTCTTTCCCTTGTTCTTTTCTTTCTCGGCTACAAATGGCGATCCCGACAAGATCTAGTGACAGCCTTTGAATTGTTCTGTTAGAATTGTCTTAGTATCTAGTGATTGTTTTGTGTGATAGGTCAGTGTTTATGTTTGTGGTGTCCATTGTCTTTGAGTTGTGACACTAGAGCCCCGGTTTGCTGCTAACATCCCCCGGGCATTGCTGCACAAAAGAGGAGTCCCCTGTATGAGTGCAAGAACACCAGGCAGATCGGATAAAAACGGTGGCTCTTTAGGTGATGTGGTGTTGCCATTACCATCATACCCATGAGGAATCAAACTGCAGGGTTCATGTATGATGTTGGCATATTTGATTTCAGATTATGTTCATACAGGAAACCTCAATCGGCTGGATGCTGGTGTCGGATATTATTGAGATAACAATGTTTTGTTGACTCTGTATATTGTGTTCCTTTGTGTTTATATTCAGGTTACAGGTGACACATGATGAAATGTTCTTTTTAGTGTAGGGGTACAGGGTATTAGAAAAACAAGTCATTTAGGTATCACAGTAGCTGCAGGAAGCTTATATTTGATCAGAAGAGATAAATAGTATTATTTTTAAATATGTTTTGTTTTGAATGTCCAGAGTTAAGGCAAGTGGTAACCAATATAAAGGTTACTGGTTTACTGTTTATGTAGCTTTTATGTTTGTGGAATTATTTGTATGTAGGAGGTGAGGGTGTTATTCATCTTTGATGATTGTTCTTGTAGTATTGATTGGTGCTCTTATAGCAGAAGAGCTATTTCTCCTCACTGATATTATTTTTGTCATTAGTACCAACAACTGAGTTAGTATGGAATATACTTTTGTGTTGATATTATTGGTATTTGGAACTGACTGATGCCTGGTGATGTACTTTACACTGTTTCACATTGTAAGTGATGTATGAATAGAACAAGACTATTTTTGTTATAGTGGTACTCTTTAGGGATATAACCAGCAGTTTAGGTTTTGGGGGCAAGGTCCCCAAAAGTCAATGAATGTTTTGTTGTTGTTGTTGAAGGTTGTGCTCCCTGACTAGGGAATTGTTGGGGCATAGAAGTCTGATGTGACTACTTGTTAGCTAAGTGTGCTAGGAGAGAAAGGTCCTGTTGTCAAGATAACAGTCAAAGAGGGAGAATTATAAATTTTTTAGGGATAAATGTTTGTGCAAAATTGTTGACATTTAGGTGGCGGGAGACTTCCTCCTTGTTGATGTCACTCTTTTTGGTAACACTGCTTATGATATTAGCTTTGTCATGAATAATGCCTGGTATCAATGTAAAGGTGGCCTGTATATGCATATGACCATGATTTGTGTTATCTGATGATGTACATTTTTGGGGCGTTTTACTTTATAGGTAAGGTCTGATTAGTATGGGACTATCTTTCTGGGATATTGTTACTGTTAGGAGATATAACCAGCGGTTCCCATCCTGGGGCGGTGGCACCGAAGATGACCGGTTTCTTTTGGAAGTTGAATCCCTTCGCTTAATAGGTGTTTCCCTTTGCAATGGGAACTGATTTTGTTTTTGTATTGTGGACGGTTGGCCAAATGAAAAGGACGTTTGTGTTCGTGTTTGGCGAAGGTGACATCTTGATAATCGTTCGCTTATGGAAACCATTCATTTTTTTTAAATTGAGGTTGTTGACATGATTATTGAGATTGGGTGCATGTCTAGGTATATATTTATGAGATTGCTGTCTCCGTGTAATAACTGCATTTGTCATTTTGATGGCCGTTTAAGGGTAGATGTCATTGATTTCTTATTTGAATGATCATTATGTTTTTGGATGTGACAGTTGACATAATTTTTTTTTTGCATTTGTCATTTTGATGACTATTTATGTACAAGAGTCATTGGTTTCTTGATTGATTGATGAATATGTTTTTTGAGTGTGGTCACATTTGACATAGATTTTTTTTTGCATTTGTCATTTCGTTGATGGTTTATGTGTAGATGTCAGTAATTGCTTGCTTGATTACTGATTTTGCTTTTTGATGTGGTCACTGAAGACCAATGATATTTTTTGGTGAACAAGCTAGATGTTAACTTTTAAAGAGATAGTTTGGGTGAGGATATACAATAGTCTATTCTTTTGCCGGGACGTAAAAAAAAAATAGGGGGTTGGATATGTGATAGCGCTAAACCTGCGCATCTTGATTTCTTCTGTTAAAGCAGTTTGACTCTGGCAACTGCCGAAACTCTAGCGAAACAAAGAAAGCGGAAGCCAGTTTGTGTTAGCAATCAGCCAGTTCGTTTCGTGCTGATGAGAGATGTTGGCAGTGTGCCCTGTTTCGGCTTGTTGATAGGAACAAAAGTGCTTTTCTGTTGAGATGTGGGAACAATCCCCTGAGTTGATCTGTGGTCAACTAATGTTGTTGCAAAACCGAGTGGCTAACTAGTTAGTTTCAGCAGGCCTAAGTTTAAGGCGGTGTAGTAAATTGTGTCACAACTCTTTTGTTTATGTCGCGTCTTAAGATTTGTGTTGTGTAACTTATGTTTTTGTAGTGTCTTATTGTTGTCTGTGTCAAAGTCCTTTATTGTGTTATTCTGTTCAGCTACTGCTTGGAACACCTGTGTTTTGGTACTTGGTGTACCCTGTTATCTTAGGTTCTGGTGAATGGATAGGGACCACCCATGGTAGATGTTTGATATATGCAGTTGCCTGTTGTATCTGTAATTGAACATCCGTTATTGAATGTTTTATTCAATGTGTTCGAACACAAATTGTCACCACAATTTGTAGCAATTTATAAATAAAGAGCTATTTTTGTACTGTTCTTGATTTGTTTGTTTAGTCTCGTTTAGTTTTTACAACCACTATTTCTACCACAATCTAACACCTTAATCCACTGTCTGGACCTCAAATATGACAGTTAATGTCCAGAGTTGAGGCCCCTTTACAAGACCTCGTATATTCTTACATAATTACTATAATCCTTTTTGTCACTTGAGGGCGGTGTGAGGTTGTCTCTCTCTTTTTACTCCTTTTCTTCTTTGGCCATAACGAAGTCAGGGTTACTCTCTACCTCTTAGCACCGTAGCAAAGGAAACATCAGTCTTTCCCTTGTTCTTTTCTCCCTCGGCTACAGTAATAAAACGACTTTTAAAAAAAGTAGGCAACTGGGTCTGATAGAATTGCTGCTGAATGTATAAAGACGGGTGGCCATGCATTAATCTAAAGCTATACGAACTAATAATAAAAATCTGGAGGACAGAAGAATTACCCCATGACTGGAAAGAGTCATTATTGATACCTATCTTTAAGAAAGGAGACAAGTTCCAGTGTGAAAATTATAGAGGGATATCACTACTGTCCACAAACTATCAGATACTATCCGCGGTATTACTAAATAAACTAAAACCATATTCAGAAGATATATTAGGCTACCAGGCGGGTTTTAGACAAAACAGATCAACAATAGATCAGCTAGTTATCTTACGACAAACAGCCGAGAAAAATTGGGAATATAAAAGAGATCTCCATAACATTTTTGTGGATTGTAAAAAGGCTTATGATAGTGTCCATATGAATAGCATATGGAATGCTATGCAGGAATTTGGAATGCCAAGGAAGTTAATCAACATGACCAGACTATGCATGGAAGATACTTATAATATATTAATATATAAAGGCAAGAAATCAGACCATTTCCAAATAACATCTGGCTTTTCTTAGGGTGATATACTATCGCCGCTCTATTTCAATCTGGCTTTAGAAAAAGTTGTAAGGAATGTAAAGGAGGAATGTGCTATTGGAGGAACATCCAGACTGCTTGGTTATGCATATGATATAGATATTATTGGGGAAAATGAACACAAGACATTGGAAATATTGACTCTCTTAAAGGAAAAACCTCAACAAATGGGGCTGGTTATCAACAAAGATAAGACAGAATATATGGTACTTTCAATAGAAGGAATGGCTAAAAACTCTGGCCACATACAAATAGATAATATGACATTAAAAGAACGGAAACATACACATATGTGGGCACAATCTTCAACTGCTCCAACATAATGAGGGAAGAAATACAAACTAGAATCAACTCCGGAAATAAGATATACTATGCACTACAACATCTGCTAAAATCAAATGCGCTATCTCGTAACACCAAGATCACAATAAATAAAACACTGATCAGACCGGTTATGCTGTATGGCTCTGAAAATTGGAGTACAACTAAAGGAGACGAAGCCTTGTTACAAACCTTTGAGAACAAAGTCTTAAGACGCATCTTTGGGCCCATAAGGGATACACAAAGTGGAGAGTGGAAAAGAAGATGAAACAAAGACATTTATGACCTGTTTAAGTTCCCGCTAATCACTTGTATCATGAAGACTAACAGTCTGCAATGGGTGGGGCATATAGAAAGAATGGAAGATAATAGGGAAACAAAACTCGCTTACACTCAGGAAATAAATGATCGTAGACTTCGAGGTAGACCAAGAAGACGGTGGAGAGATAATATACATACAGACCTACAAGCACTTGGAGTCAGCGACTGACAAGAGAAGGTCAACCGGAGAGACGAATGGAGACGGCTTGTATCTGCTGCAAATATCCTCAATGGCTGGGAATGCTGAAGAAGAAGAAGAAGAAGATAGTAGTTTTATATGTATGCATTATCTTTGTTTTTGCTCTGTTAAGATGTAAGTTGTGATTTTCACTATTTCTTTGGGTTGAGGTTATTAAGTTTTCTATACCATTCTGTGACGTGGATAGTAATACTGTATCATCAGGATATCGAATCTCTGATATTTCATGACCACCGATATTTAGGGCATCATATTGCTCCCTGGTTATATCATCTCGGACATTTCTCATTATATTTTCGGCATACATGTTAAACAAATAGGGTGACAGCACACAACCCTGACGGACTTCTCGCTTGATGTCAAACCAATCTGATGTCTCGCCATCTATTCTAACTGTCGTATATTCCGAAGGGACTGGGGATCACTGCAGTGCACACCCCATATTCTAGTTAAAGAAGCTGGGTCCCATCCTCTTCCAATATGTAAATAAATCAAGAATACGACCCTTGATGTATTACAGACTCAGTTTCATTGTTTGTCTAGGAGTTAATGGTCCTCTTTAAGAAGTAGTGAATACTAGATCTGACTCTGCCCCCTTCACCAAGAATTTAATAGCTCTCGAACCCCCATTTGATATTCTGTGAAATGTCTGAATGACTTACTCTGTATAAATCAGGTGAAGAATAACATGGGTCTGGAACATTCAAAAGATATAGAGTCATCTCTTTTCCCTTTTGTTATTTCATTGAGTTTAGTAATTTGATAAATGAATTTAACAAATACTGGTACACATAGACATCTTGTTTACACAAATAAGACAGATAATCAACAGACAGGGTGGACTGGAATTAAATTATGAGATTCAGTTACTGTGTGTAGAATTTATTGATTGGGCCTGTGTCTTTTGGCCTTTTTGTTCAAAACAATTCCACATTTCAGACATCTGTTCATAATGACATATGATCAATGTGAAAAAATAATGCCAATCAGTACCAATTACAGACATTCAATAAATAATAATCAATAAGATGATCATGACTGTGTTATAAGACATCTTTCAGTGTAAAGAAAGTTTTTCTAAAAAATCTTAGTAAGCCTTATAGTGTTTTGTGTGGTTTTGTCTCTCATTTTCCTCTGAGTGATTTGGGTTTGTTGGCACGAGAAAAAGTCACCTCTGAGTGGTAGATTTGGGTTGAGCCTGGGTCCATGGACTGATGGATCCGTTTCAGTACTTGCCAGTAAAGCTACCCTGAAGGCTGCCCTTGCTATGCTCAAGGCCTGAGGTTATCTTCTATCTCATGTGTGGGGATATTCTTTTCTCTGCCTCCCTCATTTGGTCCGGTCATCACCAAGAACATCACTGTGTAAAATTCACATAGGCATGTATAATCCTACCAATGTAATTTTTCCAGCATGTTATTAAGTGTGAACAAAACAAAACACAACAGGAAGGATACGGTCGGAAGAAGTATAACACCTGGAAAGTAGGAACTAGTCCCCCCCCCCCCCTCCTCTAATCTGGTGTTGTGTTAATTTGTGTGGGGTCAGAGATTATTACACTGTATGCACCTGCTATCATCTGGTTCCTGCTGTATGCATGTTCTCAGTGTACCTGGGGTTCAGTGTGAAGTGTACAGTCAGACATAGATAGGAGTGATGATGTGTTGTTCCATGGAGCATTTAAGTCAAGCTGATAGTGCAAGACCAAGACAAGAATAAGATGCATTTTAATAAATGGCATTCAATTTAACATCTTCATCAACTCACTTGGTTATGCATAGTGTATATAAATGTTTCGTTGGTCAGGTCTTAGTCAGATATGACTGAGCTACCGTATAACAGTAGACGGTACTACCTGGTTTCTGTTAGCGCCGAACGTTGGGCGGCGCTTACCAAACCCGACACCCCACATTGTGCCAACGGCTTCGGGCGGAAGAGCGCAATTGGGAGGGTACAAGCCTTACCCTGGTGCGAGGAAATGCAAGCTAAAGACAAAATTGTCATGGCAGGGCAGACCAGGCCCTAAGCCTTGGTTGGCGACTGGTCTAGGATCGAAGCTCCGACAGGCGGACAGTTAGAGCATTGCTTTGCTGATCCGGCAGCTTCTGCAGCTTGTCTTGTTCCAGATGTAGGGGTGTTACCTTTCCTCTGGAGTGAACTAGGCAGGCCGAGAGAGGGATCATGCTGCATGGGCAACACATGATCTCTATATTTTAGCCCAGGCTTTGTGCTATGGAGAGGCAATAACTCCATCCCTGGTCTTAACTGGTCTCGGAATCAAAGCGAGAGGCAACTGTTACGGGTTATAAGTCCTTGTCAGTTGGCGTAGACATGGGGCGCCACGCGTTGCCTCTGACGGTGGGAGACACCTATAGGTGTCACTGATCAGCTACCGCCTGCCTCAAGCTGGGCAGCCCCCAGCCAATTGGGTGCTGATCCGCCACAGCCTGCCTGCTTCAATGGGTGCTTGGGGCTAGGACAAAATCTAAATCGCAGGCTGTAAAACCAATGCACCAGGTACAAACAAAAATATAAATAGAAACCTCAAGCTACGGCTTGCAACCTGGAACGTGAGAACCATGTGTCCAGGATTTTCCACTGACTTGACCAATATTGACGATGTGAGAAAAACGGCTGTGATTGATGCCGAACTCAATCGTCTTAACATTGATATTGCTGGCCTGCAGGAGACTCGCCTCGCTGAGGAAGGGTCACTCAGCGAAAACAACTACACCTTTTTCTGGAAGGGTAAAGGGCAGGCAGAAAAAAGGCAACACGGTGTGGGCTTTGCAGTGAAGAATTCGCTACTGGGAATGATTGAAATTCCAGCAGGAGGAAATGAAAGAATATTATCCCTGCGCTTGGCAACCTCTTGTGGGTTTGCCACCATTATTACTGCATATGCACCGACACTCGATTCCTCTGATGATGTGAAGGATTTGTTCTATGAGGAGTTAGACTCTGTGATCAAGGCAGTTCCAAAATCCGACTACATTTATATGCTCGGTGATTTCAATGCTCGTGTGGGCAAGGACTCGAGTTCATGGCCAGTGTGCCTTGGAAAATACAACATCGGTCGCATGAATGAAAATGGGCAAAGGCTGCTGGAGCATTGCACCAGTAATGACCTATGTATTACAAACTCTTTTTTTAAAACAAAAGAGATGCATAAGGTCACATGGAAACATCCAAGATCCGGCCATTGGCACCAGCTGGACTTCATCATCACACGGAGACAACATCTGAACCATATATCATTGACTCGTAGTTACCACAGTGCTGACTGTGATACGGATCATTCTTTGGTTGTTGCAAGGGTTAGACTGAGACCAAAGAGAATCTACACAGCTAAACACAAATCTAGCCCCAGGATTAATATTATTAACACTCATGATCCTGAAAAGTGCTTTCAGTTTCAACAGCAACTTGAAGACGCTTTCACTGATACACCAGAAAATTGTACAGTAAATGATAAATGGAATAAACTTAAGGAAACTCTTTGTAAAACTGCCGTAAAGGTTTACGGCACTGTGGATCATAAGAGGCAGGACTGGTTTGCGGCCAACAGCGAGACTCTGCAGCCCTTGATTGATAAGAAGAAGAAAGCTCTCTTAAGAAACAAGGAAAGACCAACGCGTAACACTCTGAGTGAGCTAAGGCAAGCTAGGAAGGATGTGCAAAAGGCTGCCAGGCAGTGTGCAAATGATTATTGGATCAAGTTATGTGAGTCCTTTCAAATCGCAAGTGATAAGGGAGACATAAGAAGTATGTATGAAGGAATAAAGAAAGCCTGTGGTTCAGTGATCAAAAGAAGTGCACCATTGAAAACCTTGACTGGAGAAGTCATCACTGATAAGAAACAGCAGATGGACAGATGGGTAGAGCACTATTTGGAGCTTTACTCAAGTGAGACCAAACTAGCGGATAATGCCCTCAACGCCATAGAGGCTCTACCAACTCTTGACCACCTGGACACACTTCCCACCATAACAGAAGTTAAGTGTGCTATAAATGAACTTGCATCTGGCAAGGCTCCAGGTAAGGATGGGATTCCAATAGAGGTTATCAGGAGTGGGCAAGACACACTCACTATACAGATCCACCAGCTAATAGAGCTATGCTGGCGTGAAGGACAAGTCCCACAGGATTTCAAAGATTCAAGCATCATAACACTGTACAAGAACAAGGGCGATCGGAGCGACTGCAACAATTATAGGGGTATCTCACTTCTGTGTATTGTTGGAAAAGTATTTGCCAGAATTGTTCTGCGCAGACTTCAAGTCCTAGGAGATCAAGTCTACCCCGAATCACAGTGTGGCTTTCGACAGAACCGGTCTACCACTGATATGATATTCTCATTGCGACAAATGCAAGAAAAATGCCGTGAACAGAATCAACCACTGTTTATTGCCTTCATCGACCTCACAAAGGCATTTGATTTGGTCAGTCGTGAGGGTCTGTTCAAGGCACTAAAGAAGATTGGCTGCCCACCAACTCTTCTGTCCATTGTGGAATCGTTCCACACAGGCATGAAGGGTATAATCAAGTTTGATGGTGCAACTTCTGAAGAATTTGAAATCAAGAGTGGAGTTAAGCAAGGTTGTGTACTAGCTCCCACCCTCTTTGGAATATACTTTTCACTTCTACTGAAATATGCATTTCGTGATCAGGATGGTGGTATATACATTCACTCACGCTCAGATGGCGGCCTCTACAATGCTCAGAGATTGAAGGCTAAGACCAAAATTAGGAGGGTACTGATCAGAGAGTTGCTTTTTGCAGATGATGCTGCAGTTACGACCCACTCTGAGGAAGAATTGCAATGTCTACTATCTGCATTCTCCAATGCTTGTTCTGAATTTGGTTTAACAATTAGCAAAAAGAAGACACAGATTATGTCACAAGGTGCACATGGGGTACCATCAATCTTTATTGACGACGCCGAACTAGAGATAGTAGACCATTTTACATATCTGGGATCGGTGGTAAATAGCAAATTATCCCTAGATCAGGAAATCAACATCCGGATTGGAAAGGCAGCAACAACAATGAACAGGTTAAGAAAAAGAGTCTGGGAGAACAGGAAGCTTACTGCCAAAACAAAAGTCCTTGTCTATCAAGCCTGTGTCCTTAGTACTCTTCTCTATGGCAGTGAAACCTGGACAACTTACTCACACCAAGAGAACAATTTAAACAGCTTTCATATGCGGTGTCTGCGAAGAATTCTTGGTATTAAGTGGCAAGACAAAATCACAAATACTGAAGTATTGGAAAGATCAGGTTGTGTGACAGTTTATTCCATGCTCAGTCTTCGTAGACTTAGATGGATAGGACATCTTAGGCGGATGGATGATGGTAGAATACCAAAGGATATCTTTTTTGGTGAATTACAGATGGGTAAGAGATCTCAGGGTCGGCCTCTACTACGATACAAAGATGTGTGTAAGCGGGACATGATTGATACAGGCATTGATAATGCACATTGGGAGCAAGTCGCCGCTGAACGTGTTGCATGGAGGGCAAATATCAGAAATGGAATAAAGTCAAAGGAGAAAATTATTGCAGAAAAGTCACACACCAAGCGTTTGAGACGTAAGATGGTGCATGATGGTGGAAATGACTACGTGTTCACATGCACCCACTGTGAACGGACATTTACAGCGCAAATTGGCCTTATCAGTCACACTCGCTACCGCCATAGTTAAAAGTTATTATGCCTTTTTAAAGCACAAACTATCGTCTGTCAAGACGGCAAGGTGCCAATGTGTGTGTATATAAATGTTTCTCTGTGCCTTCCAAATCAACTACTTGTCTTCTTCTTCTTATAAATCATTTCCTTTTGTCTGCTGTTGTTGTGGTGTGGAGTGGAGTGCTGTGTTGTGTAGTGTGTAGAGTTAACTTCTGTTGATTGGGTTCTCATAGCTTGTACTATTTTTCCCTATCTTCATCAGTTAATATGAGTATAACTCAGCAAGTCTTTTATTATTATTCATGGCCATCATACATAATTTATGATGTGTAATTGTTACAAAATGTAATCCATACAAAATCATGACAACAATACATTAGTAAGAGGTTGCTACACAATGTACCTCTCCTAATCCTCCTCCCTTCTTCTACAATATTAATTTATTCTTCTTCTTCTGTTATTAGTGCACATCATGTCCATTCTGTTGGCTATCAACAGTTGGCTATAGACCGAAGTTTTGTTTACCTGTTGGTCTGGACAGATTAACTAGGCCGTCTGTCACAAATGGCGTCTGTGAAGCGTAACCTGTTCTAGGCAATGCAGTTAATGAATGCTTTGTCTAAGTGAAAATCAGACACATAAATACAACTAATTTTCTATCAAACCCTATTATTTCAATTCGTAAAGAAGAAAGGAAAGATACAATCTCTCTCTCAGCTCCTTAGATTGCGAATAGGCAGAAATAAGTACGTTTTCAAGCGAGACAGTGGTTCCTGTGCACAAACTGTCTTTAGCAGATAGCAATTTAAGCAGTTTTGATGAAATGCATAATAGTGCGTTTTAATTCTCACCTCGTACAGTTTTTCTGTGATAGATTGTTGTAGTATGCACATAGTAAAGCTAACGGATGTATTGAAGAACTTCAGAGTTTGCAGTTTTGAGAAAGTATGGGATTGTGAGTTTTGCCGGGAAAACGGCTCGGTGTAGCTAGAAGTTTGCAGTCGACAATTTCACATTTTCAGAGGGTTTATTTTATTAGTAATACATTTAATTTGACACACAAACACTGGATACCTCTACTGTATACATCTGGGTATTACACTGATCTGAGGATTCACAAGCTTACCTCGGATTTCGGATCAAACTGCCGTTTGGTTCATTTGAAAAGACAGGTATCACTATCTATCTGACCGGTCATCAGGGCTGCTGTAGGAGAAGTGCGCAATTTTCAATATTCAACGCGTACCGCAGGTCAAAGTTATCGTCATATGACCCGCTCCCTCCAATGATCTCTCTAGTTGTTGACGCTGTAATTTCTATATTTAGACGACATCTGTCTATCTCCGGTGTCAAGTTCGTCGTACTCATTAGTGCGGTCAATTGTATGACTTTCTCTGTTTTGGTGTGTAAATGTTGACGCACTGTATAATGATGGTTGGTGATTATGTCACATAGCTCCACCCCAGATTGTTCTACGGTATGGAATTAAGTTTCCAGCATTTACAGTTGTCAAGCTTTTCCTATATGTTTTACTCCAATGTATTCTCTTCCGCATCTGATTGACATGGCTCATCAGACACTGGGTGTCGACTCAGGAAGTCTGCTCCCACATTCATCTTTCCAGGGACATATTCAATCTGGAACGAGTTTGGTTGTAGAAGTAGTGACCACCTCATCAGTCTTGCATTCAAATTTGTGTATGCTGCGAGAAACATGAGTGGTTGATGATCACACTGTACGGTGAAGTGTTTGCCATATAGGTATGCCTGAAACTTCTGTACACCCCATACGAGCGCAAGACACTCTCTCTCTCTTTCTATAACACTATAATTTTTCTCAGCTGCATTCAATTTCCTGCTGGCATAAGCTACAGGGAATAGCTCTGATGGTACATCTCCCTTTCTCTGCAACAACGTTGCCCCAATTCCTACGTTACTGGCGTCAGTGCGCAGCACGAATGCTTGGTCGAGGTCTAGTAGATGTAAAACTGGATGAGCAGTTAAGGCTTGTTTGAGTGCTGTGAAAGCTCTCTCACATTCAGCTGACCAATGGACTTTCTCTGGGTTCCCCTTTTTGGTAAGATCCGTTAAAGGTGCTGACAGAGTGTTGAAGTCCTTGATGTATCTTTGATAGAATCCACATAAGGATACAAATGATCTCACATCCTTTTTTTGTTTTTGGACGAGATGCTCTCTGGAGTTTGTCCACATTTCCCTCTTGTGGAGTTATTAGTCCATGAGATATCTTATGACCTAGAAAGTCCAATTCTTGGAATCCTATTTGACACTTCTTTGGTCTAGCCGTCAAACCAGTTTCTCTGAGGCGCCTGAACAAAAGATGTAGTGTTTCTACATGCTTGTCAAATGTTTCAGTTGCGATCAGTATGTCATCCATGAAGTGACTAATGTCTGGATGATGTAGTGGGTCAAGTAATTTTCTCATCATACGTGTAAAAACGCTGGGAGCATTTCTTAATCCGAATGGAAGTACGTTGAACTCATAGTGTCCTCCAGGCGTGCTGAAAGCTAACCATGGTCTAACTTCCGGTTTTACAGGAATCTGATAATATCCCTTGCTGAGATCAATCCTAGTAAAGTACTTAGCTCGGTTGAGTGCTGTGAAGAGTTTATTCTGATCAGGCAGAGGTTCTGCTTGGAATTCAGTAATAGCATTGAGCTGTCGATAATCGATGCACAATCTATGTTCTCCACTTGGCTTTCTCAATAAAACGACGCTGGCACTGTAAGGTGATTCAGATGGTGAGATTATTCCTGCGGTGAGTAGTTGTATTTCTTCCTCTAAAGTCTTTTGCTTTGAATAAGGAACTGGGCAAGTCTTGATTCGCACAGGTACTGTTATTTAACTTCATGTCAAATTCCTCCAAATCAGTACTTCCTGGCTTATCTGTAAGTACGTCTGCATACATAACCATAAGTTCCCGAATCTGCTCTTGCTGATCCTTTGATAAGTTGGGATTAATTTCCACATCCTTAAAGGTCTCTTTGGCTTGCAGTGGGTACTCAACTCCCATTGTTGATCCTTCTTCGACTTCAGTAGCCACACTCATGGCCATCAGATGTGCAGGTTCGGTGGTTGAGGGTCTTTCATTATATTTCTTCAATAGGTTTATGTGAAATGCTTTCATCTTGCCTTTGACAGAAATCTTGTAGTTGGTACGTGAGATTTTCTCCGTCACTACATAAGGTCCTCTCCATCCTATTTGCAACTTATTCTGACTGGTTGGAAGCAGCAACATGACCTTCTCTCCTACCTCAAGTTCTCTATCTTTTGCCTTTCTGTTGAAGTAACGCGCAATTCTTTGTCTGGTTTCACGTAGATTGACATTCGCTTGTTTCCAACTGTGTTGTAAACGATTCTTCAACTCGGCAACATACGTAGATGTAGTCACGACTGTATCATCTGTATGATCATCGGTCCAGGTTTGGAGTAACGCCTCAAGTGGTCCTTTGATCGGTCGTCCAAACAAAAGCGTGGCTGGAGCAAAACTTGTTGAGTGATGGGATACCTCCCTGTAAGCGAATAGAACTGTGGGTAAATACAAGTCCCAATCCTCTGTCTTCTCCTGGGCAATTTTGCGCAGGATACTGATCAATATCCCGTTCCTCCTTTCCACGAGTCCGTTTGACTGAGGGTAATATGGTGAACTGAAGATATGGCGCGAATGAAAAAGTCTGAATGTCACTTCCATAAGTTTACTACGAAACTGTGAACCGTTGTCCGTCAAGATTCTTTGTGGGAATCCTAGACGTGTGAATATTCCTAATAATGCTTCAGCGACGTGTTTGGAGTCACAGCTGGGCATAGGAACAGCTTCGGCCCACATGGTTGTTGTGTCCACAAGCGTTAATATGAATCGATTTCGCCTCTTCGTTGCGGAGAGGGGTCCGATAATGTCTATAGCTACCTTCTCGAATGGTATTCCAGTAATAGGCAAATCACCCAACATTGCCGGTGGTGTCCGGTGTTTTTGGTGATACTTTCTGACACTGTGGGCATGATTTTACAAACCGTTGTATGTCTGCGTTCATCTCTGGCCAAAAGTAGTGAGTGGCAATCCGCTGTGTAGTAGCGTTGATACCCATATGCCCACTAAATGGTAGACTATGGCCCATTTCTAGGATCTGGGCCCTATGTTGAGTTGGTACAACAAGTTGGTTGAACTCTTGTCCAGCTATACCTGCTAGTCTGTAGAGAAGTGCTGACTTCATAAACAGATCACCTTTACGTGGAGGTAAATGTGATTTCGGCAGTTTCCTGAAGCAGGGATCCAAGGTGCTGTCGGCTTCTTGTGCCCTCTTCAGTTCCTCCGTTCGAGGGACTGGCGTAGTTGTTTCTGGGGTCTTTTTCGTCTGGGATCGAGTAGTCATTGTCGACATCGCCACAGGTTGAACAGGTTCTCCCAAAAAAGACAAATCTACGGCCAAGAATTACGGGATATGTAGGATCTTCTAAGACTGCAGCCTTATTGTCCCAGTGACATAACGAGATGCTATGCTCACCTTTGCCACCGGAAGAGACATAGTTGTAGAACTCTTCAGGGGTCCCTGTAATTCGACGGTCTCCTCTGTCACCTGTTCCGGGTGAACTAAGAATGATGAAACAACGCAGTCATACGATAGCCCGGTATCGTAGAGACGGGTCGTTTTGAATCCATTCAGCAATATGGATTCTACAACCGGAAGATGAGATAATGTGTCTTTATGAGGTGTTTGATTTGACGTTTCATCAGTGTTCACTCCTTTCTCTCTTCGGTTGGCCAAACAAGCAGCTGTGTTTTGAGGTGGCTTCTTCCTACAATTCTTTAATGTGTGACCTCTGACTTTACAAAACGTGCAGAATGGTTTTTCCTCCTTTGGCGCTGTTTGGGCTAAGTTTTGAGTGATGTTTTTGGATTTCCCATTTTTTGGTGGCTAAGTTGCAATCACCTTCCTTTGGCTTTGAAGTTTTATCTTGAGGGGGAGTGTTGGCCGGACGTCCCTTGCCTCCGATTTCCTTCTGAGATTTTTCAAATCTCTCTGCCAGGATGATGATGTTTTCTAGTTTGTCAGCCCCGTTTTGTGTTAAAAATGCTTTCATCTCATTCGACATTTTGCCCTTGAGTTGATCTATGATGATCATCTCGCGTAATCCCTCGAAACTGTCATCGAACCTTCCTAGGCTTGCCCATCGTTGGATATAAGATTTCAGTCTGTCAACAAGTTGTGCATAGCTTTCGCCCGGTTCTTTCCTTGCGGATTTGAACCGAACCTTCTAAGAGTCACCGTCCACTTCAAATCGGCGCAAGAGTGCCTTCTTGAGTGTCGCGTGGTCCTGCTGTTCCTCACGAGTGAGTCGAGAGAACACGTCGTATGCGGTTGATCCTAATGCTTGCGACAACTTTGTTGCCCATCTTTCCTCCTCAAGATCACAGCTGACGCACATCAATTCGTAGCGAGACAAAAAAGCCTCGATGTTGTCTGTCTGGTCATTGAATGGTTCAAGAGGAAACGACATCGCTCCGGAATTAAGGTGGGAGACATTAGAATGTTCTTCTGCTACTGGAAAACCTAATGAGTTTGAGGGTGTGGGGGAAATTCCTCCCTCTAGTCTTCGGATCTCCAAGTCAGTTTCCATTCTCTTCAACTCCAACTGGTGTTGACGTTCTCTCTCCTTATCCCTGATTTCATCTTCTCTCATGGCTATTTCAGCTTGAAGCCTTTTTTCTTTCTCATCTATTTCAGTCTGAAGTCTACTTTCCTTCTCAGCTATTTCAGCTTAAAGTTTCTTTTGTTCCAACTCATATGCTTGTAGGCGTTCTTTCTCCTTTTCAGCTATTTCAGCTTGAAGTTTACTTTCCTTTTCAGATCTTAAACATCCGGTGTGCTGATGCTGGTGTAACGGGTTCAACCTCTACACTTGTAAGTTGGACTAAAATGTTGACTTCTCGTCCTTAACTTGGAGTCGTAAATTACATGTACCTGTGAAGTCGTAGTGGGTTGGTCTAATGGCGAGGGACACTGGGAGTAAGGAAAGCTAATATCCACACGCAAAAATAAGTCCAGTGCACTCGAAGTGGTAGCACATATGCGTGCGGACTACGATAAAGTTCAAAGCCAGGAAACGAAAAATAAAAAGACCAAAGCTAAATCTGTAATAGCTTGATGGCATCCTACGACACGGGTAAACACCAGAGAGAATACTGGACTACAACATGATGGCATCCTACGACACGAGTAAACACCAGAGAGAATACTGGACTACAACATGATGGCATCCTACGACACAA
Source organism: Cepaea hortensis (assembly GCA_963921405.1). NCBI lineage: Eukaryota > Metazoa > Mollusca > Gastropoda > Stylommatophora > Helicidae > Cepaea > Cepaea hortensis. Next base: position 93,440,997 of record OY992881.1, on the reverse strand, counting down.
GTAAACAGAGAGAATACTGGACTACAAGATGATGGTATCCTATGACACGAGTAAACAGAGAGAATACTGGACTACAACATGATGGCATCCTATGACACGAGTATACAGAGAGAATACTGGACTACAACATGATGGCATCCTACGACACGAGTAAACACCAGAGAGAATACTGGACTACAACATGATGGCATACTACGACACAAGTAAACAGAGAGAATACTGGACTACAAGATGATAGTATCCTATGACACGAGTAAACAGAGAGAATACTGGACTACAACATGATGACATCCTACGACACGAGTAAACACCAGAGTGAATACTGGACTACAACATGATGGCATCGTATGACACGAGTAAACACCAGAGAGAATACTGGACTACAACATGTTGTGAGAAGGAGGAATTGGTAGACCAAGAAAAACATGTATCGCATATAACAGGCATAGATAAGCCAAGTAAAGCATTCTTTCCACACGCCTTAAGCTGCATGGGGCATATGGTACTATAGTCTGTTTAGAAATGAATGCCTTGATTCACAATCAATTTTTATGAAAATTGTCTGTTGCATCATTATGATAGTTTTCCTGCCGTATTATATTTACCCCCTCCCAAGGAGTATGTCTTTGATAGGTCCAAAGGCAACTTAAATCATCGAAATCGGTGACATTTCTTTGATCTTTTGGCGAAAATGTAGTGAATTCACCCTAAAAAACTAACAAACGGGTAACGAAACAAGTACAAGGCGCAGCCAAATTTGTATGAGAGTGGGTGCAATAAAAAAAATGTTGCTTAAAAGTCGACAAGGTCCACTGCATTGCATCGGGTTTTATCTCATATGGCTCAGTCTCTTTCCGCAGCGCGGAAAGCGACGCACAATGCACGAACTTCGTAGCTCCAGCGACGACCCTCGGGAGTCTCCGAAAAAATGCACTCCTGAAATGAAGGACGTGGCCCGGAATCAAACATACAACCTTTGGAACCCGAGTCAGACGGCTTGACCACTTCACCACGGAGACTCCCGAGAGGGGTGCAATGTGTAATATTAGTAAAGACAGAGAATTTACAAAAGTATGGGGTAAATAATGTGTAAATTGACAGGAAAGTAGAAGGAATATATTTCTTACCTTATTTTTCATTTCCTTCTTGTTTCTTGGGCTGCTGGTTAATAATGTGTACACAAGGAGTCATGTTACCAGGATGCATTTAGCTTTTTATATTGAGTTCGTGAAAGCTTCCAAATAGCTGTGCGTTAATGTGCGTATGGAGTGACCAGAAATGATACCGCAATTTAGTCATTATGTGTCAATTTTTAAGGATCTGTTCAGCTGTCTGTGTAGTTTGTTCACACGTACACATGGGTTGCAGACCCGCTTTGAGTCTTCGTGAAAGATTGTCTACTTTGCTGTTTACCATTCAGAGACGGAACATGATTACCTGTTTTGCACTATGAAAATAGTTCTCAGCGTGTCTGTAGTGGGCTTTCTTCTTAACGACCAAGATGTTGGTCCTCTTTTCATTGAAGTTTATAGATTGATTCATCTGACTCGGGTTCCGAAGGTTGTATGTTGTGTTGTCCCCTAATTTGACAACGTATTTGCTCTCACGTTTCTTGTTATGCCACAATATGTCAGTTTCCAACTCAATATTACTCTTCTGTTGGTATTCAATGCGTTTAGTTTTTTTTTTTTTTTTCAATACCAGTTGTTTATCACCGCTGAGGGCTTGCGGAATTGAAAATTCATCACTGTGGAATACAAGCTGTTGCCATTGACATTGTGCTGATGCTGTAATGTTTAGGGCCTGCAATTCGTCTGAATTGTTGGAGCAAAATATCCCAGTAAGTGTGCACGTTGATTATGGTCTGCGATCTGCTCAGACCTTAATCTGTGTCGGACGATTCCAGTAGGTTGATGACTGCTCTCAGTTGCATAAATTTCAATCCATCCTTTCTCCTATAGTCATCTTCCTCTTTCAACACTTGGTCCTCACATTTTCCCACTAACTTTTATCAATATTTTATAGCGCGGACTGCGTTAGTATCTTGACGTCAGACAATTTGAATATAGTATTGTCAGCACTTTTCCTTTAATTTTAGCCCACACAAGTTCTATAGGGTTAAAATGAGAATGGTACGGCGGAAGTCTCAAGCACCCATGACGATGCTCTTCTATCAACGTGTCGATTTGATATTTCTTGCTTTTTGGCGTCTGTTTTACAAGGGGCAACAATTCTAGCTAGTACTATGTTTCTGGAAATGGTATGTTTTCCATTCGGAGCCATATCTTTATTGCTCCCTTTGTGGTCGATGCTGTAGGTATTTTGTCTCCTTGAGCAACAACATTGATATCATGCATTGTCCATAATTGGACACGACGGTCTGTCTAGGGATGGAAGCACTGTATTCTCGAGCCAATCTCTAAATACATTACCATTCATCTCATTATGATAATCCCTATTGTCTGTATGCTTTGATACGAACACGAGTCCAGCATTCTGTAGTAAGCCATTATGAGTACCAGCATAGGTTATGACCAAACGCTGTCTTTTACTACTGGGCACAGATCGCTTTATCTTTCCATCCACTGATTGTCATTCCTTTTCACTTGCATGGTGCGCATTGATCCACGTCTCATCCAAATACACTATGTCATAATTTTCTTTGCGCATTTCCCTTATTTCACGTAGGTATCTGCTTCTCATGGCTCCTAAATGCGGTTGCTCGCAAAGGATATTTCTCCCCACTTGTACTTTCTCAAAGTGAAGCCTAATGTCCTTATAATTTTCCACAAAGTTGTTTTGGATAGCTCTATGTTATTGTTCTTTCTCAACCAAACCCTAAGTTTTCTTACAGTCACTGTTTCTTTGGCATCCAGCATTGTTATAATAGCCCGCCTTAAGACACCCTTGTCAAACTTTCTACCTACCGTTTGCTTATCGCGTGTTGGTTTCATTCCAGATTCTTGCACGCATCGACGAAATGACTGTTTACTCAAACCCAATGCATACACTGTTCTTTTTTCGGGTTTTGTAACATTATGAAACAGGTTCCTGCGATCAGCTTCTTGATAAAAATATGTGTACAACTTCATAGCGATGTTTTGAAGTGTACAAAATTTCACATTCAATCTCATTGAACAATATTCACACATTCAAATATTAGCTATTAATATTATATTAATGGTGAGATTTATTTATATATGTATTTATATAATCAGGTTTCATGAAAGAACCCACAATGACGACACCTCTGAACAATCCCATTTAACTGCTCGCAGTTAGTGCTATAACTTGAACCACGAGAAAATTTTGAAAAAAGCGCGGATGTGTCTGGAAATTATGGACTTAATCTTTGACCCGTAAATTATATACCGCATATATACAAACATTGAACTCTGCTGTACAATCTCTAGAACAAAATTTTTTTTGTTGGGTTGACATAATGATAAGGTTATATGTTAAATCTCATCATTTTCCCTCAGTTGATTACTGAGATATGAAATTTTATATTGGGGCAGAGAAAAGTAAACAGACTATAGTCACATATTTGTATAGACCTATCGGAACTGCAGGTGTGGTATGTGGAGAACATCATTCACTTGCCAGGACATTTCCTGTTGGAAGTGATTATTCCCAAACAAGGCTGGTCACGTGACGTCTATATCTTCTATATTAGAGAGCAGTACAGACTGGCATATCATTGGGGGGCCAGTATAATGTATTAAATATATATATACACATATTATAGAAGTCTATAATATAATAAAGAAGGCAAGCAAGTGCTATTATGTATGATTAGGGTTAGGGATGAGGTTAGGGTTAGTTAGGGTTAGGGTTTGCGTTAGGGTCTGGGTTAGGGTTAGGGTTATAGTTAGGGAATACATGTTAGGAATGCATGTTTCAGGGCCCTGTTTTGGGAATAAAGTCTCCTTTCCTGTTACCCTTTCTAGGCTGGATGGACCTGCAAGCCCAGGTGCAGTTTAAAACCCCGCCTCCATACGTACTCGAGCATATGACTAACTTACCTGCAGGTAAGCGTCTAGCGACTGCGCTACCACGTCCCTCATCTAACAAGCAGGCACAGATGTTTGTTTCTTTTTTGCGCTCGCTTGCTTTGAGACCACACACTATTTTTAGTAGTGCTGGACTGAATTTTGCGTGTGGATTAACTTTCCCTGGTAACAGTGTCCTTGCCTTTAGGCGAACCAACTCCGACTTCAAAGGTACTTGTAATTTACGTCTCCAAGTCAAGGACGAGAGGTCAACATTTTAGTCCAACTGTCCGGTGTAGGGGTTGAACCCCTTACCTCGGCATCAACACACCGGATGTTTAAGAATACAGTTCTTATCCGTTCGGACATGCTGACCTCACACAGATGCATAAATGCAGAAAAATACGAATTTAAAGAGAGCCGCACAAGACAGACAACTATGAAATAGAATCATCAGAAAATTCCACGACCAGCCTAAGAGCTAAAGTACTTGGAAGGTACGCTACACTTCGTGATTTGAAAAACACTCTCCTATGTAAGAATCGCATGCATACGTGTACACAGCATTCATCCTTTGCTGAATGCTCAGCAGTCACACAGCTAAATTTACACACATATATTTAGACCATGTAAATATGGTGTGAACGGCACGTTTAAACTCTAGTAAACAAGACTGGAGAATATCGGAGTATGTTTCAACGTTCAAGTCAGGTGAACATTTTAGTGTTCACAACAGAGAATAGAAACTGTTAGGATTTTCCATTGGTGACCCCAGTCGGTAACTAGCGAGACATGACAAGACTAAATAGTGCAAAACGGTACACACTGCAACTTGTGCATATATATTTATTATTTTTTTAAATTCGCATATCCTTTTACAGGACATCGCTGTCAACAGCAGCATCTTTCAGCTGTCTGTTGATTTCTTGGCAAGATTACGCTCAGTAGTTTGCCATTGCTTTCTGAGCGGCCGGCTCAGTTATCCCGCAAGTCACCAGCGGGGTAGAACCGCTCCCAGTTCTCGCCCCCTACGAGACTCTGCGTGATAAACGGGATTACGGAGAAAGTGTTGTAACCCCTCGGCCAGAGAGAACGGCATATATATATATATATATATATATATATATATATATATATATATATATATATATATATATATATATATATATATAAAACAAAGTGTATGTATGTAAATATGTATGTCCTTTATTTTTTCGCTAACGGCCCATCCGATTGAGATGAAATTTTCTACACGTCTTCCTTTCATTCCAGAGCTGCCAACTGTGATATTTTTTTAGTGTGAAATCGCCTGCTTACTCAGTATTATTTCATTTTTCATTAAAATATATATATATATAGCGAAGGGACTTAACTCTAGAAAAAGTTATTTCAAGGGGCATAACTTTTAATAACATTGTTGTATAACTTATAGTCATATTGTTGTATCGTTTTCAAAGATTTATAAACTCTTTGTCTATAGTTATTTACCGGCATATGAGTTATAATAAATAATGATACAATCTTTAAGGCATTTTTAAAGTTTACATAAAAATAATGCATAATGCATAACATTGTAACTCATCTTTCTATATTTAAGAAGTTATCTAAAAGATGTTGAACAATATCATCGCATCTTTAGTGTTTTCCGCCATCATATCGACACGATTCGCTTGACAGCACTTCTCAGCGCTATCAAGCCAAGACGCCTTACACATTTCAAGCAGCCTGATACGGGGGGAAAATGGCACGTCGTAATAGCACAAAGAAACAAGCAGCTTCCAAGATGCATAGTGAGAAAACCGACCAGACTATCAAGAAGACGAACCTGCCTTTGGAGAGTCTGCATGCAAGCTGTAATAAAGTATCTGAACCTACAGTCAATGAAACTACCAATAAGAAGAGCGACGACTACCCACAGACGAACACAAAAACTTGTGAGAGGAAGGAGGACCAAGACACCAGAATCAGAAACACTGATCCAAACACAGTCAGATGGGTGGTCAAGCGGCTAAAAATGGAGCTTACTGATCAACAAATACAGAAGCAGCTGCAGGAAGAAAATCTTCACGTCAACATTTTGAAGGCAGAGCGGATTCTTACCTACTCAGAATTAAATGAGATACTCCACACCAGGGACTGGGCGAACCCGGGCCGGGTCAGGCAGACAGACAGACAGACAGACAGACAGACAGACAGACAGACAGACAGACAGACAGACAGACAGACAGACAGACAGACAGACAGACAGACAGACAGACAGACAGACAGACAGACAGACAGACAGACAGACAGACAGATAGATAGATAGATAGATAGATAGATAGATAGATAGATAGATAGATAGATAGATAGATAGACAAACAGACAGGGAGGGAGGGAGGGAGGGATAGACGGAGGGACAGACAGAGGGTTGGGTCTATTAGACAGACAGACAGACAGACAGACAGACAGACAGACAGACAGACAGAGATAGATAGATAGACAAACAGACAGACAGACACAGACAGACAGACAGACAGACAGACAGACAGATAGACAGACAGACAGACAGACAGACAGTCGGTAACGGGAACGGGAACTTATATGACTACATATATGAATTAAATGAGATGCTTCCCACCAAGGACTGGGCGAAGCCGGGCCGGGTCAGCTAGTATATATATATCTAACCGAGACTACAGACACCCCAACGGCAATGCAAATGTAGTTTTCGGCGCCACATGCAAGTTACTTATGTAAAAAGAGCGAGGCTTGCGCTATAGACAATGTGGTTTTGTCGGTAATGGGTAATAGAAATAGTGTGTATGGATTACGCTTGAGTTCAAAGCAAGCGAGAGAAAAAGAAAAACATATGTGATATATAACACGCGAGCCATGTAGTATAGTTGCTAGTTAGCTTGACTGCCAGCTCGGTGGTTGTGTCCGAATGGCTCTCAAGACGGGTTCGTTTTCAACTGAACTGGGCTGCCAAGTCGGGACAACTAAAATGGGTACCAGAAAATATTTGGAGAAGTGCAGGCGGTCGGCGTGATTTTGATTACATCTCCCATGGAGTTGAGTTGAGTCATAACCGACATCACATCACTCGGGACATCACCACACGTACTCCGTCCTTATCTGCAACAGCCAGCGAAGAGTTCCAGTAGTATTGGTATCAGTAGCAGTCTGATTATGCGTCCGTCTGGTCTTTCCTCGGATTACTGAGTCTCGGTCAGATCCTCTGGTCACTCCCTGCAGCACAATTCTCTTCAAGCCATGATGATAATCTGTTCTTCTGCACTAGTCACAAGATCCCAAAGGGCCCGGACCACATCTACCTTATCATGCACCAATATCCTACCAAGTGTCGAAGACCCAACCAATCTGTCCATCTGCTCGCTTCTCATCACACCAGTATACCCTGAGGAATCAATCCAACAGATGCTTTCTATTTTTGATGGTTGATTTCTAGAATGCAACTCTGCCCGAAGCATGCTTGTCGTCACCTTCTCTCAACATGCTTTGTGAGTCCGTTACAATCACGACATGCCTGAGCTGTTTGTCCTCCAGCCAGCGGAACGTCCCCGTGACTACCTCCACCATCATTCTCAGACTAGATGTTGTGCTATCATATCCCAGGCTCCCCTGCAACAATCACATTCCACCAACCTTCGTCACGGTTCACGAGTGCATTTCCCTCGGAGATTCTGGGGGTCGTCGCTGGAGCTACGGAGTGTTCATGCTTTGTGCGGCGCGTTCGGCAGGTCGCCCTGCGGAAAGAGACCGAACCAAATGGGATAAAATCCGGTGCAATGAAGTTGAACCTCGCGACTATTAAGACTTTTTAAAAAAATACTATCTTGTTTTCTCTCTTTCAAGGGAGACAAATGTTATTTTGTTTGCAACCCGACATCCATACACAAGAGCTAGCTGACTCACTGACACACGAGTCATATTCTGTGTGTTATTGTGTTAAATTTCATTGGAGGCAACATTTCATGTCTGGTAGCCACGTAAAAGGGCTGCTGGCGTATTGACAGAGTTTTATTTGTGTGCCTTGTTGTCAAGCGAGACAACTTTTACTGTGTACGGCGCCCCCCCCCCCCCCCCCCCTCCCTCCTTTCCAATAACGTTTGCTTCATAGAGCATAACCAATGACCTACTGCTTTAAGATTCAGCACGGAATTTTTCCAAAGTACCATATAAGGTTGCTCCTACATGGGGACACAGCTACACTTTACAATTACACACATTTTAAAGTCTGGGTTTAAACATATGAATGCCATCAAGAAAATGTGCAAGTGGCCTTAGTGTGGGGGCGGCTGAACACGGATGTAACCTAATACTAAACGAAAACTTGCTCCTTGCAAAGTTTTCTGTACAGGTTCAGCCAGTTTGTTGGACAGGCTAAAGGGCTAGGCAAGCAGCTTTACTTAGATTCACACGCCCGTCATTGTGCAAACAAAGCAAAAACTGTGCTGCGTATGTGGCATAGAATGGCAATGCAAATGTAGTTTTCGGCGTCACATGCAAGTTACTTATGTAAAAGGAGCCAGGCTTGTGCTATAGACAGTTTGGTGTTGTGGGTAATGGGGTTCTGTCTACGTGAATTCATCCCTGGTTGTATCTTCGTCATCACAATGTATCTGCTACTTTGCTGAACCTTGCTCTCATCACGGCGCATCGAAAAACACCTGCACCATGAACATGATATAATCAGCACTGTACTAACTCTATGGGAGCTGGATGACCATCATGTACACTGATGCAGCACTGTACACACACTGTGGGAGCTGGATGACTGTGGTAAAATCAGCTCTGTACACACACTGTGGGAGCTGGATGACCGTGGTAAAATCAGCACTGTACACACTCTGTGGGAGATGCATGACCATGGTGTAATCAGCACTGTACACACACTGTGGGAGCTGGATGACTGTGGTAAAATCAGCCCTGTACACACACTGTGGGAGCTGGATGACTGTGGTAAAATCAGCACTGTACACACACTGTGGGAGCTGGATGACCGTGGTAAAATCAGCACTGTACACACACTGTGGGAGCTGGATGACCGTGGTAAAATCAGCACTGTACACACACTGTGGGAGCTGGATGACCGTGGTAAAATCAGTACTGTACACACACTGTGGGATCTGGATGACCGTGGTAAAATCAGCACTGTACACACACTGTGGGAGCTGGATGACCGTGGTAAAATCAGCACTGTACACACTCTGTGGGAGCTGGATGACTGTGGCAAAATCAGCACTGTACACACACTGTGGGAGCTGGATGACCGTGGTAAAATCAGCACTGTACACACACTGTGGGAGCTGGATGACCGTGGTAAAATCAGCACTGTACACACACTGTGGGAGCTGGATGACCGTGGTAAAATCAGCACTGTACACACACTGTGAGAGCTGGATGACCATGGTGTAATCAGCACTGTACACACTCTGTGGGAGCTGGATGACTGTGGTAAAATCAGCACTGTACACACTCTGTGGGAGCTGGATGACTGTGGTAAAATCAGCACTGTACACACACTGTGGGAGCTGGATGACCGTGGTAAAATCAGCACTGTACACACACTGTGGGAGCTGGATGACCGTGGTAAAATCAGCACTGTACACACACTGTGGGAGCTGGATGACCGTGGTAAAATCAGCACTGTACACACTCTGTGGGAGCTGAAAGAACATGGTGTAATCAGCACTGTACACACGCTGTGGGAGCTGGATGACCGTGGTAAAATCAGCACTGTACACACACTGTGGGAGCTGGATGACCGTGGTAAAATCAGCACTGTACACACACTGTCGGAGCTGGATGACCATGGTGTAATCAGCACTGTACACACTCTATGGGAGCTGGATGACTGTGGTAAAATCAGCACTGTACACACACCGTGGGAGCTGGATGACCGTGGTAAAATCAGCACTTTACACACTCTGTGGGAGCTGGATGACTGTGGTAAAATCAGCACTGTACACACACTGTGGGAGCTGGATGACCGTGGTAAAATCAGCACTGTACACACACTGTCGGAGCTGGATGACCAAGGTGTAATCAGCACTGTACACACTCTGTGGGAGCTGGATGACTGTGCTAAAATCAGCACTGTACACACACTGTCGGAGCTGGATGACCAAGGTGTAATCAGCACTGTACACACTCTGTGGGAGCTGGATGACTGTGGTAAAATCAGCACTGTACACACACTGTGGGAGCTGGATGACCGTGGTAAAATCAGCACTGTACACACACTGTGGGAGCTGGATGACCGTGGTAAAATCAGCACTGTACATACACTGTGGGAGCTGGATGACCGTGGTAAAATCAGCACTGTGCACACACTGTGGGAGCTGGATGACCATGGTGTAATCAGCACTGTACACACTCTATGGGAGCTGGATGACCATGGTAAAATCAGCACTGTACACACTCTGTGGTAGCTGGATGACCATGGTAAAATCACCACTGTACACACTCTGTGGGAGATGAATGACCATGGTGTAATCAGCACTGTACACACGCTGTGGGAGCTGGATGACCGTGGTAAAATCAGCACTGTACACACTCTGTGGGAGCTGGATGACCATGGTAAAATCAGCACTGTACACACTCTGTGGGAGATGAATGACCATGGTGTAATCAGCACTGTACACACTCTGTGGGAGGTGAATGACCATGGTGTAATCAGCACTGTACACACTCTGTGGGAGATGAATGACCATGGTGTAATCAGCACTTTACACACTCTGTGGGAGATGAATGACCATGGTAAAATCAGCACTGTACACACTCTGTGGGAGATGAATGACCGTGGTAAAATCAGCACTGTACACACTCTGTAGGAGATGAATGACCATGGTGTAATCAACACTGTACACACTCTGTGGGAGATGAATGACCATGGTAAAATCAGCACTGTACACACTCTGTGGGAGATGAATGACCGTGGTAAAATCAGCACTGTACACACTCTGTGGGAGATGAATGACCGTGGTAAAATCAGCACTGTACACACTCTGTGGGAGATGAATGACCGTGGTGTAATCAGCACTGTACACACTCTGTGGGAGATGAATGACCGTGGTAAAATCAGCACTGTACACACTCTGTGGGAGATGAACGACCGTGGTGTAATCAGCACTGTACACACTCTGTGGGAGATGAATGACCGTGGTAAAATCAGCACTGTACACACTCTGTGGGAGATGAATGACCGTGGTGTAATCAGCACTGTACACACTCTGTGGGAGATGAATGACCGTGGTGTAATCAGCACTGTACACACTCTGTGGGAGATGAATGACCGTGGTAAAATCAGCACTGTACACACTCTGTGGGAGATGAATGACCGTGGTGTAATCAGCACTGTACACACTCTGTGGGAGATGAATCACCGTGGTAAAATCAGCACTGTACACACTCTGTGGGAGATGAATGACCGTGGTAAAATCAGCACTGTACACACTCTGTGGGAGATGAATGACCGTGGTAAAATCAGCACTGTACACACTCTGTGGGAGATGAATGACCGTGGTAAAATCAGCACTGTACACACTCTATGGGAGATGAATGACCATAATGTAATCAGCACTGTACACACTCTGTGGGAGATGAATGACCGTGGTAAAATCAGCACTGTACACACTCTGTGGGAGTTGCGATAGCATAGTTGTTAGTGCGCTTGCTAGCTTAGATGGTTGTCCGGGTTCAGTCCCCATCACTTCTGATCAGCACGGCCCTGGTGTTTACCCAGCCTCATAAAATGGGTGCTAGACTATGTTTTCTCTATGTTTTGTCTTGTAGTAAATGTAATGAGAAAGGGAGCTGGCTGCCTCACTTGGTAAGTCCGGTTGAACATAAGCATTATTTGTGATGAACTGGTCTGAGCGATGGCGACCATTACGTTCTAGAGAACAAGACACACATCGTCATTGCTAAACATCCATGACACATACAGGCGACAGTCTCATGGTGAATTATACGCGCAATGAATTTCATCACATTACTTTATATCTAGAACGGTATATAAACATATCACATCTCTCTGTCGTAGACCAACCAGCGAACTTCATGCTTAGTTCCGGGGAGATAGGAACATTACAGATACACCTGCATGTCAATACTAAGATAATTTCTAAGTAATAAAATCATCAAGTGCATTTCCGACTGGCGTTGGCGATCAAGCTTTCCCACATCCTTCGATCTCCGGCAGCATGCATCATTTTCTGAGCTGAGACTCATCCATTCCGTGACACAAAGCTGTCAAGAATCTTCTCTTGCTGTCTTCCTCTATCTCTCTTTCGACAAATCTGTCCAGTTGTGAAACCAGGTTCCAATTTCTGATATTGATGAGACAGAAAGTGATGGAAATCCATTGTCGATAACCTTCAATGTGGAAACAGCGTCTGAGTGACTGATTTGGGATTTCCCTGTAGCGTCTACGTTCGTTTTCTGAGTGAATTCTTCCATGAGTTTATCCCAAACTTTCCAAATGGGTGAACTCTTGGCTTTGCTTGAGCCATTAATTGACTTTCAATCGAAATTAGATGTCTCTTTTTGCAATGTTTTTAGTTTCGCAGTCTTCGTAGTTTTATTCGTGCTATGTAAATACATCTGTAAATTGTCATCTCTGTCAGCCAAGACTGCTGGTTATACACAAACAGGAGTTCACCGTGCTCACCTCCTTGACCTGGTTTTGCTATTTTGCTTATAAAGTCTATATATGTGATACACTTTACAGGAGATTGTATTATTGTGGAAACATTGTGCTTTTGCAATCACCATCAAGATTGTACTTCTATCCCGGGCTGGGAGGACTGTCCCTACGCCAACAACATCCCGATAGGCGCAAGCTCTTTCCAAGGCCCAAATGAACCTAAATGGCATCCGACTTTAAGATTTAAAACTAGTTCTTCTACAGGATTCATCAAGCAATCAACTGACGCGAAAGTGTGAACGCCAAGCATAATTCAAGGGATCACATATCCATCTACACAATTTTAACTCAGCACCCGAGCAGAGCTGGGCACACAGTTGTCCTGACAACTAGAAATTGTTGTCAGATGAGGAGGCTATAAGCCATCTATAAACAATGTATAAGTCAATAATATTTTGGCCACGTTAAAAGACATGATACTCTTATAAAAACCATACTGGAAGGCAAGGTTGACGGCAAGCAAGCAAGAGGTAGACAGCGATGCAAGTGGGAAGATAACATCAAGAGATGGACGAACATCAGCCTGACAGAATGTACAGTCAAGGCGAGAGACAGACACTATTGGAGATCCATTGCAGCCAACCTTCAATGTGGAGACGGCACCTGAATGATTGATAAGTCAAAGGGAGATAAACATATTATCGCTCCAATAACAAGTGTACACGAAAGTCTCCAATCTGAAATGCCGACGGTAAATAAATATATTGCCAGTATTCAGATTGACTGATCCGGCATAAACAGCATGGAACTCTTTTACACGCATTGAGCCATTTATGGTGCTAGACTCGTATTTCTTTTATAGACAATCGGCATTCGATGAGTGAAGTGGCCAGTATCACATTGGCCGTATTTATTCCTAAGGTCATTTCCTGTACTAGTTTTAGGCTGTCAACCTGCTCACCGAGGTCAATTACTGAAACAAAATGGGGTTTCTATGGTGATTCGAACAGATTGCCAGGTAGGCAGTGGAACAGCGTACTAGCCACTACGTTACTGTTGCTCCCTGGCACACCTGCCTCAGCAACCATACAATTATAATAGCGGATATAGACATATGATATTGTTATGTAAATGTTCGCAGTCATATGAATATTGCTTCATCGCTCCTAAACAACAGCATTCTTGATATGGAGCATAGCATGTGAATAAGTGTATACATCACTACATCGTATTCAACAAAAAAAGCAAAGAATAAATCGCCACCGGTTCAGTTCCAATAGTCCAATAAAACAGCGTGGGAAGAACATATTTACAGAGAGATACAGCCCAAAGAAGATGACAGATATTTACAGATGAATAAATACTCCACATTGAGGACAGATACAGATCGAATGCCTTATCAACTGGGCCGGGCCATCATGCTCCACAACAATTGTTTTATTTTGCCTGCTAGATAATCTGGCCGGTCTCCCTGGTCTAGGGTGTTACACGACTTTCTCCGTAATCCCGTATACACTCGTGAGCAACGTGACGTGCACGAGAATCGTTAGCGGTTCTCTCCGGGTCGGTAAATTAGGGGTATGTGAGCCGGTCGCTCAGAAAGCAATGGCAAACTACTGAGCGTAATCTTGCCAAGAAATCAACAATCAGCTGAAAGATGCTGATGTTGACAGCGAAGTCCTGTAAAGGATATGCAAGCAAAACAAAAAAAAAAAGATAATCTTAGGAGAGGCTGGCAGTGAGGCTAGAATGCCGAGGCCTCATTCGGGCGATTCGGGTTCGAATGCTGGGTAAGGTGTGGATTTTTGTTTCTGTAGTGGGTAAAAAGAAAACCCTAACCTGCACATTTTGCGGCGACTGCACTAGCCAGGCGGCCTTAATTCCTCAGGCTCACCCTCCCTCGTCATACGCCGCTTTTTCTTCTTCTCGCATACCCTTTACAAGACATCACTATCAACACCAGAATTTTACCGCTGTTGTTGATTTCTTGGCAAGATTACGCTCAGTAGTTTGACATTGCTTTCTGAGCGGCCATTCACTTATTCCGTAAGTTACCAAAGCGGCGAGAACCGCTTCCAATTCTCACGCGCTGCGTTACCCTACGTGGATAAACGGGATTACGGAGAAAGTCGTTTAAATATCCTAGGCCAGGAAGACCGGTGTCTCGGTACTATTAAAAAAAAATTAGTTGCATATCCTTTACAGGACGTTACAGTCAACACCAGCATTTTTTTTGCTGCTCTGATGTCTTGGCAAGATTGCGTTCAGTAGTTTGCGCAAGCTACTATAGTCAGAAGATAAATATTCTATATTCACATTTTCATGCCATGTTTCAAATGTCATAATAATCTTTTTTTTTTCCTTATTTGTAGTCCGTCACACCTTTCTCTCTCTCTCTCCCTCTCTCTCTCTCTCTCTCTCTCTCTCTCTCTCTCTCTCTCTCTCTCTCTCTCTCCCCCCCCCCCCCTCACCATACACACACGGAAAATCTTCACAGCTAGTAGAATATGTTCCGGCTTAATAGTAACATGTCATCCACACACATAATGAGACTGCTTTTCTTCCTTTGCCATTAACTATCGGCTGTTCAGATTTATTTGGGGAGAAAAAAAGTGAGTGTGGGAGGGAGGAGGGGGAACCGGGCTACAGATAAGAAAATGCTTATTAAATCATTTGAAACATGGTATGAAAATGTCAATATAGAAATGTATAAAAGGCAGAAGAAAACGTTTCATGTTGTGTAGCATGGTGATCCGGTCCAGTTGATAAAGCATTCAAGGCGATATGTATCTGTCCTCAAGTTTAAGTATTTATTCATCTGTAATATCTGTCGTCTTTTTTTTTTTTTTTTTGGGGGGGGGGGGGGGGTCTGTATCTTTGTGTAAATATGTTCTTCCCACGCTTTTGTATTGGACGTTTATAACTGAGCTGGCGGCGTCTGATTTATTGCTCTTTTGTTGAATGTAATGTAGTGATGTATACACGTTTTCACATGCATGTGTCATTTAATAGTCAAAGAACATTTGATTGTTTCACTTCTTTTGTCACTGTTAAAACGTCATTCCTTATTATGGCTATCCGTGGCATTTTAACCATGCACTTGTGTAACGTTGTGTGGTTGAGGCTTCAGCTTAGTTATCAGTTGTCTTTAATACTTGTTGATGTGTTAAAGTGGTTCTATATTGTATACTCGCAGACAAACATACTGATCGACAAACAGACAGAAAAACAAACATATGTCTAGGCAGATAGTTATATTTCTAGAGATAGATAGAGAGAGAGAGAGAGAGAGAGAGAGAGAGAGAGAGAGAGAGAGAGAGAGAGAGAGAGAGAGAGAGAGAGAGAGAGAGAGAGAGAGAGAGAGAGAGATGAAGTGGTTCCATATAGTATGCACACACAAACATACTGATTAACAGACAGACAGGCATGTAGAAAGACAAACATATGTCTAGTCAGTTAGGTAGATTTCTAGAGAAGGTGGAGCAGACAGATTGACAAAGAGAGATGGATGAATGGACGGACGGACGGACGGGCGGAGGGACGGACGGACGGGCGAACAGACATATAGGCAGACAGACAGACAGACAGACAGACAGACAGACAGATAAATCATTTGTTTAGGTTGTTTAGTAACAAGCACGCACACACACACACACACACACACACACACACACACACACACACGCCAACAGACAATAAAAGGTTATCCCCGTCTTCCCATATTAAGTAAGCCACAATAAAAACATCGATCTATTGTTAGTACTTTCACTAACCAAGGCGGGTGTGGAAAGCACTAAATGATGTTACGCTGTGCTTTTACTGTGTTTTGCACACCCTCGTCCGTTGAATAGTGCACACGTGTATGTGTTACTAATATCTAACCATGACCCCGAATTGCTGACTCTGTGTCTAAACTTGTAATACAACACTAACATACACACCCAATGCTTGTTCGTGCACGTCTGTGGTGCAGTGTTTGAACATCCCCGGAGAGCGTGTTTGATAGAGCTGCAGCAAACACATTCTTTAGCACCAGCTTACGAGAAGTGATCTGGCTTCAAAATCAGATTTGTAGAATGGAGAATGAAATCAATGTGGGGTTTGTGTTGGAATCTGCTGATGATGACATATATAAGTCCGGCGGGAACACACTACCAACCCAGGTCGCATCCCAGCCAGTCTGTACGTGCTGTACTTAATCATGAGCTAGTTACATCCTACTGTGTCTTTGAGCAGATGTAAATTTCCAGTAATCGTCCAGGAAACGGCGCTAGTGTATGGAACTGAAGACAGAGGGGAAGAATAAAGAAGATAATGCTGGAACGTTGAACAGATATGGCTAAACACACTTGTTCCAAACTTGTATGAAACAAAAAGGTGTGAGCTATTTGAGCAAAGACAGACAGACAGACAGATAGAAAGACAGAGTGAAAATTCGGTCTAGAAACAATTGCTTAGGAGTTGGTGAGTTAGGAGTTGGATTTCCTGACGTACCGAGCCGTGGGTTCCAAATCAGTCGCAGGTCATCTGGAAGCAGATCGCATTGCGTGATTTCGATGGGATGAGGACTGGCCTTTCAGAAAGTAATGGAAAGCTATTAAATGTAAAAATTGCCTTGTAAATCACAGTTGAGTTGAGTTGAGTTGAGTCAAGAACCGACATCACTGCACTCAGGACATTCCCATACGTGCTCAGTCCCCTCGTTCAACAGCCAGCGAAGAGTCATACTACTAATCGTTCTTGTAAATCACAAACATCTAATGAATTCTGGGGTTTATTGTGGGGTTGATTGCAACGTCCTGTAAAAGGCTATGCAACTAATACTACATCATTTTCTTCGCTCATCCAATACTGCAGTTTGATTTGTGACCAAGAGCTATACTTGTCCGTCCGTCCGTCCGCCCGTCCGCGCGTCCTTCCGTCCGTCCCTCTCTTCTCAAATCGCTCATACCTTAATGTTTCACACAAGTTTGGAACAAAGTATGTTTAGCCATATCTGTCTAATTTTTTCCAACATTATCTTGTTCTTTCTTCTTCTTCGTCAGATATTTTTTGCACGGCAGTATGCCTGTCTCCAGCAGTACTGAGGTCGTTCCACTTTTTAGGCCTTCACATCCGACCTCTTCGGGCATTTGTTGACGAAGTTTGCCTTCCTGGGGCTTCCCGCGTGATTAAGTCCTACCTACGTCATTCAGCGTGCCCACATAATTCACCTGTGCCTTTTCTCGACGTGAGATTGTTCTATTGAAATCTATTGTATTGCCGTAGACGCCGACACCTCACGGGTGTACTAAACAAACACACATACACCGGCCTGCAACCAGCGCAACACATCAGGCCTTGGGACAGAAACTAAGACTTTCTTCCCCACCATTTCGCTTAAAAGCAAATTTGGATAGGAACCATAATGCATCAGGCCTTGGGACAGAAACTAAGACTTTCTTCCCCACCATTTCGCTTAAAAGCAAATTTGGATAGGAACCATAATGCATCAGGCCTTGGGACAGAAACTAAGACTTTCTTCCCCACCATTTCGCTTAAAAGCAAATTTGGATAGGAACCATAATGCATCAGGCCTTGGGACAGAAACTAAGACTTTCTTCCCCATCATTTCGCTTAAAAGCAAATTTGGATAGGAATCATAATGCATCAGGCCTTGGGACAGAAACTAAGACTTTCTTCCCCATCATTTCGCTTAAAAGCAAATTTGGATAGGAACCATAATGCATCAGGCCTTGGGACAGAAACTAAGACTTTCTTCCCCATAATTTCGCTTAAAAGCAAATTTGGATAGGAACCATAATGCATCAGGCCTTGGGACAGAAACTAAGACTTTCTTCCCCATCATTTCGCTTAAAAGCAAATTTGGATAGGAACCATAATGCATCAGGCCTTGGGACAGAAACTAAGACTTTCTTCCCCATCATTTCGCTTAAAAGCAAATTTGGATAGGAACCATAATGCAGTATCACGCGCAATTAGTTGTTGCATATCCTTTATAGGACGCAGCAGTCAACCCCAGCATTTTTTGGCTGTTCCTGATTCCTGGGAAAGTTTATAATCAGTAGTTTGCCATTGTTTTCTGAATGACCGACACCCATACCACTTCATAAAAAAACGACGTAAGGCGGTCTGCTGCCAAATCGCCCACAGCTTTGTATCGACCGCTGGTAAGCGGGATTATGAACTGCGTCCGTAAAACCACTTCGCCACGGAGCAGGCAAATTTGCATAGGGACCACAATGCAGGATGATGTGCAATACAAGACTCCTAATGTCTCTTAGCCTCTCAGGCTATCTTGGTTCTACCATAGTAGTTGTGTCTATTTATTTTGTGTCTTTTTCGTTTGTTTTTCTATTTGTGGTGTCCTGTCCTTGACAAAGATTCTCAGAATCGAAACGTCGGCCGACCTTTATTGTCCTATTGTACTTATTTGTTATTTTATTATTTTATTATTTCATTTTATATATTTATTGATTGCTTCTGATTTTGGATAAGTCACACTTTGTCTTTCACCTGTGTACGATGGATTTCCTTGCAAGGTATGTGAATATGCATTGTGTCTGTGTTTAGTATGTCTCTTTTTTTGCAGGAGCTAAACATACCTAATTGTTTCCAGTTCATATTGTTATATCCTGCTGCAGCCGCTGCTTTTTTCTTTTGTTCCATCTCATTCTCGTTGCGTCTTTCAACGAAACATGGAAACTTATTTTTTATAGTTTTCGAGAATTTGCATTATTTCTTTGTAGAAGCCATTTTCATAAACGCATACGGCAAAAATTAGAAATTTAAAAAACAATTTTAAGTGGCGTTTCTGCTACCGGAACTGGAAATAACATTAACATTTTTACCATAGAGGCTACAACATTGTTAGTGTTGCCGAATAGAGCAACAGTTAGATCCAAATTATACAAATAATTGTTGTTTCACATTTGGTATAAATAGGAAAATTAAATAAATATTATTAAGCAATGGGTTTTAATAAAGAATGTAAACACACGGTTCTTGTATTAATTAAATTCTTTATTTATTTATAAAACAGCGGTAGGGGTTTACGGCACTGTGGATCATAAGAGGCAGGACTGGTTTGCGGCAAACAGCCAGATACTGCAGCCCTTGATTGATAAAAAGAAGATAGCTCTCTTAAGAAACAAGGAAAGACCAACGCGTAACACTCTGAGTGAGCTGAAGCAAGCGAGGAAGGATGTACAAAAGGCTGCCAGGCAGTGTGCGAATGACTATTGGATCAAGTTATGTGAGTCCATTCAAATCGCAAGTGATAAGGGAAACATCAGAAGCATGTATGAAGGGATAAAGAAAGCCTGTGGTCCAGTGATCAAAAGAAGTGCACCATTGAAAACCTTGACTGGAGAAATCATCACTGATAAGAAACAGCAGATGGATAGATGGGTCGAGCACTATTTAGAGCTTTACTCAAGTGAGACCAAGATAGCGGATGATGCCCTCAACGCCATAGAGGCCCTGCCAACTCTTGACCACCTGGACACACTTCCCACTATAACAGAAGTTAAGTATGCTATAAATGAGCTTGCATCTGGCAAGGCTCCAGGTAAGAATGGGATTCCAATAGAGGTAATCAGGAGTGGGCAAGATACACTAACTCTACAGATCCACCAGCTAATAGAGCTATGCTGGCAAGAAGGACAAGTCCCACAGGATTTCAAAGATTCAAACATCATAACGCTGTACAAGAACAAGGGAGATCGGAGCGACTGTAACAATTATAGGGGTATCTCACTTCTGTGTATTGTTGGGAAAGTATTTTCTAGAATTGTCCTGCACAGACTTCAAGTCCTGGGAGATCAAGTCTACCCCGAATCACAGTGCGGCTTCCGTCAGAACCGGTCTGCCATTGATATGATATTCTCATTGCAACAGATTGGCAAGGCAGCAACAACAATGAACATGTTAGCAAAAAGAGTCTGGGAGAACAGGAAGCTTACTGCCAAAACAAAAGTCCTCGTCTACCAAGCCTGTGTCCTTAGTACTCTTCTTTATGGCAGTGAAACCTGGACAACTTACTCACGCCAAGAGAAACGTTTAAACAGCTTTCATATGCGGTGTCTGCGAAGAATACTTGGTATTAAGTGGCAAGACAAAATCACAAATACTGAAGTATTGGAAAGATCAGGTTGTGTGACGGTGTATTCCATGCTCAGTCTTCGTAGACTTAGATGGATAGGACACGTCAGGAGGATGGATGATGGTAGAATACCAAAGGACATCTTTTTTGGTGAATTACAGACGGGTAGGAGATCTGAGGGTCGGCCTCTACTACGATACAAAGATGTGTGTAAGCGGGACATGATTGATACAGGCATTGATAATGCACATTGGGTGCACGTCGCCGCTGAACGTGTTGCGTGGAGGGCAACTATCAGAAATGGAATAAAGACAAAGGAGAAAATGATTGCAGATAAAGCACACACAGAGCGTGAGAGACGTAAGATGGTGCAAAATGGTGGAAGTGACCATGTTTTCACAAGCACCTACTGTGGGCAAACATTTGCAGCAAGAATTGGCCTTACCAGCCACACTCGCCACCGCCATGGGTCGTAGTTATTAAGCCTTTTTGAAGCACAATGTACCAAACTATCGTCTGTCAAGACGGAAAGGTGCCAATGAAACACACGGTAGAGTGTAGATACATTGTAAGTTGTAACAACAATACATAAAAAATGATAACATAAAATATTTAAAAAGCCGGACATTTTAAAGGCTTTGCCTGCCGGACGTAGGACACGAGGCTAAAAAGGAGGACATGTGCTCTCTTTGCCGGACGTCTCGCAACCCCAGATGACACCAATCTGAGCCCGGAAACGCCTGTTACAATGACCGCAGAATAACGTCGACTGCCGTTCAGGCGGAAATGGATCGACTTTTGCGTTTTCGAATAGTACTGCTTGAGAATAGTTGACAGATAGCTCTCAAATGAGATAGGCAGAGGATCATTTTTATACAGACTATGAATACGATCACTGACCAGTATGATCACTACCCAATGTCGTCACTGCCAGGAAGGAAAGCAACGGCAAATTACCTTCTTTACAAATGCCTAGTACAGTGGTACTCAACCGGGAAAGGGGGGGGGGGTGATTTTACGGTTTCCAGGAGGAGGGGGGGGGGATTTTAGGGTTTCCAGGAGGAGGGGGGGGGGGGGTTAAGATTATTTCAAGATCGCATTAATACAAGAACTGATTACTTGATATTGTTTTTCCCTCCATACTTTAAAGTTCTGTACTTCTCGCGCTTCTAACATTCGTTTTATAACGTAAGTAGACTCTCAAATCACGTTTATGTAAACACTAGCTGACCCGGCCCGGCTTCGCCCAGTCCCTGGTGGGGAGCATCTAGTCATATAAGCTCCCGTTCCCGTTCCCGACTATCTATCTGTCTGTCTGTCTGTCTGTCTGATCCGGGCAGGCTTCGCCCAGCCCCTGATGGGGAGCATCTCATTTAATTCAAATAAGTAGTCATATAAGTTCCCGTTCCCGACTGTCTGTCTGTCTGTCTGTCTGTCTGTCTGTCTATCTGTCTGTCTGTCTGTCCCTCCCTCTCTGTATGTCTGTCTGTCTGTCTGTCTGTCTGTCTGTCTGTCTATCTGTCTGCCTGTCTGTCTAATCATTTATTGGTTGCAGTTAGAACAACCTTAGATAAACGAAGACCAACTTACAAAAACCATTAGAAAGAGCACTTGAAAGATCTTTACATCTTCCCCAACAATTAACTTGGGTAAATGGAGCGGCGGCAACAGCAGCAGCAGAAGAAGAAAAAGGAGGAGTAGGAGCTGGGAGGAGGAAGAGGGAGGAGGAGGGAGGAAGAGATAGGCGGAGAGAGGAGGAGGGAAGAGGAGGGAGGAGGAAGGAGGCGGAGGAGTAGGGAGGAATAGGAGATAGGAGGAGGGATTAGGAAGAGGAGAGAGGAGGAGGAGAGAGGAGGAGGAGGAGGAGGAGGGAGGAGGAGGGAGGAGGAAGGAGGATGAGGGAGGAGGAGGGAGGAGGAGGGAGGAGGATGAGGGAGGAGGAGGCAGGAGGAGGCAGGAGGAGGAGGGGGAGGAGGAGTAGGGAGGAAGAGGGAGGAGGGGGAGGAGGAGGGAGGAGGAAGAGGGAGGAGGAAGGAGGAGGAGGGAGAAGGAGGGAGGAGAAGAACGCAGGAGGAGGAGGGGGAGGAGGAGGAGAAATGAGGAGGGAGGAGGAGAGGGAGGAGGGAGGAGGAGGAGGAAGGAGGAGGAGAGAGGAGGAGGAGGGAGGAGGCGGAGGGAGAAGGAGGAGGGAGGAGGAAGAGGGAGAAGGAGGAGGGAGAAGGAGGAGGGAGGGGAGGAGGAGGAGGGAGGAGAAGGAAGAGGGAGGAGGAGGAGGGATGTGGAAGGAGGAGGAGGAGGGAGGAGGAAGGAAGAGGTAGAGGGAGGAGGAGGATGGAGGCGGAGAGAGGATGAGGAGGGAGGAGGAGAAGGGAGGCAGAGGGATGAGGAGGAGGGAGGAGGAGAGGGAGCAGGAGGGAGGAGGAGGGGGAGGAGGGAGGAAGACGGAGGAGAAGGAGGAGGAGGGAGGAGGGAGGAGGGGGAGGACGTAGGAGGAGGGATGAGGGAGTCGGAGGAGGGATTATGAGGAGAGAGGAGGAGAAGGGAGGGGGAAGGAAGAGGAGTGATTAGGAGGAGGGAGGAGGGCGAGGAGGTAGGAGGAGGAAGAGGGAGGAGGAGGAGGAAGGAGGAAGGAGGAGGAAGAGGGAGGATGAGGGAGGAGGAGGATGGAGGAGGGAGAGGGAGGAGGGGGAGGGGAAGAGGAAGAGGGTAGGAGGAGGAGGGGAGAGGAGGAGGATTATAACGCATATGCCTGTAGATTTAATAATGGCTGAAGTTGTTCCATGTCTTCTTAGAGTTGGCGACAGTGTAAAGAAATATAAAATCTTTAAACTTGATAAAGATAAGGTAACTATTATTTATTTATTATGTTGTTAATAACCGACATGACAGTAGATAACTTCTTAGCATAAAAAGATGAGTTACAATGTTATACATTATGCATTATTTTTATGAAAACTTTGAAAATGCCTTAAAGATTGTATCGTGATTTATTATAACTCATATGCCGATAAATAACTATAGACAAAGAGTTTATAAATCTTTGAAAACCATGCAACAATATGACTATAAGGTATACAGAAAAGTTATTAAAAGTTATGCCCCTTGAAATAACATATCTAGAGTTAAGTCCCCTTGCTATATAGAAAATATAATAAAAAATGCAAAATTAAATAATATTAAGTAAGCAGCCGATTTCACATTAAAAGAATATCACAGTTGGCAGCGCTGGAATGAGAGGAAGACGTGTAGAAAATTTCATCTCAATCGGATGGACCGTTCGCGAACGCATAAAGGACATACACACCCACACACATTGCCTTTTATATGATTGATTGATTGATTGATTGATTTAGGAACCGACATCACAGGATTCGGGACATTCCCATAAGTGCTCCGTCTCCATCCTCAGCAGCCAGCGAAGAGTTCCAACACTAATAGTTCCAGTAGCACTCTGATTATATGTCCGTCTCGCCTCTCCTCTGAGCGTCGAGCGTTGGCCAGATCCCCTCGCCACACCTCGCTGTCTCATTCTTACCAGACTATTTTTTTTTTTTTTATTTATTTGCCTTTTATATATAAGATACTAGCTGACACGGCCCGGCTTCGCCCAGTCACTGGTGGGGAGCATCTCATTTAATTCATATAAGTAGTCATATAAGTTCTCGTTCCCGTTACCGACTATCTGTCTGTCTGTCTGTCTGTCTGTCTGTCTGTCTGTCTGTCTGTCTGTCTGTCTGTCTGTCTGTCTGTCTGTCTGTCTGTCCCTCTCTGTCTGTCTGTCTGTCTGTCTGTCTGTCTGTCTGTCTGTCTGTCTGACCCGGCCCGGCATCGCCCAGCTCCTGGTGTGGAGCATCTCATTTAATTCATATAAGTAGTCATATAAGCTCCCGTTCCCGTTCCCGACTGTCTGTCTGTCTGTCTGTCTGTCTGTCTGTCTGTCTGTCTGTCTGTCTGTCCCTCTCTGTCTGTCTGTCTGTCTGTCTGTCTGTCTGTCTGTCTGCCTGCCTGTCTGTCTGCCTGTCTGTCTAATCATTTATTGGTTGCAGTTAGAACAACCTTAGATAAACGAAGACCAACTTACAAAAAGCATTAGAAAGAGCACTTGAAAGATCTTTACATCTTCCCCAACAATTAACTTGGGTAAATGGAGCGGCGGCAGCAGCAGCAGCAGAAGAAGAAAAAAGAGGAGTAGGAGTATAACAGTGTAGTGATGATATGATACGGCTGTGTGTAGAAGGCTCGTGTCAATATAGTGGACAAGTCTCGTCTGTTATATAAACATTCGTTTATTCATTGAAATCGTACATCTTCTGACTGATGATGGTAAACACCCACATCTTTCCTAGTTGAATCTCCAGTCTCCAAGTCTTCTAGTGACGTGTGTGCAAGCCCTGGATACGTCTACCCATTCGTGCATACACGTTCACTAACTAATGACTTCCCAATAGTTAATGAATGCGCAGCATCCATTAACTCTCTACTCCTAAGCTCCCTTTACTGTTACATATACCTCCCCTTGTTAATTAAAGAATTTTTCTTGTAAAGGAAAAAATCTTTACTCCTAATCCCCTTACTCTATTCTCTCTTCTTCCTTATCTCTCACAGTTCCTCTAATCTTCCCCAAACCAACTCCAACTTAAGTAAATATTCTATTCTTTAACTCTTTCCCGTGCTATCTATCAACCCACTTCTTCTTCGTTTCTGGCCCTTCAAAACATAACATATTTAATAACATTTAAATCTCAACTTTATACAACACATCATAACACGTCTTCTTAATTACTTCTTCTCTTCTTAAGCAATCTGCTTAAAACTTCAAACGCTGTACTCTTCTGATACCTACTCCCTATTTTCATCACCAACCACACTAATTCTCCACTTTTAATCAACCTGAAATCACTCTCACACGATAGAAAGACAAAGAATCGGTGGCCACCGGTATTTAAAAGAAGCAGTAGAACTCTTCCACACAAAGACCACACTCAGCTACGTCACACACCCCCTTTACCAAACCATACTCCTTTACCCTCCTATGTCATTTGAGACTTTATGTAATAAAGTCTAAAACCACACTCACCTAAATCACACACCTTTACCACTCATTATGGTAAACGCTTACGCTGCTATCTACAGCATCAAAAACATTATTCACATCCAATTGTCTATATATTACAGACACTACTACTTTTATGTCTCTGAACCTTACTTTAACCTCTCATTGTAATGTCAACCACAAAACAATATCCCGAGGACACAATTTAAAAAATCTATTTTCCTTTAAGACCTCTTCCAACATTATACACATCACCTCACATAACTAATCTTTTCCTATACCTCACTCAAAAATTCTCTCTTAATGTCCATTTCTTATGGGCATATCTACTAAAACCTCCACTTATGCCGTTACTAACAGCAACAATATCCTACCCCTGCCTTTAACTTTATCCCAGTTCATATATTACGGACTCTCAAACACCCCATGTCATTATGTATCGACTACACACTTACACCCCTTTATTATTGTACTGTTATCCACAGTGTCTAATCACTCTTCAGATTTAAACATGGATTCAATTCATGTTTTTGTCTGGGGTAACCCGTTACTCTCTTCTTTTTCTATAACCCCGCAATCCTGTGTACATCATGGTTCTTCTGACCCCATGTAAACCATGTTTAAAACTTTCTCCTCATTTACCCCCCTGCTATATTAATCTTTTCTTCCCTCATATGGCTTCTAATCCATATATTTCCAATCAACGCTGACTTTAGTGTAACTCTAAACTTTCCCATAAC
This sequence comes from Cepaea hortensis, assembly GCA_963921405.1. NCBI lineage: Eukaryota > Metazoa > Mollusca > Gastropoda > Stylommatophora > Helicidae > Cepaea > Cepaea hortensis. Next base: position 93,414,455 of record OY992881.1, on the reverse strand, counting down.
CATCCATATACCGGGGATATGTTTCCACTACTTCATAACCATTTCAACCTCATTATGCTGATTATCACAGCACTATAATATACCCATGAACACATTATTCACCAGGATGATGTGTCTCTCTACTAGTCCACAGTAGTTTATTACTATTTTCTGAACGAAGGATCCTAAATAAATATCTCTCTTCTAGTCCCCAGTAGTTTATTAATATTTTCTGAACGAAGGGTTCCAAACAAATGTCTCTCTTCTAGTCCCCAGTAGTTTATTAATATTTTCTGAACGAAGGATTAAAATAAAGCCCTATGTATTCTAGACAAAACCATGTAAATCAAACCTAACTAATTTCCAACATGTATTTACAAACACACAAGACAATTCACTTAAATTATAAGTTAAACGAGATAAAATCAAAACAGAACATCATACCCTCCCAAACTTTTTACATCATTTATGTTTCCCCACATATTAATTAAAGGTATGATGATGACGGTGATGATGATGGTGATAATGATTAAAATAATACAACATACATCCTAATCTATTGTTACCTAATACTACTGATCTCTTTTACGGACCAATAGTTTGTACGTAAAAGTCTACGAACACACAATAATCCTATTCTAAAATAATAACAATCATTTTACAGGACCAAATCGAGCAACAACAAAAAAAAACATATTATATATGAGGCATTAAAAGTCAGAGTCTATAAAACAATTGTCTTCTCTCTAAAGAGAAGGTTTTCAAAAAAAAATACAACTCCCTTCACATTACTACGTACAGTGGCCCATCAACCCTGGCCTCCCATACGACTTAACAAAACACCTCACTGCTACGTATGTATATCTGTTAACTACAGACTAACTTCTTTAATCTAGAACAATATTTGTTCTCCTCAACCACAATCACCACTCCACAATTGACCGTTTCATTTTCTGGAAGTCAAACTAACTCCTTATACATCACATTATTTGTAATTCAATCACTGTAAACTACAGGTCAACTCATTTCACCTATTATTATCTCAATGTTACCTCAAAGTACCAGTGGTCAATTATTTCCCTTGGATTTATTCCAAGTATTTCTACAACTAACTATTTTTATTACCGTTAACCACGGTATCTCTAACCTTTTACGTCCAACAAAACTTTGTCTCTCACCAATACAACCAACTCTACTTTTTAAGTTTCTCGTCTATCCGACGCAATTTACTTAAACACATCATTATCTTCCAACATCTCACCACGACTACTCTAAGCTATCCTCAGGTCTCTCCTATCATTCTTATATCGTGACGATAATCAAACTGGTCATCTTCCTCGGAACACGTTCTCCAACATTCATTTAACTAAGCTTGTTTACCTTTGTATCTTTCAACTTTCTTCCCATTTATTGGGATTCTTTCAGAACTGCAAGCCACGCCATTTACAACTGACAGCAGACCTCACTTTTCTCGTTTCTCAGTATTGGGCACTCTTGCTTCGACATTTCCCTGTCAAGAACACTAAACAAGTTTTATGAAACATCATTCAGAATGTTAACACTGTTTCCGTTATACAACTTCCATAATTTCCTTCCAGCGTCAGATATTCTAACGATACGACATCCCAATTCTCCAATTATGTTCTTTCTATCTCTCAATTTTTTTGCATACTCTATGTTCCACGTTTTATCAACGTCACCTATCAACCACTCTTCTCATATTCACACGGACAATAATACACAACCTCGCTCTCATCTCACGACTACTCTCGCATCGCGACAACCTAACGTTTTCATACTATTACTACAACAAACGATTTAGACGCCAACTCAACATTCCAACAATCACTCACGATAATTTAAGCGTATTGATCTCCTCTACACACATCGACACAAGACATATCAACGCCACTCTTACATTTTATCTATGTATTTCAGTTAGGCGACGTCACCACACCTCTCTCCTACTTCCTTCAACACGACGAACAGCTGTCTGACTACAGTTATACTCACGTTGAACAACGCACAACCAGACGAATAACTCCACAGGACTTTCACAATTCACTACTTCCTTATTTCTACTTTACTCAATCATTCACTCCCATACGAAGGTCAGACCCTATACATTACCTCTCGCACTTTTATCGCTTTCACAGCAGTATCTACTATCTATTCAAGACAACCAAACCTCATTCCGCTGAACCACTAACCTCGTAACTATCATTCTATACTCCTCCACACAACAACTTTCTCAGACTTAATCAACTCTTCTTTCTCCGCAAGCACGACGTAACTCGTATTCTTCAATCATCAACTTCTACAGTCTTTTACTCTTAATATTCTCGCGTTCAACTGACTATTTTACTCACAGGATACTCAATTCCTCCTCAATCTATATCTCCTCACGGCACCAAAACAGCCTATATAACAGTGTAGTGATGATATGATACGGCTGTGTGTAGAAGGCTCGTGTCAATATAGTGGACAAGTCTCGTCTGTTATATAAACATTCGTTTATTCATTGAAATCGTACATCTTCTGACTGATGATGGTAAACACCCACATCTTTCCTAGTTGAATCTCCAGTCTCCAAGTCTTCTAGTGACGTGTGTGCAAGCCCTGGATACGTCTACCCATTCGTGCATACACGTTCACTAACTAATGACTTCCCAATAGTTAATGAATGCGCAGCATCCATTAACTCTCTACTCCTAAGCTCCCTTTACTGTTACAGGAGCTGGGAGGAGGAGGAGGGAGGTGGAGGAGGGAGGAGGAGAAGGAAGGAAGAGATAGGCGGAGGAATTAGGAGGAGGAGGGAAGAGGAGGGAGGAGGAGGTAGGAGAAGGAGGAGGAGGGAGGAGGAGGAGGGGAGGAGGAGGAAAGAGGAGGAGGGAGGAGAAAAACGCAGGAGGAGGGGAGGAGGAGGGAGGAGGAGAGGGAGATGGAGGAGGGAGGAGGAGGAGAGAGGAGGAGGAAGGAGGAGGAGGAGGAGAGAGGAGGAGGAGGGATGTGGAGGGAGGAGGAGGGAGGAGGTAGAGGGAGGAGGAGGAGGAGGGAGGAGGAGAGAGGATGAGGAGGGAGGAGGAGGGATGAGGAGGAGGGAGGAGGAGCGAGGAGCGAGGAAGAAGGAGGAGGAGGGATGAGGGGGAGGACGTAGGAGGAGGGAGTAGGAGGAGAAGGGAGGAGGAAGGAAGAGGAGTGATTAGGAGGAGGAAGGAGGGCGAGGAGGTAGGAGGAGGAAGAGGGAGGAGGAAGGAGGAGGAGGAAGAGGGAGGAGGAGGATGGAGGAGGGAGAGGGAGGAGGGGAAGAGGAAGAGGGTAGGAGGAGGAAGAGGAGGAGGAGGAGGAGGATTATAACGCATATGCCTGTAGATAACTGCAGTGAAAAGGTGGGTCTGTCTATCTATCTGACCCGGCGTGGCTTCGCCCAGCTCCTGGCGTTGAGCGTCTCATTAAATTCATACAACAAAAAAAGTAACTTAAAAGAATGTCCTTCCACACACCATCCATTATTTTTAATGAAAACTGTTTTTAATCACCAACATGACTGTAGACTTCTTAAGCATAAAAAGATGATTTACAATGTTATGCATTATGCATTATTTTTATAAAAACTTTGAAAATGCCTTAAAGATTGTATCATTATTTATTATAACTCATATGCCGGTAAATAACTATAGACAAAGAGTTTATAACTCTTTGAAAACGATGCAACAATATGACTGTAAGGTATACAGAAAAGTTATTAAAAGTTATGCCCCTTGAAATAACTTTTACAGAGTTAAGTCCCCTTGCTATATTGAAATTATAATGAAAAATGAAATATTAAATAATATTAAGTAAGCAGCCGATTTCACACTAAAAAAAATATCACAGTTGGCAGCGCGGGAATGAGAGGAAGACGTGTAGAAAATTTCATCTCAATCGGATGAACCGTTCGCGAACGCATAAAGGACATACATACATACAGACGGAGATTGCCTTTTATATATAAGATAGACTTGTTCTAGTATGTGTTATTAAATCTAGCTTCCATTTTTACGTATTCAGTGTAGGGGGAGGGGGATTTATAGGGAGGAAATACGAAAGGGGGGGGGGGGTGACATTCCGAACAAATGGTGAAGGGGTGCATGGGCCAAAGAAAGTTGAGAACCACTGGCCTAGTACTTTATGATTCCACAACTAAAATGCAAAGAATAGCATGGGGGGGGGGGGGGGGGGACAAAACCAACACACGAGACAATATTTCAAGGAATAAATGATAAACATAACTTGATTAAAGAAATTTAACGAGGGCAGTCAAGATTTTTGGGCACTTTAAAAGAAATGGACTTGAAAACTTCGTGACAACTGGTTAATTTGATGGGGGGGGGGGGGGGGAACAACATGTGTGTCCATGTTTATGTACCACATTAGCATCCTGTTTTCTAAATATTTTTCAATAATTACAAACCGGAGCACGTTTCTTCTTAAGGTGAGATCATTACAGACACAAACGTTACCAATGATCGCCGTCTATTTGCATTAATGAACCTCTTTCAGGTTTTCCCACTAGCTGTACATAAACCTTCCGGCGTGCCGTGGCTAATCTCAACCAGTACCCCAGTGTTTCAGCCAGCCGACTTGATCCCACCGGGAAATTACTAAATGCTCACGGTTTGACTGGTTTAGTTATGAATCGTAGTTGTTTTGACTCAGACCGTTCTTTTCGTTTTCGATTTCACCATTACCCCTAACCAGTTCAACTTCAAGGAGAAGTTATAGTTAGGGTCCATCACCGGCTCAGAATGAAAGTCCTGTGACTAGTCAGCCACCAAAGCTGCTGCCCACGGTTTTACCCTCACAGTCCTATTCATCCGAAGGTGATGGGGAAATTGACCATTATTAAATGCATTTTATGTTATCGCAAATCGTCGCAGAGAGGTGGCGGATACAATTTTCTGTGTTCCGCTTGCCTGGTTGCTAGTAGTAACGTCATGTTTGATTTCTTCATTGTCTCTTTTATTCCTGCTCTGTGATGAAGGGATTACTGACGCAGTTCGTAATCCCGCATATCGCGTTCGAAGCACGGCGTTCGGGCGATTTGGAAGCAGATCGCATTGCCTCGACTGTTCAGAAAACAATGGCAAACTACTGAACTTAAACGTGCCCAGAAATCATAAACAGCCAAAACATGCCGGGGTTGACTGCGACCTCCTGTGAAGGATATGAAAATAACAAACTATTCCTTTTATTCCGTCTAGCCAGCTCTTCTCAGGTCGTCCTCTCGCCTGGTATCCTGATGGCCTCATATAGAACTGTCTAGATCAGTGGTTCTCAACCGGTGGGGAATTCCCCCCCCCCCCAGGGAGCGGGGGGATTTTAGGGTTTCCAGGGGGCCGGGAATTAAGATTATTTCAAGATCGCGTTAATACAAAAACCTATTACTTGATATTGTTTTTCCCTTCTGTCATATATTTTTGAAGGGAGTGGGAGATCACTGTAGTGCATGCCCCATCTCTAACAAAAGAAGTAGAGCCCCATCCTCTTCTATCTTCAATAACCCCAGAATATGAACCTTGAGTTATCTGCAGGCCTCGTTCTATTAAGTATGTCTAGGAGATATAGATTATGGCCCTGGTGAGAATGGTAATTACTAACTGGGAATCTGCCCCTTCTCCAATGATTCTGATAGCTCTGGAGCCCCCTTATTGGTTATCAAATCTGAGGAAAGTCTGGAGAATTTTCTCAGCCTGATTTAGATGAAGAAAACATGGATGTTGAGCAGTTGATAGATCTAGAGTCTTCTCTCCCCCATTTTTAGTAAGTCATTATGAGTTAATTTATTTTTAAACAATCAAACACATAATCAATCACATTAGATTCTGACAACATGATGTACAAAGAAGTTGTTGACTCACAGATAGGTTTGAACTGATAAATTAACAGAAGGTCAATTCATGTTAATCATTTATTGACTGGGCCTGAGCCTTCTGGCCAGTACATACATCTCTATTGTGATTTACACAAGATAATAGAAAAGTTGCACATTGGACCATTGTCCCAGACAATCAATCAAGCATCAATATATGAGATGTCAACAAGTGTGAAACATAGTAAACATTTTGATGTTGTACATATTAAGTGTGATGGTGATGAATCAACAATTAACTATCAGTTTCCTGAAATTGGGTGTGGTGTGTACCAATGAGAAATGTAACCTGGTGACTGGAAGATTAGGTAAGCCAGGGTCCATTGACTGATGGATCCACTTCAGGTATGCCCGTATAGCTCCACTGAAGGCCTCCCCATGCTCTGCTCATGGCCAAGTCATCCTCCATCTCACGTGTGGTTCATCTCTCTCTCTCTCGGCTTCCCTCTGTCAGGTCTGATTTAGGTGGTTAGTTTGCTGATGTGTTGGGTGGTTGTTGGTATGTAGCCACCAAGATCACTGATGAATATTCACATATATATGTACATTCCTACCAATACAATCTTTTAAAAGTAGGTAAAAGAACCTAAATTCCTGAAGTAGGAACTAGTTCCCCTCCCCTCCTTTTCTCTCTAAGCTAGTGTTGGGTTAATTTGGGGTGGTCAGAGTTTATCACACGGTGTACGCCTTGTCTCAGTTGGTACCTGCTGTATGTAAGTTCTCATTTGACCTGGGGTCAGTGAACGTGTACAGTAAGACAGTGACAAGAGTGAGAATATGTCAAGATGCATGTGAATAAATGACATACATTTATAACATTTCTTCCACTAAATGGTGTTTATAATATGTATAAATAATTCTCTGTGTTTTCCCAATTAACCAACTTCTTCTTCTTCTCGTGTCTAATAACTCTCTCCCATTATCTGTTGTTGTGATGTTGAGTGTGGGGTTGTGTGGTGATGAGTGGTGTTGTGTTTTAAGTTATGTTGAGTAATGAGTTAAGTTCACTGCGCGTGATGGTGTTCCGCGAAGCACAACTTTCTCATGTAATGCAGTTCATAAGTGCTCTTATCTAATTAAAATTTGACAAAAATATAAATATTTATTCCGTCAAACCCTATTGATTCAATAGATGAAGGAGAAAGGAAAGATTGATTTCTCTCTCCACTTTCTAGATTGTAAATAGGCATAGATAAGTCTGTTTTAGAACAAGGCACTTATTCTAGTACACGAACTGTCATTTCAGCTGTAGGTAGTGATAGCATCTTTTATCAGTGTTTCTGGTGAAATGCACAAGATTGTTTTCGAATCATCACTTCGTACAGTTGTTCAGAATAGGATGGAGTAGTATAATGCACTTCTCAAAGTTAATAATTATCTCTAAGAATATCAGAGATTGCAATCGAAGAGAGTATTGGAGAGTCATTTTGCCCGGGAACGGCTCTGCGTCGTTAGAATCTACAGTCGAGCATTTTTATATTTCAGAGGTTTTAATTAATAATAATACATTTCAATTGACATTACAAACACGGGTTACCATTACCTGATACCTGATACATCGGGTTCTTAGTCTAATCTAAGGACTAACAAGCTCACCTGGGATTCAGACCTTCTGCCTCCTCTATTTGAAAATTTGGTCACACAATTTTTGACGTCTTTTCGCCAGGCATGTTTTTGCAAGAGTGCGCTGCTTATCATAATCTATACCGGCGTTGGCGCGAAAGCCGTGTCACGTGTCTGTTTCGTCCAATGGTTTTTTAAGCCTAGGCTGATGAAATCTTTCTAAGAATCCACGTCATCTGTCACTTGTTCAATTCCAGTTTCGATGTTAAGTTTTAAGTCCTAGTCTCCGTTTGCGGTTGTAAAGTCAATTTCTTTTAATGTTGTTTCCTCTTCTTGCGGCAGGTGTTGGTAAATGAATAATGGTGGTTAGCGTTATGCTACACCTTCATACTGTACGGTTCTGTACGGCTCACCCCTAATAAAATTCAATTTATAAAGTAAGTCGACCCACAAATCATGTTTTATGTGGACGTCTAGACTTGTTTTAGTATGTGCTATTAAATTTAGCTTCCATTATTACGTATACTGTGTAGGGGTGGGACGGGATTTTTAGGTAGGAAATACGAAAGGGGGTAATGACGTTCTGAAAATATGGTGAAGGGGGGCAAGGGCTAAAAAAGGTTGAGAACCACTGGTCTAGACACTGGTTGATCTTGTTCTACGATTATTATCACTTGCAAACCAGACGTTCCTGAAAGGCAGGTAAAAACTGCTTGCCTTTCCTGCTTACACACAACACAGGTAGCAATAAATAAAAAACAATTGTTATAATATAATTTCTGACTGTTTTTGCATTCCGAATTATAAATAGATTTATCGCCAGTTTCATCGTTAGTTTCTTCTTATTCTTAAACCTTCCACTTCACTTATTTCCTACCATAGCATGAAGTTATGATATCTGGTGTCTGTTTTTTTTTGGGGAGGGGGGAGAGGGGGGAGAGGGGGGGGGGGGGTTAATGTCATTAACATTTGTTTTCCAACAACAACAATGTCTGCCCATCTGCATTATTGTAGCATATTTTGTTGATCTCTCTCTCTCTCTCTCTCTCTCTATATATATATATATATATATATATATATATATATATATATATATATATATATATATATATATATATATATATATATATATATACTAGCTGACCCTGCCCGGCTTCGCCCAGACCCTGGTGGGGAGACTCTCATTTAATTCATATAAGTAGTCATATAAGTTCTCGTTCCCGTTACCGACTATCTGTCTGTCTGACTGTCTGTCTGTCTGTCTGTCTGACCCAGCCCGTCTTCGCCCAGACCCTGATGGGGAGCATGTCATTTAATTCATATAAGTAGTCATATAAGTTCCCGTTCCCGACTGTCTGTCTGTCTGTCTATCTATCTATCTGTCTGTCTGTCTGACCCAGTCCAGCCCATGGTGGAGAGCATCTCATTTAAATCATATAAGTAGTCATATAAGATCCCGTTCCCGTTACCGACTATCTGTCTGTCTGTCTTGGTTAAATGGAGGAGGGAGGAGGAAGAGGGAGGTGGAGGAGGGAGGAGGAGGGCGGAGACAGGAGGAGTAGGGAGGAATAGGAGGGAGGAGGAGGGATTAGGAGGAGGAGGGGGAGAAGGAGGGAGGAGGAGGAGGGAGGAAAAGGGAGGAGGAGGGAGGAGAAGGAAGAAGGAGGAGGAAGAGGGAGGAGGAGGATGGAAGAAGGAGGAGGAAGAGGGAGGAGGAGGATGGAGGAGGGAGAGGGAGGAAGAGGGAGGAGGAGGAGAAGGGAGGAGGAGGGAGGAGGAGGGAGGAGGAGGGAGGAGGCAGAGGGAGAAGGAGGAAGGAGGAGGAGGGAGGAAGAGGGAGCAGGAAGAGGGAGGAGAGAGAGGGAGGAGGAAGAGGGAGGAGGAGGAGGAAGAGCGAGGAGGAGGATGGAGGAGGGAGAGGGAGGAGGGGAAGAGGAAGAGGGTAGGAGGAGGAGGAGGGGAGAGGAGGAGAAGAATGGAGAAGGAGGGAGGAGGAGGGAGGAAGAGGGAGGAGGAGGAAGGAGGAGGGGGAGGGAAGAAGGAGGAGGAAGAGGGAGGAGGAGGAGGTAGAGGGAGGAGGAGGGAAGAGGGAGGAGGAGGAAGGAGGAGGAAGAGGAGGAGGAGGGAGGAGGAGGAGTGAGGAGGTAGAGGGAGGAGGAGGAGGGAGGAAAAGGGAGGAGGAGGGAGGAGGAGAGAGGAGGAGGAGGGAGGAGGTAGAGGGAGGAGGAGGGAGGAGGAGGAGGGAGGAGGAGGAGTGAGGAGGTAGAGGGAGGAGGAGGATGGAAGAAGGAGGAGGTAGAGGGAGGAGGGGGAGGGGAAGAGGAAGAGGGTAGGAGGAGGAGGGGAGAGGAGGAGGAGGGAGGATGTGGAGGAGGAGGAGGAGGAGGAGGGAGGAGGAGGAAGAGGGAGGAGGAGGATGGAGGAGGGAGAGGGAGGAGGGGAAGAGGAGAGGGTAGGGAGGAGGAGGGAGAGGAGGAGAGGAGGAGGAGGAGGAGGAGAGGAGGGAGGAGGAGGAAGAGGAGGAGGAGGGAAGGAGGAGGGAGAGGAGGAGGGAGAGGAGGAGGAGGGAGGGAGGAGGAAGAAGGAGGAGGAGGGAGGATGAGAACGCAGGAGGAGGAGGAGGAGGGAGGAAGAGGGAGGAGTAGGAAGGAGGAGGGGAGGAAGAGGAGGAGAGAGGAGGAGGGAGGGGGAGGAGGAGGGAGGAGGAAGAAGGAGGAGGAGGGAGGATGAGAACGCAGGAGGAGGGAGAGGGAGGAGGATGAGGAGGAGAGAGGAGGTGGAGAGAGGAAGAGGTAGAAGGAGGAGGGAGAAGGAGGCGGGAGGAGAAGGAGGGAAAGGAGGAGGAATGATGAGGAGGGAGGAGGTAGAGGGAGGAGGAAGAGGACGGAGGAGGAGGGAGGAGGTAGAGGGAGGAGTAGGAGAAAGGAAAGGGAGGAGGAGAGAGGAGGAGAAGTGAGGAGGTAGGAGGAGGAGGAAGAGGGAGGAAGAGGAAGAGGAAGAGGGAGGAGGAGGAAAGGGAGGAGGAGGATGGAAGAGGAGGAGGTAGAGGGAGGAGGGGGAGGGGAAGAGGAAGAGGGTAGGAGGAGGAGGGGAGAGGGAGGAGGGATGTGGAGGAAGGAGGAGGGAGGAGGTAGAGGGTGGATGAGGAGGGAGGAAGGGAGGAGGGAGGAGAGGAGGAGGAGGGAGGAGGTTGAGGGAGGAGAGAGAGTGATGAGAGGAGTGAGGTGTGAGGAGGAGGAGGAGGAGGAGAGATAGGCGGGAGAGGAGGAGGAGGGAGGAGGAGTAGGGATGAATAGGAGGAGGAGGAGAGGGGAGGAGGGGGTTGAGGTGAGGAGGGGGTTGGGGAGGGGTGTGGGAGGGGGTGGTGGAGGTGGTGGTTGGGGGGTGGGTGGAGGGAGGTGAGGGAGGAGGAGGAGGGAGGAGGGAGTGGTGGAGGAGGAGGGAGGAGGGTGAGGGAGGTGGAGGGGTGGTTGGAGGATGGAGGAGGTTGGGAGGAGGGGAGGGAGGGGGAGGAGAGAGGAGGGAGGAGGTGGAGGGAGGGAGGTTGAGTGAGGGAGGAGGAGGGTTGGGTAGTAGGATGATTGATTGCATCCACAGGTTAATAATCGCGGACCTCAGAGAGAAGTGTCTATGTAGAAGACCATTTCCTGGACGTACGTATTTTGGGAGGGGGAGGAGGGAGGAGGGAGGAGGAGGAAGAAGAAACAAAAAACTACGACAGTTGGCATCTCTGGAATGAAAGGAAGGCATGTAGAAAATTTCATCTCAATCGGATGGGCCGTTCGCGAGCGTATAAAGGACATACATACATACATACATACATACAGAGATACGCACATCCTAATTTATATATAAGATATATATCTTATCTCTCTCTCTCCCTCTCTCTCTCTGTCTCTCTCCCTCTCCTTTTCTCTCTCTCTCTCTCTCTCCCTCTCTATCTATCTTATATATCTCTCTCTCTCTCTCTCTCGCTCTGCCCTAATCTCGCAGCCTTGCTGGTTTGATATTAATGTGTAACCATAGTAGATATGTCCATGTCTGTCTAACATTTCCAACGTTATCTGTTTCTTCTTCTGTCCGATATTGTTTGTCGTTATTTTGCTGTTTACACCACAGCTGAGATATTTGCGTCATTCGGTCGACACATCACGACTTCTTTCGGCATTTGTTAGCCGTGTTAGCCTTCCCGGGTTTTCTTGGGTTATTAATCCCTATCTGTTTTGCTCTGCTTGCCCACGCAATTCATGTGTTTGTTTTGTCGACCTGAGATTGTTCTATTGTATTGTTAGCTTAATCCTGTATGAACTCTGTTGCTCGGGATTCCTATTGAAACTTTAACTGTCTTTGCTTTTGTTTATATAACACTAGCTGACCCTGCCCGGCTTCGCCCAGACCCTGGTGGGGAGCATCTCATTTAATTCATATAAGTAGTCATATAAGTTCTCGTTCCCGTTACCGACTGTCTGTCTGTCTGTCTGTCTGTCTGTCTGCCTGACCCTGCCCGGCTTCGCCCAGTCCCTGGTCGGAAGCATCTCATTTAATTCATATAAGTAGTCATATAAGTTCCCGTTCTCGTTACCGACTATCTGTCTGTCTGTCTGTCTGTCTGTCTGTCTGACCCGGCCCGACATCGCCCAGCTCCTGGTGTGAAGCATCTCATTTAATTTATATAAGTAGTCATATAAGTTCCTGTTCCCGACTGTCTATCTGTCTGTCTGTCTATCTGTCTGCCTGACCCTGTCCGGCTTCATTAAATTCATACAACAAAAAAAATGTAACTTAAAAGAACGTTCTACCACACACCATCCATTATTTTTAATGAAAACTCTTTCTAATCACCTGCATGACTACAGTAACTTCTTAAGCAAAAAAAGATGAGTTACAATGTTATGCATTGTGCATCATTTTTATGAAAACTTTGAAAATGCCTTACAGATTGTATCATTATTTATTATAACTCATATGCCGGTACATAACTATGGACAAAGAGTTTATAAATCTTTGAAAACGATGCCACAATATGACTATAAGTTATACAGAAAAGTTATGCCCCTTGAAATAACTTTTACAGAGTTAGGTCCCCTGAGATATATGAAATTATGATGAAAAATGAAAAATGAAATAATACTGAGTAAGCAGGCGATTTCACACTAACAAAATATCACAGTTGACAGCTCTGGAATGAAAGGAAGGCGTGTAGAAAATTTCATCTCAATCGGATGGGCCGTTCGCGAACGGATAAAGGACATACAGAGATACATAAATACGCACATCCTAATTTATATATAACATTTTGGTTATGTTTAAACTTGTCCATGTAGCGAGCGTCATTGATTCTATGCTGTAGCATGTAGCTTCTTCCATTCTAAACTGTAGCATGTAGGTTTCTTGACTCTAAACTGTAGCATATAGCTTCCTTTATTCTAAACTGTAGCATGTACCTTCCTAGAATTTGAACTGTTCCACATATCTCCCTCGATTTAAAAATATCCCAAGTAGCTTCATATATTTATAACTCTTTCTTGTATCTTCCTCGATCCTAAATTGTGTTTCCAGCTGCATTTCTTATGTTCTCATCCCACGTGATGTGATTTTACATCCGCGTGTTTCTTGGACTGCCCATGTCACAAATGGTAACATTGCGTTAAGGCGGGAAAATGCACCCATCAGCTTCTTCTCGCCATTCGAGGGAGATCCGAACATATAACTACCGGAATGGTAGGAAGTATTGCTACCCACTGAGTTACGGCGGCTCTACTAATCGATATTTAATAAAAATAAAAATTATACAAGCTATTACAAGAAAAAACAACTTTATAACGAACGTTTTGAATTTTACTTTATGTTTACAGGACAGAAGTGGTCACACCAGAAAACAGAATCACTACACCAAGATGGAGAAAGATTTTGAATAACAGAACAGTAATGGCCAAAGTTAATCACTCAAAATTATTCCATTGTTTTCGAACTGTAGCGGAGTTTGTTGAATGACGAACTGCTTGCCTTGAATGATAGAACTGCATACATGCGTTAAGGCTCGCGGAATCATTAAGTAGATACACAAAAGTGGGGCGTATTTGCAAAGACGGCACTGAAAGCTAAGAAACATGTTAACAAAAAAATATATGACTTTCTCTTATTAAAGTGAATGTATGCAGATTGCTGGCACTTTACACTGAAAGTTGGGGGATTTCATAACATATCAATAAATTAGGTCACTAGCTACGACGTGTCTAAACAGATCAGTGACACATTTCGCCATCTGTAGGTTATTGGAAAACCAATATTAGCATGACTGTATACATCTGGCCTTTTATGTGTGGCACTTTTAGCATTTCACACCGTGATAGAAATCACCCTTCACCTTTATTGGGCAACATTAACTCCTTTCTAATTAAGACACTGTCACGGTTGGTTGACGCTAAAGTTTTTCTATGGGAGCGGGAATCCAACGCCAAGCCCAATCCTCACTAGATGCCTCTTATTACATGTATGGTGGCTTACAGAGTATTACGTAAGTACGTAAGTTGTATTCACTTTGTGTGTGTGTGTGTTTTGCTTTTAAACTTGTGATTACGCATTGTTGAAATGTCTAATAAGTACGAACACTGGCTCAGGAATAATGGGCTCAGAATCGGGCATGTAAACATATGCCATCTATTAGGGAAGCTGCCCGAACTATCACTTATACTTAATCAAAATTTTCACATGTTTGGCGTTAGCGAAAGTCGATTAAATGGCAACATCTCAGATGATGACATCGCTATCAGAGGTTTTAAAACCATTAGAAGAGATCCCTATCAGAAACAAGAGACGGGTATTGCAGTTTATATTTCCAACTCGCTTAACGCCCACCGCAGGCTAGACTTTGAAACCTGTGAGATTGAGTGTGTATGGATAGAGGTTAAACTTCAAAATTGCATACCGCTAGTAGTTGGCTATCTTTATCGAAACCCGAGTGCAGGAAATATCTGGTATGAAAAATTCACCACTATGATGGATGTAGTCTTTAGTAATGCTAGGGAAATAATATTGCTAGGTGACTTCAACATAGACGCTAACAAATCAAACAAAACATGGGAAAACATAATAGAGTCATATAATTTCCAACAGTTAGTCAAACAAGCCACTAGAATCACTAAATCATCTGCAACACTTATAGATCATATTTATACTACGTGTGCTGATAACATCACAGAATGTAGTGTACCTATCAATGCAATGAGCGATCACTATCCAGTATGTTGCACGTGGTCGAAAAGGGGCACCAAAACTCCCAAACACAAACATATAAGCATAAAATATAGAAATTACAAAAATTTCAATCGAGACGTCTTCTTACAAGATTTGGTCAACTCATCTCTAGATTATGTTTACCAGCTTCCTGACCCAGACGATGCTCTGGACCACTGGCTAAAGACCTTTCTAAGTATATTTGATAAACATGTTCCATTTAAGGAAGTTCGTGTTAAACATCACACAAAGCCCCCGTGGATCACACAGGAGGTAGTTGAACTTATGAGAGATCGCGACAGGGCTCACAAAAATAGAGATCTAACTATGTACCGTAGTCTGAGAAACAAAGTTCAATATGTTATTCGGAAGGAAAAGAAAAACTATTTTAAGAACATAGTAATAGATAAAACCAACACTAAAGATATATGGAAAGCAATTAATACCTTGACAAACAAACACAAATCATCACAATCATTACCATCAAATCAGGTTACATGTGATCAATTCAGTAGATACTTTCAGTCTGACATAAACCAACTGAAGGCTGCAATACCAGGTGCGCCTCATGACATATCTTTATTATCATCATTCTGTGAGAACAAATGCTATGGACACATTTCCTCCAACATACCGCTAATGACGACAACTGAAGTATTTACTCATCTCCGTAATCTAAAAAACAATAACTCATCAGGACTAGATGGAATTAGTAGTCGGATCCTTCGCCATGCTGCACCGGCGATCTGCGAGTCACTAACTTTTATATATAATCAATGTCTAACCAGAGGTCACTTCCCATCAGCCTTTAAAATCGCTAAAGTGTATCCTCATTTAAAAGCTGGTCCTCTAGACGATCGTCTCATGAGTAATTATAGACCAATTTCCATATTATCCTCATTATCCAAACCGCTAGAAAAGCACATCCACAAAACAACACTAGATCACTTAGATCGCCATAAACTGATAGTTGACAGTCAGTCAGGATTTCGGCCAAAATATTCTTGCCATACGGCACTAACAAACATGATAGAAAACTGGCATCAAAATATTAACAACAATACTCTATGTGGAGCGGTGTTTATAGACTTTAGGAAAGCATTCGATATGATAGATCATACTATTCTAATTAAAAAACTAGAAACAATGAAAGTAAGTTTTAATATAGTGACATTAATAAAATCATTCTTATTAGACAGAAAGCAAGTAGTATCACACAATAAAGTTTTATCTCAAGCCATTACCATTAATATTGGAGTACCTCAGGGGTCTATTCTTGGCCCTCTATTATTTGCCATTTATATAAATGATCTTCCATTAAATCTGTCGTCGTCCTGCGATCTATTTGCTGATGACTGCACAGTATATACAAACGCTGTTGATCGTAATGTGCTAGAATTATCCTTGCAACAGGAAATAAATAGTGTAGTTAACTGGAGTCATGCAAACCGCATGCAAATTAACATTACTAAAACAAAGTCTATGTTAATAGGAACCAGGCAAAGACTTCACACTCTAAACTCGCAGAGAACTCTTCAGCTGCACATTGGCAGCACGCCTGTAGAAAGTGTCACCGAGCACAAGACACTGGGTGTTATCATAGATCAAAATCTAACTTTTAACTCACATGTTCATGCTCTAGTTAAACAAATAGCCAAAAAAGTATACCAACTTGCAAAAATTAAAAATTTCCTTGACGAAAACACAAGAAAGATATTCTATACTTCTAATATACAAACACATATTGATTACTGCTCCACAGTCTGGGATGGATGCTCCAAATCAATAACAAAACGCCTATATTCACTCCAGAAAAGGGCAGTGCGTTTAATTAATGGTGAAAAGCTTACCGACAATTCTAACCTATATAAACGTCTCCGGTTACTGCCACTCCACAAGCGCCTGCTTTTTAATAAAATCAAACTAATTCACAAAATCCTATTTCAAAATGCTCCAAGCTACCTTTGGCCATTGTTTAAATATAACGCTAGACATAGCGAACGACTAAATATACTTCATGTCCCTAAACCTAGGATAGACTTATATAAAACAAGCTTAGCATACTCTGCCGCTCAGTTGTGGAACAATCTTCCACAAGAAATCAAAGACACCCACCAATCATGATACATACATTCGCAACCTGTTTGAACACTACCTTAGTACAGACTACATGCCCCCACAACAAACAACACAAAAAAGACAATAATGGTAACTTATCTCAAACGACAACTAGCCAAAAAACATTCCCTTATGTATGGCACGTTACACCCTCCTTAGGTATTTATAATGCCCATGTTAAACACTGCTTCAGTGAGTCATTTGTTATTGATTATTTTTCATGCGTTTTAATGTTCTTTTGTTGTCAAAAGTTGCTTCATAAGTGATGTTGAATGAAAGAATGTATGAGAGGAAATAGAGAAGAAGGACAGAATGTCAGACGGGCCTGCGTGCCCAATTCTTAACCCTTTGAAAATAAAGACTTATTATTATTATTTATTACTATTATTTGCTTCTCATTATGATCCTGGTAGCAAATGAACCGAACCTTTTTAGTTGCCTGTTACGACAAACATGGTGGGCTACAATGTTACTATTATTTGCTTGCCCTTTCTGTCACGGTAATCCACTGGGGAATGTTTTTTAAAGTTGGATATCCCTTACAGGACGTTGCAGTCAACACCAGCATTTTCCAGCTGTTGTTGATATTCTTGGCAAGATTACGTTCAGTAGTTTGCCATTGCTTTCTGCGTAACCGGCTCACATACCCCGTAAGTAACCAACGCAACGAGATCCGCTGCCGAACTCGCGCAGCTGTTTTCGTTACGTGGATATACGGGATTGTGGAAAAAGTTAACACCTTCGCCAGGGAGACTGGCTGGGGAATGGTAGGACGACTGTTAATTTTCGTAGCTTCCGTTAAGCGGTCGCAGTAAAACACAGGCAGAATGTGAGAACACTGCATCAACCGGGAAAGACATAACAGGTAAGTTACGAGATGACGTTGACGTGGACAGGGTTGCATGATATAGCAACAGACAGGTCAGCTTAGAATGAGTCGGTCGAGGTGTCTATGTCCTAAATGAGGGAAGAACGATGATTAAGAAATTGTCCAATGCTATTTTTCCTCTACAGATATGCCTTACATATTAGTATAAAATACAAGATTTGGTAAACATATGGTTTGGTGTAGGATACATGCCCTTACATAGACGAGCAATATCTCCGGCGGGCCTACTATCGTTAGTCGCAGAAGCCGCACTAGTCAGGCGAGGAGTCAGACGGTAGAACACGCTTACAAGGTCCAGACACTTGCGTTTGACAGGTGTACGCGCCTAGTGGTCCGGGCGCATATACGACCCTTACCTGCGGGACTTGGCTGAACGCCTCTAAGTCAAATCCCAAGAGTTTAGGGTCTGGCCATAGCTCGTCTCCTACTCGTGGAGGCGAGGTCTCGAAGGTTTGACGCTGAGCCGCCAGCGTCTGCAGCCTACCTTGTTCCAGACGTGTTGGTTACCCATTCCTCTGGATCAAACAAGGCAAGGCCGAGAGAGGGAACATGTCGTTTGGGCACCATATGTTCTCTGAAGCTCTGCCCAGGCATTGTGATGGAATTTTGGCCACATTCCAACTCACATACTTTGGTCTGTCAAGACTGTAAGGTGCCACTGTAAGGTGCCACTCACATGCCCTCACAGGGATACAACAACCAGTACAGAAAAATGGTCTTGTTTGCTGTATACTGAGGCGATTGTGACGACTTGTATGCTTGTTAATACATGTAGGTGTTTATGCTCGTTGATATCTGACTAAACGTGTAAGAAGGAAGAAACCACATACTTAAAGTAAGACTAGATCACGATGATAGTGTGTTTTCCAACAGTAGCAGTCAATGAATTATCTATGTTGTCTATTTCATGCTTACACAAGCATGATATAGTATATTGCTTTGGTGTATAAAAGGTGGGGGGGGGGGGGAGTAACATAGGCTTGCATCCTCTTCCCAAATACATTTAACGTCTACGCGTAACATATAAGGAACCGTCACAAATGATGGGGCAATTTAGATTGATTCATAATTAATGGAAATCCAATTCCAGAGCTCGGAGATGCAGACAACGTGGTCCTCATCTTAAATAGCACAAGACGATCAGAAAAGTTAAACCTATCAGCCAAAAGGCACATTGGAAATCGAATCTTTTTCTAAACTTTAAAAAAAAAGTGTCCACAGACAAACTTTGCCTAAAAGCGGAGTCGCGAAATATGGTTGAAAAAGCAGAAGCCATGGCTGACAAGAAAATTAAAATAACTGTCCACAAGTTCACATACAGAGGAGATGAGTTGGATCAGCTGTCGGACATGTCCATGGATCAGCTGTTGGACATGTTGATGGATCAGCTGTTGGACATGTCCATGGATCAGCTGTTGGACATGTCCATGGATCAGCTGTTGGACATGTTGATGGATCAGCTGTTGGACATGTTGATGGATCAGCTGTTGGACATGTTGATGGATCAGCTGTTGGATATGTCCATGGATCAGCTGTTGGACATGTCCATGGATCAGCTGTTGGACATGCCCATGGATCAGCTGTTGGACATGTCCATGGATCAGCTGTTGGACATGTTGATGGATCAGCTGTTGGACATGTCCATCGATCAGCTGTTGGACATGTTGATGGATCAGCTGTTGGACATGTTGATGGATCAGCTGTTGGACATGTTGATGGATCAGCTGTTGGATATGTCCATGGATCAGCTGTTGGACATGTTGATGGATCAGCTGTTGGACATGTCCATGGATCAGCTGTTGGACATGTTGATGGATCAGCTGTTGGACATGCCCATGGATCAGCTGTTGGACATGTTGATGGATCAGCTGTTGGACATCTCCATGGATCAGCTGTTGGACATGTCCATGGATCAGCTGTTGGACATGTCCATGGATCAGCTGTTGGACATGCCCATGGATCAGCTGTTGGACATGTCCATGGATCAGCTTTTTGACATGTTGATGGATCAGCTGTTGGACATGTCCATGGATCAGCTGTTGGACATGTCCATGGATCAGCTGTTGGACATGCCCATGGATCAGCTGTTGGACATGTTGATGGATCAGCTTTTTGACATGTTGATGGATCAGCTGTTGGACATGTCCATGGATCAGCTGTTGGACATGTCCATGGATCAGCTGTTGGACATGTTGATGGATCAGCTGTTGGACATGCCCATGGATCAGCTGTTGGACATGCCCATGGATCAGCTGTTGGACATGCCCATGGATCAGCTGTTGGACATGTCCATGGATCAACTGTTGGACATGTTGATGGATCAGCTGTTGGACATGTTGATGGATCAGCTGTTGGATATGCCCATGGATCAGCTGTTGGACATGTCCATGGATCAGCTGTTGGACATGTTGATGGATCAGCTGTTGGACATGTCCATGGATCAGCTGTTGGACATGCCCATGGATCAGCTGTTGGACATGTCCATGGATCAGCTGTTGGACATGTTGATGGATCAGCTGTTAGACATGTCCATGGATCAGCTGTTGGACATGCCCATGGATCAGCTGTTGGACATGCCCATGGATCAGCTGTTGGACATGTCCATGGATCAGCTGTTGGACATGTTGATGGATCAGCTGTTGGACATGCCCATGGATCAGCTGTTGGACATGTTGATGGATCAGCTGTTGGACATCTCCATGGATCAGCTGTTGGACATGTCCATGGATCAGCTGTTGGACATGCCCATGGATCAGCTGTTGGACATGTCCATGGATCAGCTGTTGAACATGCCCATGGATCAGCTGTTGGACATGTTGATGGATCAGCTGTTGAACATGTCCATGGATCAGCTGTTGGACATGCCCATGGATCAGCTGTTGGACATGTCCATGGATCAGCTGTTGGACATGTCCATGGATCAGCTGTTGGACATGCCCATGGATCAGCTGTTGTACATGCCCATGGATCAGCTGTTGGACATGCCCATGGATCAGCTGTTGTACATGCCCATGGATCAGCTGTTGGACATGCCCATGGATCAGCTGTTGGACATGCCCATGGATCAGCTGTTGGACATGCCCATGGATCAGCTGTTGGACATGCCCATGGATCAGCTGTTGGACATGTCCATGGATCAGCTGTTGGACATGTTGATGGATCAGCTGTTGGACATGCCTATGGATCAGCTGTTGGACATGTTGATGGATCAGCTGTTGGACATGTCCATGGATCAGCTGTTGGACATGCCCATGGATCAGCTGTTGGACATGCCCATGGATCAGCTGTTGGACATGTCCATGGATCAGCTGTTGAACATGCCCATGGATCAGCTGTTGGACATGTTGATGGATCAGCTGTTGGACATGTCCATGGATCAGCTGTTGGACATGCCCATGGATCAGCTGTTGGACATGTTGATGGATCAGCTGTTGGACATGTCCATGGATCAGCTGTTGGACATGCCCATGGATCAGCTGTTGGACATGTTGATGGATCAGCTGTTGGACATGTCCATGGATCAGCTGTTGGACATGCCCATGGATCAGCTGTTGGACATGTCCATGGATCAGCTGTTGGACATGCCCATGGATCAGCTGTTGGACATGTTCATGGATCAGCTGTTGGACATGTCCATGGATCAGCTGTTGGACATGTCCATGGATCAGCTGTTGGACATGTTGATGGATCAGCTGTTGGACATGTCCATGGATCAGCTGTTGGACATGCCCATGGATCAGCTGTTGGACATGTCCATGGATCAGCTGTTGAACATGTCCATGGATCAGCTGTTGAACATGTCCATGGATCAGCTGTTGGACATGTCCATGGATCTTTCAGCTAACTTACATCTATATATCTGGGCACACAGGCGAGCCGATAGATAGGCGAACATGGCGATGATCGAGGTGGGAGGGGCAATGGATGGGCCAGACATCATCTACGCCATTAGAGACGGTGAACGAAATCTGCTTCCTTGTCCAGAGTGAGGAGGATGGGAGTGAAGCGGAGAGCCACCAGATATGAAAATTTTGTCAAGAGCATAAGACATGTGATTAACCAACATTGAACTAGCACTATCTTTCGATGTACGCTGGTGATAACGTTAGAGCACCAATGGACGTGTCAGGATTGTGTGATGATGATCACCACCCACCCACCCACCCACCCACACACACACACACACACACACACACACACACACACACACACACACACACACTGTGACTTTTACCAAATCATCATTTCAAAAATATGTGTGTGTTCACTTCATGTCATATTTGTATGTATTTCAGTTCTCTGAACAAGGCAGTAAGTGGTGTAAATTATTATATACTAGCTGACCCTGCCCGGCTTCGCCCAGACCCTGGTGGGGAGCATCTCATTTAATTCATATAAGTAGTCATATAAGTTCTCGTTCCCGTTACCGACTGTCTGTCTGTCTGTCTGTCTGTCTGTCTGTCTGTCTGTCTGTCTGTCTGTCTGACCCGGCCCGGCATTTCCCAGCTCCTGATGTGGAGCATCTCATTTAATTCATATAAGTAGTCATATAAGTTCCCGTTCCCGACTGTCTATCTGTCTGTCTATCTGTCTGCCTGACCCTGTCCGGCTTCATTAAATTCATACAACAAAAAAAGTAACTTAAAAGAACGTTCTTCTACACACCATCCATTATTTTTAATGAAAACTCTTTCTAATCACCTGCATGACTACAGTAACTTCTTAAGCAAAAAAAGATGAGTTACAATGTTATGCATTGTGCATCATTTTTATGAAAACTTTGAAAATGCCTTACAGATTGTATCATTATTTATTATAACTCATATGCCGGTACATAACTATGGACAAAGAGTTTATAAATCTTTGAAAACAATGCCACAATATGACTATAAGTTATACAGAAAAGTTATGCCCCTTGAAATAACTTTTACAGAGTTAGGTCCCCTGAAATATATGAAATTATGATGAAAAATGAAAAATGAAATAATACTGAGTAAGCAGGCGATTTCACACTAACAAAATATCACAGTTGTCAGCTCTGGAATGAAAGGAAGGCGTGTAGAAAATTTCATCTCAATCGGATGGGCCGTTCGCGAACAAATAAAGGCCATACGGACAGAGATACATAAATACATACAGAGATACATACGCACAAGTCTTTTTTATATATAAGATTATTCGCTTTATTATGCTAAGACACAATGACAATTTATGGGGGGGGGGTATATTATGAGAAGACAGAAGCTTGAGCATATTGTGACAACTAGAAAGATTTGTGGACAGAGATATCGAGGAAGATAGAGAGAAAAAAATTCTAGGCAGCCTTATGTCACGCCATGGAAAGATGTCAGCACACTCAGTCATAATGCTGTTGGAAAACCATAATCGGCCATGTAAGTCGGGAAGGCACTTGATGATGATGATAATGATGATGATGATGATGATGATGATGATGATGATGATGATGATGATGATGATGATGATGATGATGGTGATGGTGATGAGTGAGTCAGTCTTGTATAATTGTATACTGTGAGCTGTGAGATTCGCGTGGAATTTTTTTTACATCTGTCCTGTACAGTGACCTGCATGTTCGGAACAATGGCTACCAGCTGTTGCTGATTCATTTTCATTGCACCGGGTTTTATCCCATATGGCTCGGTCTCTTTCCGCAGCACTGAAAGCGTCGCACAAAGCATGAACTCCGTAGCTTTTAGCGACGACCCACAGGAGTCTCCGAAACATTTAACTCGTAAACCGAAGGACGCGATCCGAGATCGAACCCACAACCTTCGGAGCACGAGTCAAACAGCATGACCACTTCGCCACAGAGACTCCCACTTTTTTTTTTTTTTAAGCTGTTGCTGAATTGACTGAGTTGCCTTTTCGGTTCACGATTGCATTTTTCAGGAGACTCCTGGGAGTCGGCGCTGAAGCTGCGGATTTCGTGCTTTGTGCGGCGCATTCGTCGGGTCGCCCTGCGGCAAAAGACCGAGCCATGTGAGAAAACCCGGGTCAGTGAGATCTTTCTGGTGACTGCCGAGTCCATCGACGATGAACTGTGGTTTTCGTGGATGAATTTTGTGTTGGCATACTGGCGGCGGCATTATGCACAGTGTACCTGTGCGGGATGTTGGATTGCCGAAACTCCTGTCTTTTCCACTTTTCACATTGGACAGTGGGAAGCATTTTGTGTGATATTCACTGGCACAGGAATAGAGCATAATGGGGACGACCCGTTGCCATGAAGTTGGAACCTCGACTAACTAACTAACTAACTAACTAATTGTATTGCTGCTTGCTTGTGTTCGCTGGCTGGAACTCCAGCGCGAAGTCCTGTATGTCGGATGAAGACATCCTGTTGTCCAACATCAGTGTGATGTTATACAGGACCTGAAGTTTACATGAGTATCCGTTGTCCCATATGTGGCTTATTGGTGTGCAGACTGGTGGTTCCTCGCCGTGCAGGGAGTCACTCTCCGGCTTTCTGAACAACAGGCACCCATACCATTGCATAAAAATTCAACGTAAGGGGGTCTGCTGCACAGCTGTGTTTCAAACGCGGTATGCGGGATTACGAACTGCGTCCTTAACGCCTTGGTCACGGAGCCGGCCATCTATTATAAGATTTAAAAAATAAAACAGGACCCTTATACACGCCTTGCCCTTAAGTAGTTTTGTTATAGATCAGTCAGCACTAAATGGGTAATGGGGTCAGTGTCATGCCGGCCGCCTTCACTACAGAAAACCTGGTGCCTGGTGCTAAGTTTAGACTGGGTCGAAATGGAAGCCCAAATCAATGTTTATAAATCCGCTCCGATATGGATTCGAACCCATAACTGTCAGGCCTGCAGAAGTTTTGTCTCTCGATTCGGTACCAAAGTACATGGTGTGTTTTTAATGACTGTGCAGGTTTTGAAAATATTGCCGGTCCACGTTTTATATTTACCTATTATGTTGCATGAACTTTACAGAGGGCGTATACAAAACTTGGACCTGCAATATTTTCAAACACTGCACAGTCATTAAAAATACACCATATATGATCTCCATGCTGTGTTTGTAGATCCCTTCCCCTCTCCAAAAGCAGAAATCGGCGGGGTATGTTAGACCTGGACCTTCACATCGACAGGTAAGCGTGTTATCTTGTAACCACGTCATGATTCAGCACAGTACAATCGAGCTAGTTAGTAATATTTCACCCACAGCTGTTTCGTATTTCATTGTTAACAGAATCCGTCGCAATACCCACGGAAGTGTGTGCAATATTTGGGATTTGGCACAACACTCTCATTTCTCACTGTGTGTGCTTTTGACACTTTCAGCGACAGTGTAAGATGCAGCCATTATTGTTAACACCCCAGCTGAATTACCTATCCTTCCTGTAACAGGCCTAACCCCACCCCCACTAACTTGCCTACATTTACGTATTTACACAGGAAACTTAAACAAAATCACGTTTACACTTAACACTAGCATCATTGTAAATATGGCTAGAGTATAGCATGTATAGCCATTCTGGTCTCCAGACTCAGAGTCGCGTGTACTTTAGTATTCATTTCCCAAAACAGACCTTTATAAAAACCTAGCTGTGCTAACTATGAACTGTTGAATGGAGATTGGCTGTGTTGAAAAACTATAAAGCTGAATAAACATAGCGAATAAGTTCACATTTGTGGTAGTTCATGGTTGAATGCATTTTTGAAAACGTCTTTCGTATCATTATATCATAACTGTATGCTTCTATCGACGAAACAAACCAGTGATACATATAATGTTGTTAAGCAACCAAATGGCCTTAAAGTAAACAGGGGTCGGCTGGGGAAGAAACATATTTCGTATACGTGATGACACATTCGTCATTTACTACTCAGTTACTGGCAAAATCTGCCTAATACCTGTACATCCACGCAGTTTGTGATATATTTTAAACCTGCAATACTTATCTACATATCTTTCTTTTACCAGTCCACAGGCTTATCAAACTACTGACTGACTCGCTAACCATCTGTCTGTCTGTCTGTCTGTCTGTCTGTCTGTCTGTCTGTCTGTCTGCCTGCCTGCCTGCCTGCCTGCCTGCCTGCCTGCCTGCCTGCCTGCCTGCCTGTCTGTCTGTCTGTCTGTCTGTCTGTCTGTCTGTCTGTCTGTCTGTCTGTCCCCTGTCTGTCTTTCTGTCTCTCTGTCTGTCTATCGATCAGTCTGTCTTTTTGTCGGCCGATCCATCCGTCCATCTGATGTTTTTCTGTATATCTCTCTGTATGTCTATCCATTCGTCTGCTGTCTTTCTGTATGTCTGTGTCTGTCTCTCTGTTTGTCTACCCATGTGCATATTTGTCTATTATAATATATATCTTGCCGAAGCTTATAAATAAGTGTAATTGCATGCATCTATACACCTGGCTGTTTATTTTTGTCCATTTCTCTATTTTACACATGTGCACAACGCCTTCTAACATATAGCAATAGTAATCACATGGAAGTGTTTATCGGATGTTTCCTGTAACTGCTTTCATAAATCTCTTTTTCCTTATGCCTCTTTTCTGCACACACACCTTTTTTGACATTAATATATATCTTCATCACTTCCCTTTTCATAACGTCTCCAGCTGAAGTAGGCAGTGCTGTACTTTTGTAAACCATCATGGCTGGAGATGCAAAACATCCTTCACAGCTCGTTAAAAATAAACAGCCCAGCGAACAGGTAAAACCAGCACGGAAATATTCAGGGCGCAGCTAGTATTTGCCCAGTGTTAACAACCTCGATCAGTCATGACTCAGAACAGTTGTACAATTGGTTCTATTGCCAGTATACTTAAGAAACTAATGTGTATTGCTGTATTCTATAGCTTTGCTTCATTCTTTTCTTTATAGGCCCGGAAAAGTACGTTGGTTGCTATGCGGCAGTTTGCAGCAAGGTTGCTATATGGCAGTTTACAGTGTGATTGTATATGACAGTTTACAGCAAGGTTGCTATATGGCAGTTTAGAGCATGGTTACTATATGGCAGTTGGCAACAAGGCTGTGACATACGCACCTTTCAAATTCAACACGGGATTTCTGGTCACCGCGTTCGCCTTACTTGCTTATACACAAGCTGTTTTTAACTTTTCACACTGTCGAATTTTGCCAGCAAAGCGGCCTGTACAGCCTACTTAAGATTTAAAATACTGAGATTAGTGGTAACATACTTTCACACTTAACTACCCGATCCACTTTAGATTGGCACCTTTCCGTCTTGACAGACGATAGTTTGGTACATTGTGCTTCAAAAAGGCTTAATAACTACGATCCATGGTGGTGGCCAGTGTGACTGGTAAGGCCAATTCTTGCTGCAAATGTTTGCCCACAGTAGGTGCATGTGAAAACATGGTCATTTCCACCATTTTGCACCATCTTACGTCTCTCACGCTCTGTGTTTACTTTATCTGCAATCATTTTCTCCTTTGTCTTTATTCCATTTCTGATAGTTGCCCTCCATGCAACACGTTCAGCGGCGACGTGCTCCCAATGTGCATTATCAATGTCTGTATCAATCATGTCCCGCTTACACACATCTTTGTATAGTAGTAGAGGCCGACCCTGAGATCTCCTACCCGTCTGTAATTCACCAAAAAAGATGTCCTTTGGTATTCTACCATCATCCATCCTACTAACGTGTCCTATCCATCTAAGTCTACGAAGACTGAGCATGGAATACACCGTCACACAACCTGATCTTTCCAATACTTACTTCACCTCCGATCCACTTTATAGAGATAAAAAGGAAGTATGCCACGATCCAGTTGCTCTGATAAAACAAAGGTTCCGAGAATGTTGCCTTCAATTTAGTTCGAACATAACAGTTTTCGAGTTAAGTGATAATGCAGGACCGAGATTCAATCTCATAGCATAGGTAAACTGGAGACTACCTTATATTTATTGTAACGTGCGTGATAACGTCCAAAGTACGGCGGATGTAGGGGTTAAGAATCTGAAAGAGGACGTCAAGAAGGATAATCAAGAGTCCCAAGCAAATGGGGTAGCCCCAAGACAGTGGGATGGTATAGCGCGTACGCGTCAAAATTAAATCACCAGCGAGTAAGTAGAACGTGCTAGAAGACAGGTAAACAAAGGAAAATCCAATATGTAATGTTCGTGGGAATCTATAATTCAGGGATCAATGGTGAAATGGATTCGCACAGGGGAGTAATGAATCAGCCCAATAAAGAGAGAAGGAAGTGATGGGCCGGGGCAATTGAGCTTTGGGCAAGTTAGGGGAACTTTGCCCGGGAGGTAGACGTTTGGCAAGTGAGGAAAACTTGGCCCAAAGATAGACTCAGTGGAGTTGAGTTGGTTGCGGTAGGACACTGGGGAGAGTCCAGCGTAACAGGTTATTTTACAAGGCCTGTAGAAGGCAGTATTGTTTTCCGAAGGAGCATGGAACTAATTTGTACATCGATTTTCTGACTGTTCCCGGGATAGTACATTTTCATCATGTTCATGTATAATTAATAAAGATGCTGTGTGTGCGCAAACCTGTGTTCTCGAGTAACTACTAGTGGTTGATAATAGTTAATGATCGGTGATCCATCCTGCACTACTAAGCTATATCTACACAATATATAGAGCCAAGACACAGCCAATTCTAGCTGTTACAAAGGATTGTGACACTTATATAAACATAACTTAGTTCATATCAATTTTCAAAGAAGCAATCTTAGAACCAATTGGGAATCAGAGCAACCAGGCCCACAGAAAGATGGAGCATAGTACAAACTTAACTGAAGCGATTAAGTAACAATTTTCAGACTCCACAAAGGACACATCTGGCTAAAAGTCCACACACACTAACTATTTAAGTTACTTATAAATATAACTGTGGTGCAGGCAAATGACAGCTAAATATTTGCTGCAAGAGTGTTTAACATACGCAGAACAAAGAAAAATACTGTGGCTCTGCGTTCGCTACATTTGAAGACACACTCTTTAGAAATCTGCACAAGCTCAGGGCGACTGCTGATATCTTTGGAAATATCCATGTTGACAACTGTAGACATATGAAAAAGAAGAAGAACAATAAATAAGTAGCAGAAATGTTCATGTCAGCTGTGTATGTCATCAGTCATGTGTCCGGATTACAGCAATAGAAGATTAATCATATTCTACATTGCAACCACAGGGCAACCGATCTGAGAGAGGCACAGAAACACACGAAGCAGAGAATATAGATAGAGGTGAATAATATAAGGTAGACGCGGAGACAACTGCATGAATAGTTAAAAAAAACAAAAACAAAAAGAACAGGACGATTTGGCGTTATTTGGTTAAAGGTATTTTGTCCAAAGAGGGCAAGGGAAGTGTCACAGGATAAATTAACTTGTCAGTCGATCGATGACAACCAGGCCCGACATTATTTTACTAACACAATTGACTCTTTTATGGTGAACAAACTGAGGAAAATACGTCGGTACAGATTCTCTGCACCTGGTCGACCGTGTGTATGAGATCAAAGGGAGTCACGTCGAGTTGTCTACACACAGTCGACAGTTTGATGACAGGATGTTGTTCGAGGGGTGTGTATTGGCAACATTTGTCTACAAAACGGGAGTTGGCCGTTGAAAGTAATGGACAGATGTCTGCTAGAAGTCAGAAGGATTCTGTAATGGGAGAAAGGTCTCTGGCTCACAGACAACCCGGATATTTGTTGGATGAGACAAAGAACTCCCCAGATGAAAAGGAAACCTGACAGCTAATTGACTCTGGTTAGTCTGGAAACAGGAGGACAAAGTCAGAGTCTGGACTGATTGGCGTCTGGACTTTCTGGTGACTCACTCAAGCACCCATATAAAACCCAGTGCAGTAAACAGGTAGAGGGAGTCGAGAAAAACATTCGGAAGTGTTAGGATTGGGGATTATTCCGAGTTGTGTTATATTAGAGGGACTGGGCTGTCTTAGTAGGGATAGTTATCCGCGGACATAGATCCAATCGGATTGCCTAGTTTCTCGAGTAACAACAGGAATAGACATATGGTAGGCAATTAATTATATCTAACTTAAGAGTATGATTAGGAATAGAGTACAGTACTGTGTGGTGATATAATGTATTATAGGTGCAGTGATATAATGTATTAGGATTAGTGATAGAATGTTCTATAAGTGCGGTGCTAGAAAGTATCATAGGAGCGTCGGCACTAGTATTCTATTGTGTGGCGTCAAGTAGCTTGTGTTATATATCATTTTACTCGGGAAGTTGAGGACAATGTAGTAGAATAATAATTAGAGAGATTAAGGATGGTTGAGAGGGAGGAGGGGAATGTGTAATGGTAGGGTCTTCCAGTAGGGCATCTGCTGGGTTTCTACCCGTTCCTTTAGTCTTTCCTGGTGTTGCCATGTCTCAGATCATATGATTGAGTTATTTGGCCGTATGACAGAGATCGGATCTCTGTTATAGATCTGAGTGCTGTTATTGGCCTACATTTGCCTAATTCTGGCCAGGACTGAGTTGCCCTCACCATGATGTTATCTGCTCTACAGGTTCCATGTACAGTTCCCCTTGAGTGTTCCACTTGAGTGTGCGATGATTTACTACGAAGAAGCAGGTTCAAAGTTTTATACAAGGAGGGTTCAGCATCTGAAGACACAGGTTGCTGAGAGGCCGCTACATAGGGCTTATACCCAAGTTGGTTTGCGGGAACCTGGCTTCTGCTGAGCAGGACATGTTGACGAGATTGAGGTTTAGCCAAGTGATAGATGTATCAATAAACAGTCAGAACATTGCATAATTTATACTGATACCCAGAACAGTTAGATTGTGGTGTTAATAAGGGGAATCTTTAGAACCAGTGACTCTAGATCCATTAAGATTTCTCCACTAACAGTGACAATAGGATTATAATTTCATGATTAACAATCCGTTAAATAACCGAGGAAGTTCATAGTGTGAATCAGACTCTAATTAGACAGTGTTTGTCAGGGGTGTCCAAGCATCCTGGTGGTTCCAGAGACAACGGAGGAAGTCTTCACGTGACCGGAGGAGCATCACCTGGGTGAGGCTACTTGTATGGGATACATGGTGCTGGTGTGTCTTCAGCACAGGGATGAGAATGAATATCCTCTTGAACACTGATCTGAGTCTATAGACGATTTAGAATACCCGTCACACATTCTACACCTTATACACACATACACTTCTCCTACATATACTCTTTGCTTTAATAAATTTCTTGTTTTTATTTGTTGAAGCGAGAGTTGTCAAGTATGTTATGTTGGGGAAGAATGAGAGGGGGCATGATCCAGGGGTGAGTAAGAGTGAGAGGAAGGTGTCTTCAGATTGAGGGAGTGTGTGGACGGAGTCTGCTGGATTTCTCCAGAATAGAGATATTGAATTAAAAAAAATAATGTGGGTGTTGATTCTCTTCACTCTAGGGACGACACTAAAGTGGTGAAGAAGAACAAGTAACTAATACGACATTCATTCTTTACACACACTACAGGAAGATTGGCATCTGCAGGCGATACTAGATGACTCATCAAATCCATAAGAAAAATATAAATGTTAAGTGTATAGAGCAGTGTTTCCCAACCTTTCTTGTGCTATGCCCCACCTAAGCCTTTCTAAAATTGTTATGCCCCCCCCCCCCCCAACATATACATAATCTTTAATATTCAAAAATTGAAATATTCACTAAAGAAACTTGAATGATAGGTGTTATGAAGAAATCACTAGGAAATTATTGAGCAAACACAGTAAGTAAATTTTCAAAACATATAATGGAGAACTGAAATTCAAGTACAAAAATAATTTTAATGAAAGATTTTTCTATATTATTTTAATTATTTATTATTTAAATTTAGTGAGATCCTTGCGCTTGATGCTTGCTGCAAAGAGATTTTATGTCAGGTTCCAATTTAGTTAACTTCAGTCTCAAGTCTCCCCGTTTTGTTATATCCAGCCGATTTCTTTTTTTTTTTTTTTTTTTTTGTTAAGCAGCAAATCATTTATCACACTAAATCCGCATTCAGCTAAATTTGCAGATGGAAACGGTAACAATAGTTCTCTTGTATATTTGGATATTTGATTTCGGTTTCCTCACAAAGCCTACCATCGCTCCTTTTATATTAAATAAAGTTTTAATTGACTCATTATTTTGCATTTCTGCGAGTTCTTCTTGATACTGCATATTTGAAATATCATCAACATACAGCTGAAAGATGCTGACGTTGACCACAATATCCTGAAACAGGATGAAAACACGAAAAAAAAAGAAGACACATCCACTAACATTGGCTGCATCATCCAAGTTGTTAAATCAATTTGTTTCAAATCAGCGGATATAATTTTCAGATTATCGACAATAACATTTATAGCGGTATCAGTCACTTCACATTTTTGGAGCCAATGAAACTTTAAAAATTTTTGTTGTAAATATATGTCTTACATAATTCAATAAAGGTAGTGAAACCAAATATTTTCGCTTTTGCATCGACAAGAGTTTTATTTGTTCATTGAAGTTGTTTATTTAATATATTTAGTTTTTCAAAGATATCGGCTAAATAACTCACAAATGCCTTACCATCGCCGTTAACAGATTTTTCATTTCAGCTTTCTCGCTTAAAACATCACTAAGAGTATCAAATACTTCGATAAATCTTTTCAAGCAGTTCCCTTTCGAGAGCCATCTTACTTCAGTATGAAGTATATGTCTCACATGGTCTTCATTTTGTTCTTCACAAAATAACTTGTAGAGACGTTCACATGGCATTAGCTTTAATAGCATTGATACACTTTATAACTAAATTTAGTACTTCATTTAGAACAGGCAAAATGTTTTTAGTTACCAGGTTTTCCCTGTGAATAACACAATGCACAAGAAGCATTTCTGGATTCTCATCTTTCATAAATTGTAAGCAATCATTTTCTTCCCCATCATATTACGAACACCATCTGCAGCACAAGATAGATATTTTTCATTGGTATATTATTGACATCTAAGTAATGTTTTTAGCTTACTATATATATATATATATATCTTTGGAGGTAGTGGTGGTTTCTTTTTCTATTTTACAGAACAACATTTCTTCAACAAGATCACCTTTATCAATATATCTTACGTAATTTATAAGTACGGCCTCACTGTCTCTAAAAGTTGATTCATCCATTTGCACCGATAATATTTTTGTTTTCAGATTTTCAACAAGTTATATTTCAATATTTTGAATAGCTTGGGTCATTGATTACCAACAACGGTGACACAATGAAAGAAATTAAACGACGACTATCAATTGCTCTTCAAAGACTAAAACAACTGAATAAATTATGGAATGGGACAGACAGAACTACAAAAATTCGATTATTAAGAGCATGCATCTTTCCTATTGCAACATACGCCTGTGAGACCTGGACACTTACTATACAAGCTGAACAGCGCATAAATGCCTTTGAATATAAATTTTATAGACGAGTTCTAAGAACATCTTGGATAAAGAAAAGAACAAATGCATCCATACTTCAAGTAGCTGAATATTGAAGAGGGTTAGTTATTAAAGACGATAAAACAAAGAAAATTGAAATATTTTGGTCACTTGAAACGTCACGAAAGTTTGGAGAGAACAATAATGGAGGGGTATATGCCTGGGATGAGAGGAAGAGGAAGGCCAAAGAGAAGATTGATGCAGGATGTGGCGGATGATCTCCAGATGGCTCTAACGCGGAACATATCGCTTATGATCGAGAGGTTTTCCGGAAAGTTGTTATGGGAGCAAGGTTCTGCAAAGGACATGCTACTGAATGAATGAATGAATATTTCAATATCCTCACTCATTTCGTCTATTCTTCTGCTAACATTATTGTTACTTAGTGGCATAGCTTTAAAATTTTTGTCATCTTTTTCCAGAACCGTTTTAAGAAATGCTGATATTGATGCTTGATTAAATTCTCCCCTATAGTATGACGTTTCCCAGATTTAGCGATGAGTATTGAAATTTGATAACTAGCCTCAAGAGTACGATTGATAGTTCCATTATGAGCAGTAAATAAAGACTTTAATGATACTTCTTTTTCAAAATGTTTCTTTAAATTTAAGTGTAATTCAAATCTGAATTAACATGAGCATTATGTTTCGCCTTCAAATGTGCCCCAAGACGACCTCGTTTCATCCATTAATTGGACACAGCATTGTTGGTATAAAAGACAAAAAGGTGACCGTTCATCGTGGACAGCGGGTATGAGGGACGCAGAGGTGTTTCCAAGGCACCAGGGCCGTTTTATATACTGGTCAAGACCAACTGACGCGTCCTCGTCGAGCGTCCTGGGCAACAGGTCCCTATGGGGTCCTGGCTAAAGTCAGTAGGATCGCCGATTCCTCCGAAGTCGGAGAGTGTCTGCCTGTACGGCGAGGAACCACCAGTCTGCACACCAATAAGCCAGACATGGGACAACGGATACTCATGCAAACCTCAGGTCCTGTATGACACCACACTGATGTTGGACAACAGGATGCCTTCATCCGACATACAGGAATTCGCGTTGGAGCTCAAGCCAACGAACAGAAGCAAGCAAGCAGCGGGTATGAAACCAAATTTTAAATATCCCTCCCAACACTGACAAATTGTTTTCTTGCTTGCACCACTCATTTCACTATGGGCTGAAATAAATAAATATAAGATGAACTAAAAACTAAAAAAAAAAAATCATATGAACTGGAGTAAACGTAGACTAACAATGCATATTTAAATATGTATGGCACATTTACCCCACCGCAAAAAAAAAAAACAAAAAAAAAAAAAAAACATACTTTTTCATTTGACAAAATTTTCAGGACAATGATGCTTCTAAAACTGAAGTTAATAAAACAAAATTACAAATTGAATTTACATACCACTTATATATCACTTATATTTATCAATTGGACAGTCAGGTCTTAGTCAGATATGACTGAGCTACCGTATAACAGTAGACGTTACTACCTGCTTTCTGTTAGCGCCGAACGTTGGGCGGCGCTTACCAAGCCCGACACCCCACATTGTGCCAACGGCTTCGGGCGGAAGAGCGCAATTGGGAGGGTACAAGAATTACCCTGGTGCGAGGAAATGCAAGCTAAAGACAAAATGTCATGGCAGGGCAGACCAGGCCCTAAGCCTTGGTTGGCAGCTGGTCTAGGATCGAAGCTCCGACAGGCGGACAGTTAGAGCATTGCTTTGCTGATCCGGCAGCTTCTGCAGCTTGTCTTGTTCCAGATGTAGGGGTGTTACATTTCCTCTGGAGTGAACTAGGCAGGCCGAGAGAGACATCATGCTGCATGGGCAACACATGATCTCTATATTTTAGCCCAGGCTTTGTGCTATGCAGAGGCAATAACTCCATCCCTGGTCTTAAGAAACAAGGAAAAACCAACGCGTAACACTCTGAGTGAGCTAAGGCAAGCTAGGAAGGATGTGCAAAAGGCTGCCAGGAAGTGTGCAAATGATTATTGGATCAAATTATGTGAGTCCATTCAAATCGCAAGTGATAAGGGAAACATAAGAAGCATGTATGAAGGAATAAAGAAAGCCTGTGGTCCAGTGATCAAAAGAAGTGCACCATTGAAAACCTTGACTGGAGAAATCATCACTGATAAGAAACAGCAGATGGACAGATGGGTAGAGCACTATTTGGAGCTTTACTCAAGTGATACCAAACTAGCGGATGATGCCCTCAATGCCATAGAGGCTCTACCAACTCTTGACCACCTGGACACACTTCCCACCATAACAGAAATTAAGTGTGCTATAAATGAACTTGCATCTGGCAAGGCTCCAGGTAAGGATGGGATTCCAATAGAGGTTATCAGGAGTGGGCAAGACACACTCACTCTACAGATCCACCAGCTAACAGAGCTATGCTGGCGAGAAGGACAAGTCCCACAGGATTTCAAAGATTCAAGCATCATAACACTGTACAAGAACAATGGCGATCGGAGCGACTGCAACAACTATAGGGGTGTCTCACTTCTGTGTATTGTTGGAAAAGTATTTGCCAGAATTGTTCTGCGCAGACTTCAAGTCCTAGGAGATCAAGTCTACCCCGAATCACAGTGTGGCTTTCGACAGAACCGGTCTACCATTGATATGATATTCTCATTGCGACAAATGCAAGAAAAATGCCGTGAACAGAATCAACAACTGTTTATTGCCTTCATCGACCTCGCAAAGGCATTTGATTTGGTCAGTCGTGAGGGTCTGTTCAAGGCACTAAAGAAGATTGGCTGCCAACCAACTCTACTGACCATTGTGGAATCGTTCCACACAGGCATGAAGGGTATAATCAAGTTTGATGGTGCAACTTCTGAAGAATTTGAAATCAAGAGTGGAGTTAAGCAAGGTTGTGTACTAGCTCCCACCCTCTTTGGAATATACTTTTCACTTCTACTGAAATATGCCTTTCGTGATCAGGATGGTGGTATATACATTCACTCACGCTCAGATGGCGGCTTTTACAATGCTCAGAGATTGAAGGCCAAGACCAAAATTAGGAGGGTACTGATCAGAGAGTTGCTTTTTGCAGATGATGCTGCGATTACGACCCACTCTGAGGAAGAATTGCAATGTCTACTATCTGCATTCTCCAATGCTTGTTCTGAATTTGGTTTAACAATTAGCAAAAAGAAGACACAGATTATGTCACAAGGTGCACATGGGGTACCATCAATCTTTATTGACGACGCCGAACTAGAGATGGTAGACCATTTTACATATCTAGGATCAGTGGTAAATAGCAAATTATCCCTAGATCAGGAAATCAACATCCGGATTGGTAAGGCAGCAACAACAATGAACAGGTTAAGAAAAAGAGTCTGGGAGAACAGGAAGCTTACTGCAAAAATAAAAGTCCTTGTCTATCAAGCCTGTGTCCTTAGTACTCTTCTTTATGGCAGTGAAACCTGGACAACTTACTCACACCAAGAGAAACATTTAAACAGCTTTCATATGCGGTGTCTGCGAAGAATTCTTGGTATTAAGTGGCAAGACAAAATCACAAATACTGAAGTATTGGAAAGATCAGGTTGTGTTACAGTTTAGTCCATGCTCAGTCTTCGTAGACCTAGATGGATAGGACATCTTAGGAGGATGGATGATGGTAGAATACCAAAGGACATCTTTTTTGGTGAATTACAGATGGGTAAGAGATCTCAGGGTCGGCCTCTACTACGATACAAAGATGTGTGTAAGCGGGACATGATTGATACAGGCATTGATAATGCACATTGGGAGCAAGTCGCAGTTGAACGTGTTGCATGGAGGGCAAACATCAGAAATGGAATAAAGACAAAGGAGAAAACTATTGCAGATAAGTCACACACCGAGCGTTTGAGACGTAAGATGGTGCATGATGGTGGAAATGACAATGTGTTCTCATGCACCCACTGTGAACGGACATTTACAGCACAAATTGGCCTTATCAGTGACATTCGCTACCGCCATAGGTAAAAGTTTTTATGCCTTTTTAAAGCACAAACTATCGTCTGTCAAAACTGCAAAGTGCTAATGAAATTTATAAATATATATATATATATTTTTTTTTTAAACAACGAGACTTTAACAACAATTTAACGGACGCTTATTTTAAATTAACACCAACGGTGAATGCTGAGCGTTACTGCGAAGTAATGCAGGAACTGAGATTCTGGCACTAAGAATTTTGTTCTATTCAGAACAAATAGCGCAAAATGCTTAGTGCCTGCCCAGTATAAACAGTAGTTCAACTCTAACGTCTAACAATGAAATCATGGTGGAGAGAAGTTACTTATATTAGACGCTTACCCAACTCGAGTAGCGACTGAGAGTCGCCATACGGTTAACTTAAACTCTGGACGAGTCCATTTTCGAATTGCCCCCCTTAACAATCGAATTGCCTCCCTGCGGGGCGTGGGCCCGACGTTCGGAAACACTGGTATAGAGCATATCAAGATTGGGCCCAGTTGAGAACATGGTTTTGAGTGGGAAAATAATAGCCAAGAGAGACAGAGAACGACAGAAAAAGTTGTATATGGAGAGATAAAGCAGCTGAGGGAGAATTAAACACACATATTTGTTTACATTCATTCGCTTTGAACTCAAGCTTAGTTCAACCACGTGCTACTACGTCTAGTGCACTAAACTGATTTTTAAAGTAATGTGGATTAGCTTGCTTTCCCTATTACCAGTGTCCCTCGCCATCAGGCTAACCCACTCTGACTTCATAGGTACTTGTAATTTACGTCCCCCCTTTCGGGCTTCATACAGAAGGTGTTCCATGATATGATCTAGCCGGTAGCACCTTGAGCCCGACTGCATTGGTGGGTAAGGCTATGATGTATTGCATACACACTACTGGCGTGTGCCTAGTGCACCCCGATATCTTCCCGCATAGCTTCATTCTGTCTAGTTTCACCAACTGACTTTTTGTCACTGTGAACAGTCCAAATCCATACTCAATTACTGTCCAAAAAAAAACAAACAACAACAACAACAACTGTCATCTACTGCCTATAGTATCTTGCAGTGTATGGCAGGGGGGTCTTGAGCCTGAGGAATTAAGGATTTTCTTTTTTCCCCCGACAGAAAATAATCCACGCCTTACCGAGGATTCGAATCCGGGTCTCCCGAATGAGAGCCCGGCGTTCTTAGCCACTCGGCCAATCACTACTGAAAGCATCAAATGTTGATAGAGTATGAACAACATTCTTTGCTCCATGTTCACTGCTATCATGTTCTGCAGCGCACCGAGTCCTTTCTTAGATCTCATAACTGCTGTTTCCACATGATGCCTGAATGACAGGCTTCTGGTAAAGATGATTCCCAGGTATCTCAGTTTACTCTTCTCTCTCTCTCTCTCTCTCTCTCTCTCTCTCTCTCTCTCTCTCTCTCTCTCTCTCTCTCTCTCTCTCTCTCTGTTAACATTCTGCCATTGATTGTAAGACTTAAGAGGTCAGCCTTAACAATCCTATTGTCCAGAGAGCACCATAACACAGACGCCTTATCTGGCTTAATAACCCTATCCATCTTTATACACCAGTCCATCACTTTATTTACTGTCTCCTGCAACTCTTGCGTTATTTGCATCGGGTCTCTCCCCTTACTATACACAAGGATATCATCTGCAAATGGCAATATTCTTCCAATAATATTGAAGATCCCT
The DNA here is from genome assembly GCA_963921405.1 of Cepaea hortensis. Taxonomy (NCBI): domain Eukaryota; kingdom Metazoa; phylum Mollusca; class Gastropoda; order Stylommatophora; family Helicidae; genus Cepaea; species Cepaea hortensis. Next base: position 93,375,626 of record OY992881.1, on the reverse strand, counting down.
GTATCCCTGTGGTAATCCTGGGGTAATAATTGTGCAATAATACACACCTCCGAGGTCCATGAACCAAGGCGGAGAGCAAACTTTCGAGAGTACAGTCTGCTATCTAATTCACCACCCAGGAATTAACAGCCATCTCTATAAGAGTGTGCATTAAGAGATAATTTATGACTCTCTGTAACAAGACCCCAATAATATTGAAGATCCCTGTATCCCTGTGGTAATCCTGGGGTAATAATAGTGGAATAATACACACCTCCGAGGTCCATGAACAAAGGCGAAGAGCAAACTTTCGAGAGTACAGTCTGCTATCTAATTCACCACCCAGGAATTAACAGCCATCTCTATAAGAGTGTGCATTAAGAGATAATTTATGAGTCTCTGTAACAAGACCCCGGGACTTGGACAGGTAATGTACACGTAGTTATATAACCCGCATTTGCTCCAACCACCTCCCGAGGACTTTCCGTCTACTAGTCCCCCTACGAGCTGCCACACCTGTTCTCTCTCTTCCCACCTATGGATACTAACCCATAGGGGGATCGGACAAGACAATAGTCGTATCCTGACTCAAAGGCATGATAACAAAATCAAAGTTTAATTTCAAAATAAGTCAAACTAAATGCAGAGTGGGATGACTGAAAAGCCTAGATAGAAGAATGGCTATGTACATATCTGAAGTAGAGAGGTGAGAAGGACTAAAGATGATCGGTCTTTCATCAGGCAGAGTGTGATCTCTGTTCGTGCGTGTGTCCAGTCGTTGCGTTGAGGGAAAGATATAACAGCTGAGGGAGTACAGTTTCCTATACTTTGGACCGCTACCGTGTCGACACTGCCGGCGTCTTCCAAGTTCACCTGGTGTAAGAAATCGGGACAGCCATGCTCTTGCCCGATATCTGACTGATACTGCAAGACAATGACTTGATGTTGTCACCCGGTGACGTAATCAATCACACCAACGTTCTCACTACTGATGAAATAGGGCGACCCTAGGATTCCAGTTGTCCCCTCTGATGTAAACCACTGTAGCGTAAGACGAGAGTGGTAGCGCTTTAGCGAAATACAGTCTCTGGAATGATGTAAGCAACAGCATCCAATAGGAGCGTGGTTGCTCCAACTACTAGCACTGTCTCTGGGCTGGTCTCAACAACCCAACCGTTGAGTGTGGTAGCTATCTACCATAACAGTGTTCATAAGTTCCTCCGAAATAAAGACTACCATTGGAGTTGCAAAACTCAGGTCAAGTTCAATGTCATAAAGGTGTTTAGACCTTTGATATAACCTTGAAGCTGGATAGCTCTCTATCCTGTCAACATCACTAAGACCTGGCTTGGTCTAAAACATTTGGATACCTGCCATCGTTGTGAAGATTAACAACAAGTTACTTCAGCATACTCCCTTGGAATATATATCATCAATTAGCATATAGAGTCCGCACGTAGAGTAATTCATATGAGTGTACCTGAAACCCTTCCAGGCATTAGCCCATCATAGATGCATCAGCTGTAGATCCCATCTGGATCACTCAACTTCAAATGTCAGACTACTCACAGCTGTCCTTGGGTGAACACCCTGAGAAATCACTCATCATTCACGTGTCTCGGATGCCTTGACTATTCGGTTTCTTCTTCTTCTTCTTCTTCGTTCATCCGGAGTTTTTTTTCGGACGTGATTGCGTTGTGCCTGTCCACAGCAGAGCTGCGTTCTTGTGCCGTTAGGCCGACACATCCGACTTCTGCGGGCATTTGTAGACCGGGTTAACCTTCCCGGGGGTTTCTTGGGACGTTTGGCTCTCACTGTTGTGGTGTTATCCCCCATCACAGCTGGCCCATATAGAACAGCCAAAGACATCCTGGTCAGCCCTCAAGGGAAGGCAGGGGCAGACCATGGGCATTCCCCGCCATCCAAGGAGGCTTCCATACTTGCAGAGCCAACACACAGCGCTCTGGTACTGGGCTCATCCAAGGAATCGTCACGTCCTGCACATGGCTGCTTAGCCTCACTTCCGTATATTGGGCCTTCCATTCGTCATAGGCTGTTCTTCCCGAAACCAGAAGTATGCAGTCTGCAGATGACATCCACACAGTGAGCTTTCGATTCGGACTTTCCACGTAATGGATTTGCTATCCAAGCAATATTCCATTTCGTGCCACTAGGACACTTTTTCCACCTTTTATGAAGCCCACAGAGTGTGCTTTCGATTCGGACTTTCCACATAATGGATTTGCTATCCAAGCAATATTCCATTTCGTGCCACTGGGACACTTTTTCCACCTTTTATGAAGCCCACACAGTGAGCTTTTGGTTCGGACTTTCCACGTAATGGATTTGCTATCCAAGCAATATTCCATTTCATGCCTCTGGGGCGCTTTTGTAACCGACATACCTGTGGTATGAAGTGCGGCAGTCTAAATACTTCTTCATGCACCTTTAAATGTCAACCTGAATGTAGTTAAAGTAAGCTGCAGTCAACTTGAGCTTGTTGATATCTCCATAGAGCTTGTCCTCAAATGAAGCAGGTGTGGGCCAAAATATCTTTCTCTGTTCTGCATATATTGGGCACTCCTGCAGCAAATGTTTAGCTGTCATTTTACCAGTTCCACAATTGCATTCATCGGTATCTCCTATCTTTAGTTTATTGAACAAGTGGTATTTCAGCCTGTTATGTCCTGTGCGGAGTCTGAAGATTGCTACTTGTTCTCTTCGGTCGAGTTTGTAATATGCATCATCCTTCTGGTGACCTGGATGCTCTGATTCCCATTTGGTTCTATAAGTACTTTTTATCAACCTCTTTGCCTCATTATAGGTTATGTCTATGTCAGGCTGTGGTAGTCGTCCGCCCTCTTTTGCCAGTCTGTCAGCCTCTTCATTTCCAGGTATACTGCAATGTGATGGTATCCACTGTATTACAACTTTTTTGGATTTCTGGCATAGACCATGGAGTGCTGCTCTTAGGTCAGCTATTTCTGTGCTGTAATTGCTCTTCAGTATTGAGACAGCTGACTTTGCATCTGTAAAGATAGCTATTTGCGTCTCTTTGTTTTCCTCCATCAAGAGCATTTCTGCTGCAGTTTTCAGAGCCTCTACCTCCGCTTTGAAGTTACTTGAAAACTTTCCAGTTGCCACTGAATGTGTTTTTTTCACTCCATTTTTTAAATTTAGGAGAATTCCTCCTCCTCCATTCTCTACTGAATTTTTGGCTGATCCATCTGTATATGCATGGGTCCAATTGCTGCTTGGGTAATGTTCTTTTATGTAGTTTAGGGTTATTTCTCTTCTTTCGGTTTCATGCTGAGTGTTCTTTTTCTCAATACCAGGAATGTTTTCTATCATCTCAGGCAGTAGCTGCTGTCTCCAAGCTGGGAACTTGTCTGCATTGTAAATGGGTTTGACTGTTGATATGTTAAGTATGGGATCTGCCCTAATCTTTCGTTTTGCAGTTTCTACAAAGTTGCTACGCTTCAGTCTTCCCTTTCCAAAACCACTAAACCTTTTATACATAGGGTGGTCTGTCAATCTTCTAAATTTTTCAGCTTGTTGCTGGGCTCTGCTATCTCTTCTATCCTGCATTGGTTGTAAACAAGTGATCTTTTCTAGTTCATTAATAGGCGTTGTCTTCAGGCTTCCAGTTATGATTCGCATTCCTTGATTTTGGACTCTGCTTATTTTGTTAAAGTTTGACTTAGCTGCTGTTTCCCAAGCTGCAATGCCATATTCCAGTACTGGCCTCACCCGTCCAGTATATAACTTCTTGAGAACTTTCTCATCTGCTCCCCACGTTGTACCAGCAAGCTTTTTCATGATTGCCATTCTTTGCCTTGCTCTTGTTCGATTTTTCTCAACCTGTGTCTTCCATGTCAGGCGACGATCAAAGGTGACTCCTAGATAGTTTGGATTTTCTTCATGGCGCAATATTTTTCCATTCAATACCAGCTTAGGTTGCTGAGTTTTAGTTGAGAGGGAGAACACTGTGCATGTTGTTTTCTCCTCACTTATCTTCACTAGCAATGATTTTGACCAGTCCTCTAGCGCTAATAGGGCTTGCTGTATTCTGCTGTTAGCTGTACTAATATATTCTTCAGATGTCCATATGGCTAGGTCATCTGCAAAGGATGATGTGTGTACTCTGGCTGGAAAATTGTCTGTGATGTCATTTATATATGCTAGGAATAATGTTGGTGAAAGAACTCCTCCTTGGGGGACACCTTGCTCCAACAGCATCATTTTGCTGGTTTGTCCTTGTACTTTTGTCCTGGCAGTTCTGTTCTCAAGGTAGTGGCTGATCCAATTGTACATTTTCCCACAAACATGCATTTTTTGCAGTTTTACTTTCAGTCCTTCCTTCCATACTTTATCAAATGCTTTTTCTAAATCTATCCAGACCGCTAGTGTGTGCTTTTTCTCTTGGAAGGCATCTTCTATTTCCTGAGCTATATAGGTTATTTGATCTTCAGTGGATCTGTACTTTCTGAATCCTGCTTGGTGAGGTGTTAAGAGTTGGTTTTCTTCCAGATGCCATGTTAGCCTGCCATTGATAATGCGTTCCATTAATTTTCCTACACAGCTAAGAAGACTGATAGGTCGATAGCCATTTGGTTCTTCCAGGTCTTTTCCTTTCTTTGGGACTGGTATTAGTATAGCTTCCTTCCATGCCTGTGGGACTATTCCCCTCTTCCAGCTGTAATTTAGGACTGCTAGTAGTTTCTTTTTTGCCTTAGTGCCTAGTCCTATTAGCATTTCATTTGTGATTCCATCCTTTCCTGGTGATGTCTTCTTTTTTAGGGTATTCATTGCCTGTTCCATTTCTTCCATTATTAGATTTGCCATCATATATTCTGCTGCTGTCTCTGTATATCTATGATGTATCTGTTTATCTTTGATTGCTTTCTTCTGTTCGGCTGTAATATCAATGTGGTTTGCACTGGCATAGTGTTCCATTAGTGCATTTGCAGCCTTTTTTCCTGTAAGCAAGGCATTTCCTTGTTTAATTGTTATTTGTTTGTTTCTAGGTCCTTCATTGTTCATGGCTTTCACTAGTTTCCATAGTTTGTTTCCATCCCTGTCAAACTTCAGGTTTTCTGTTTTTTTCCTCCAACAATCTCTTGTTGTTTGATTTACTGTTCTTTTATATTTTGCTGAGATGGCTTTGAGAGAGATGTTCGCTTCAGTTGTTTGTTCTCTCTCTGCGGTCTTCCTAGCATCTTCAACTTTGTCCTCCAAAATTTGTAGTTCCTCAGTCCAGTATGGTTTGTAATTTTTCCTCGCTCCTCTTGGAATAGACTCAGTGGCCGCCTGTATTATTGCTCTGTTTAGACTTTCCACCATTTGCTTCATGTTGCCATATCGTGTATTTATGTTTTCACAATATTTGTCTGTTAATATGGAAAATCTGTCCCAATCTGCTCGTTTGTAATTCCAGCGAGGCAAAGGCTTTTGCTCCTGTGGAACATACTCCATATTTATTACAAGCTTGATTGGTCTGTGGTCACTACCTGCTAATTGGTCAAGCACATGGCGATCGATTTTGTGGAGGATGTCTCCTGTGCAGAAAGCTAAGTCTGGAGTAGAAGTGGTAATCCATCTTCTGGAGTAGAAGCTCGGTGTGTCATCCGCTTTGTTGAGTAGATGGAGATTTGAGTCTATTTCCCAGTTCTCCACTTCATCTCCTCTTTTGTCAGTATCTGGGTATCCCCATCTTTCTGAGCGGCTATTAAAGTCTCCGACAACAATGCAATTTGTGTCAGTTATTTCCATGTTTGAGAGTGTAAGATCCTTATCTGCCGGGCTATACAGATTGTAAATTCTTATTTTCATGTCCTTTATCATTATATCAACACCTATAATTTCCGTTTGGTTGTCAGAGATCACAGATACTTCGCTGCAAGGTATTGTATTTCGTGTAAGTATTACAACTCCTCCTTTGTGTCCTTCGCGGTCAAAACGTGTGGCCTGATATCCCTCGACTGAAAATGTGCGATTGGCGTTGAGGTGTGTCTCTTGAATGCATGCCACATCTATTCTATCTTTATGAAGACGCTGTGTTAGGGAGGCTTTCTTGTTATAAACTCCTTCGGCATTCCATTGTAGTATGTTGAGAGTCCGGGGTGTTTGGTCAATAGCTCTTAACCTACTCCTCTGTGCCTTGACTCCACAGCACAGGGGAAGGTGACCACCAGTAGTCATGGGTGGACCCCCTCGAGGCAGGAGGCCCGGCACTATCACCGCCTGATGGGACTTCACGGGATTAGCACCATAACGATTAATTTTCATCTGTGGCATCATGAAATGATAAAGTTACGTTGCACTGCTTTGTCAAGCCTGTGGCTCAGTACATCCGATTTCGACAAGCATATTTTGGGGTGCTTTCCCTAGCCTTTAACTGTCCCCAGTCTACCTACAAGGCAGCAGGTTTGTGCGTCACTTCGTCTGGTCCCTCTCCCTTGACCTGTCCGACATGGGTGACCCTACCAGTAGCTGTGCTACCGTCGGCATAGCTCTTGGGGTCATTGGAACGCGGAAGCCCCTCTACCTCGTCAAGGTGGACGCACGGCAGAGGGGCATCCGATTTCGACAAGCATGTATTTGGGGTGCTTTCCCTAGCCTTTGACTGTCCCCAGTCTACCTACAAGGCAGCAGGTTTGTGTGTCTCTTCGTCTGGTCCCTCTCCCTTGACCTGTCCGACATGGATGGCCCTACCAGTAGCTGTGCTACCGTTGGCATAGCTCTTGGGGTCATTGGGACGCACAAGCCCCTCTACCTCGTCACGGTGGACACACAGCAGAGGGGCATTTTAATTTAGTTTTGCAGAAAGGTGAAGGGGATTATGCAGTCCTAATGTTTTAACTTTTTGTTTTTACAACACCGACCACTAGCAGACATAAATTAGTAGTGACATTCCTATCTCCAAAAATTATCTACCCTGGCACTGGTTAACCGTCTAAAAAATATTCAAACCGTGAATAACTGGATGAATACTAATCTACACGACTACATGATGCATGGAAAATGTAAGCTCAGTTAATAGTAACAAACTTTTGTGTGCAGTGCAAATAATAATGTCCAGGGTAAATCAGTTACATTATATTATTAGCAATTTTCTTACATTTAGATAAACCATGCCCGATGAAAACTACGCCATTTTGCTTGCACGCGACGGAAGTCGGCATGGCGTGTTCGCTGCAAAATTGAATCATCATAACTAAAGCAAACGTAGCTATGTATTTATTCAACTACAGAATAATAATAAACGTTATTTACTACAGTTAATATAAGTAACTTCAAAACAGAACTAGAAAGCAGAGAAACATCAGATTATATTGGTACAGTCTAACATCAACATCACCTGTCTTGCCGCTCCCTATTCGGTATTCAAGATCATGGAACCACTCCCCGTATCTCTACAATTCACCATATTGATTTGCACTGGAGCGAGCTGGTCCATAAGAATTTCACAGCGGTATTTCAGAATCTTTAGCAAACAAACACATCCTGAAAACTAGGAGGTCGTTGAGAGTATTCGGCTACAATAGCTACTTACATGCAAATAAACATTATCACACACGTCAGAAATATTTATTATACACATAACACCATGGTATATATGATCATCTATCTGGGCAAAGATGTTTATGCATGGGGGTGCATCAGTCAGCAAGCAGCCAGTCGAATGTCTCGTCTGGGACACCATCTGTCCCGAAAGAACTGGTGTAGTCCGTCTGACGTTGTCATAGGAGTCTACTACCTGGTGCTATCTTCTTTCTTCATATATCCTCCATCTGCAACCTTATAATACACCTACTCCCTATTTCAGTGTAATGGTTCTAATTTAACTTGGGACAACCCTCCTCAATATCATAACTCAACAATTAATTAATTACTTAATCCATTAATTAATTAATTAATTAATTAATTAATTATTTAAATCCTAATTCATTAATAACAGAACAGTATTAATAAATTAAATGACAAAGCAACGCTTTGGGTTTGGGATCTCTGTCCCTGCACAGATAGAACCTCTCTTGATGATCCTTTAACCTTGAAGGCCATGTTGGCACAGGTCTATCCCTTATTGGTGCCAATCCACCCCTGTTGTCTTTCCCCCAGATTAGCTGTGGATAAAGAGCTAACGGCTTCCATGGCTTGTTAGGCCACGTTATCCCATTTAGCACCTGGCACTCATCCCATAAATCCCCCTTGTCTCCCTGTAAGTGTAGCAAATCATTCTTCTGTAACACCCTCCCCCCCCCCCCCATTAGCTATGTCCCCACTAACAGGATCGGGTTTACAAAGAGGAGTAGAACATTCATTAAACGTCTCGTTCGAATCTTGGTTCGGTACATACACGAATGCCCTCGGTTACGACGCGTTGTCTCATCACCGGTCGGTCTCTCCAATTCAGCAGGTAGTAATAGCATCGCAAGTCCACATGCCATAAATAACTTATCAGAATCATTGTAACTACAAACTACTCATATATAGAAAGAGTAACAGCACTGTTATCTTAACACAGCACTAATTCACCGCACGTCCATATAGAAATCACACAATGCCTTGGTTCCTTAAAATAGCACAGCTTCCTCTAGCTAAGCATATCACGCACTACTAGCTATCAAAAAGCATTTGACACATCAATAGCTAGTTAAAGCATACATCACATTATTAACTAGCCACAGCACAGATCACATTACTAGTCGACTAAAACATATAACATAGCCCTAACTAAGTAAAGCATATATCACATTGCTAGATAACTACAGCATATCACATTGCTAGATAACTACAGCATATATCATATTGCTAACTGGCTACCGCCTATAACACATCACTAGATCGCTACGGAATCAATCACAATATTATCTAGATATTCAGTCAATAAACGAATGGGTCAACACACCTGTTAAGCATTTAGTTAATATATTAACAAAAGTACACTCATAAATAGCAGTGACACTCTTCTAGCAATTATATAGCTTTAACAAATAAATGAGAATATTAGCTACACACCAAGAATATGTTTATTTCCCTATACAACGCATGCTTAAGGACGTATAAGTGATCTACACACGCACAGTGTGCTTGCTGGAAAACACCTGTAGTTAAACATTGGGCTTCGGGCCTAGTTTCGGCCGATCAATAAAACTAATTAATTATTCACGAGATCGGACGGAAAACTTCGCGTGCCAGTAAATGTTTTTTAACGGAGTGCGGTGCATTTAGAACAAATTCTAACTACTTATTTCCATTAACTTATGTCTTAAGACACGGCAACTATCAGCTGTATCGCTGTCGGGCGCTGGCACGCCTTGGAGACACAAATTCAACAGGTCTGACATTGAGACCGTCTTGGTCGGCTGGAGGTTGGCGACTGACTAAACTAAGCCACCTAGTGGAGTTTCGAAGTCCACTCGACCCACGAATTCCGACTGTCTCACTGAGACCACTAAATTCCCGAGAAACACCATTTACGAGATGGCCTACGTGACAAGGGACATCACGTAAACACACCCGATCATTTCTCTCTGCGTTTCTAGAAACGTCCAGAATATACTAATTTAGACGGGGTCTCCCGGGATATTATTAGCATGAATGGGAGACCACTCGCTTAGCGCCTGGCGCAATGATAGGAAATTCCCCAGGTGAAGACATGTGCTCTGATTCATTTCGTCACAGTTTGTTATTTGCATCCTCAAGATCCAGTGCTGTTGTAATTGTTTCCTGTCTTTTCTGGAACACCTCATAAATATTGACCATGTTTATTTCCTTGGCCGGTAACTCCCCAGCCCTCTTGGGGGTAGGTTTTCCCTTTCCAAGAACGTACGCAACTTAACAGAAACAATGTGTTTAAGCACCTTGTCAAATGTATTCTGCAATGTGATAATCCTATAGCCTTTAAATTTTGAATGATTCTTGTCTTGCTTGGGTAGTGGAATTGAATAAATGTGTACCCACTCTTGTGGCACTAATGCTGTGCTAATGCTATGTTTAAAACAAATCGCCATCTCCTCCACATCTCCATCGCTCATATCTTTCATATGGGAGTGTCTGACTCCATCAGATCCCCGCGAAGTAGATATATTTCATCGTTTTCAATTTATTCTTTATGTCTTCTACTTGTACGACATCCTCATAGCCGCCGTCCTTGATGAAAACTGCTAGTTGCTCTCCAACAACCTCTCTGCTGTCCCCATCGTTATGATCAGTCTGTGTCATAAATTTCTCCAGGAAAGCTTCTCCTTTTTCCTTCCCCGCCATCATTGGCATACCGTTGCCATTGTGGTAGGCTGATGTTTTTTCTACGCATTTGTCTGTGTAGTGTCCTGAATCTACCCAAAGACTTATCACCTCCCAGCTCACTCATGAAGTTATCTCATTTAGCTTTCTTGGAAACTGCTGCACATAGCTTGAACTCCTCAACTTTCTCATTTTCACCTTTTCCACCATCTCCAGTTCTTGTATGTATTACGATGTCTTTCATAATTTCTGTCGGTGATTAGTTGTCGCTCTCTTAGACTTCCACACAGTCAGTTTTCTTTCAATCATATTGCAGATCCTTGTGGCAATCCCGGGGTCCGTGTACAGTTCAAAAAGCAATGGCAAACTACCGAACGTAAAATTGCCTAGTAACTGACAAGCAGCCAATAAATGCTAGAGTCGATTGCAACATCCTATAAAGGACATGCAAGTATTAAGTAACTTTGTATCGCCCTACATGTTTCCACGCCTGCTAACAGCAGCATTTACTGAAAAAACAAACATCTTTAAACATTTATTCGGATAGTAGAACGAATTGTGATTAATAGTATCGACAGTGCAGTGGTTAGCATTCTCGCCTGCCTCCACCGTGGTAATGTTTTCATGTGTTCGAATCCCAATCGAAGCTGGGAATTCTGTCACTAACCTGCACTCCCAGTTGACCCAGCCTAAAATTGGGAGATAAAGGTTGCCGGTGTGCTATTTATCGCATCGTCCATCAAGAGCCGATAGGTATGGGCCAAGCAATATATACCCATTACACCTCACGACATGAAAAAGAGATATTTTACGTTATTCTGCAAAATCAGTGTCATCTTTTATTGAACATTTACAAAATAGTAAAATACATTCTTATTGTTTGAAGATATAAAACAAGTAGGAGATAACAACAAATCGTGAATTTACAGAATACTTGTAACATGACTAGTTACATTTGAAACGGTTTGAAAGGATTGCTTCATAAGATAAAGGAAAATACTCTTACTGGAAATAAATCGTTATAATAACCAAGTTAGACGAAAACTAACGAATGAGAAAATCTCACAATTACGGTTACCCCTAAGAGACAGTATACACTCACAAGTAAGGGACCCACTTACATGCATACGGAGTGTTGATCATGCGGTGCTGGACGTATTTGTATAGACCAGCCTGCCCTCGTTGGGTGATGTCATTACGTCGGTCGCCTTTGCTTCCCAAGGCAATTCAATGTAGTAATTTTAGGCGGAGTGGGTCTGGATACTCAAGTAAACAATAACACACACACACACACACACACACAAACACACACACCTCGATGCGAATTTGACCCCTGAACACTGGGCGGGCAGGCCAGTGTCTAGCCACTAGGCTACAGCGGGTCCCTAAAAAAATATACAAGGTAAAGGGCGTTTTCTTTTTACATGCCTTAACGGTTTCAGTGTCGAAGGACAAGATATCGTCAAATATGACCTCCCATTTTGGACAGAGGGATGATATATCGCCATACTGTGGTCATCGTGTTATTTATTTTGCTTTGTGGCATATCCGCAATTTCGGTGCTCAGTGAATGGAAATTTAAATTATACTTGTTCATTTGATCGCGTACTATGTTTGGTCCAAACCTTTTGTGTATTTGACACTGAATCACTTAAAGGTTAAGGGCTATTGGGTTTATTATGGTTCTAGACGAATATTATTATTATTAATGTTATAGACCTATCAACACTCCAAGGGTGTGTGCTCAATGTCACGTCCGCCGCCTGTCCTGTACTTCCAACGAGATTTCCTGGTACCAATACAAGGCTGGGTTCTAAAACATTCACATCGAATCTAAGACATAACGGGGAAATATGTTTTTTGTTTGTTTTTGAAGTGAATCATTTACTACCACAAACAAACACATACACACACGCACTCACACACACACGTGTGTGTGCGTATGTGTGTGTGTGTGTCTGAGTGTGTGTTTGGACATGGTGTGAGCAGAGATGTTTGGAAAAGCATCGTTACAACTAAGGGATATGAGGAAATCGAATGCAGAGAAATACAGAGGGGAGGGAGAAGGGAAGCGCTGCTAGATGAGTGAATAAAGTGACATGGAAAGAGGACACCTGTGGAATTTATCAAAGACATGCGACATGATTACGTGCTCCACCTATAATTGACCAAGATATCACAAAGAAAATGACGTCGCATTCGTTGGTTTGTAGTATGTGGGCGACCTTAGTCTGGTCATATAAATAGACGATGACAGACGTGGACTACCATAGCCAGCCGCCTGCTGTGTTTGAACACGGTAGTCTTCGATTATTGGTACTATTCTTTTGAACAGTTGCCAGCAAATACCAGCCAAAATGTCGGTAAGTAAAGTAAATGGAAGGGTACATTGTTTTAGCAAAGTATAATATTAGTATTACATGTTTATAGTTAGTATTAAATATAGAATTATAGAGATAGTTTATGTTTAAGAGTAGTGGTAATAAAATCATGGATTCTTTGTCAGGCCGGAGCCCGACTGTATTTAATTTTCGAGTGTATTTTTTTGTATTTCGGAGACCCCATAGATAGGGGACTTGACCGGTGCTCTGGAGTTCAAGCTCTGCCGGACACGTAGACATGGCTGCTCTGCGGAGAGAGGCTGACAGTGTAGTCGATGGTCTTGCCTTGTAACCCAGTTTCTTAGAGTCACTTTACACACTTAAGATAGTGAATGCCCGTGGGTTACAAAAGGGGCGGGGGAGGGGGGGGGGGGAGACCAACTGGAAGCATAGAAAACTGTGACCTACTATACTAATATAATATACTATTATTACTATGCATAATAAATCAATATTAATAATTAACATATATCGTAAGAAGCGACGTAGACAACTTGGGCTGATAAATCCAACAAATCTACGCTCTGTGGCGAAGTGGTCAAGTCGTTTGACTCGTGTTCCGAAGGTTGTTGGTTCGACTCCGGGAGCGCCCTTCGGTTTACGAGTTAAATGTTTCGGAGACTCCTGTGGGTCGTCGCTAAAAGCTACGGAGTTCGTGCTTTGCACGACGCTTTCCGTGCTACGGAAAGAGACCGAGCCATATGGGATAAAACCCGGTGCAATGAAGTCGACCCTGTCGACTTTTAAGCGACTTTTTTTAAAATCTACAAACAAGGAAGGGCTTGGCGACGGTTGAGGGCCTATCCTATGGGCTATGGTCCATTGGTGGATGAAAGGCAGAAGAAGACAATGAAAAACAAGACAGATACTGAGATACACAGAAAATACAGTAGTGCCTCGATTTAACAGATTCTTGTGTAATATATTGTGGGTTCAATGGGCAAATAATAATACTATAATTTAACATAAGTAAAAGCCATACCAAGACAAATGATGCTGTGGTAATGTGGTACTGAGACATTCTGTCACTATTGGAATCCTCTCCACTGTTAGAAGCTAGGGTAGTACCATAGCCAGCATTCTTGTCTACTAGCAAGACACTTGCTTGCCACAGTGGCAGTCAGGGGTTCGATCCACACTGGGGTGGCTAACATGTTCTAAAATTGGCCTGGGCTCCCAGGCTGACCCCATCTATAATTGGTACCAGGAAATGTCTTGGGAAGTAAAAGTGACCGACGTGATACCGACCACATCAGCCACTAGTGCTGGTTGGTCTGTAAACATATCCGTCTAGCAACATATGCCACGTGCACTTTAAGATGTGTACAAGGAGATTTTACCATTTAGAGATATGCTAAGCAGGACTGCTTTTCTAAAGGCATTGTCCAATGAACACAAATTGTATATTGGCCTTCCACTTCTACATGACAGTTTGTTTTAGCTCAGCAGGTTGTATTATAATCAGTTCTGCTGTTCAGATGTTGAACAACACTGATGATATAGAGAGGCCTGAAGATGGCCAGGACAACATTGCAGTGGTTCTGAAGTCTGCATTCCCCAGCGGAACACCACTGTACTCTCCCCTCAACAAGGCTGCGTTCCCTTTGGAACACCACTGTACTCTCCCCTCAACATAGCTGCAATCCCCATTGGAACACCACTGTACTCTCTACTCAACATAGCTGCAATCCCCATTGGAACACCACTGTACTCTCTACTCAACATAGCTGCAATCCTGGTGGAGTCTCTGTGGTTACACAGCCTGCCTTGTGTTCAGAAGTTTGTGGGTTCAATTCTGGTCTACAACATTCTGTTTAGGAGTGCAATTTTCTTGGAGAATCATGGGGGTCATTACTGGAGCTGTGGGGTTTGTGCTTTGTATGACATGTTTGCCAGGGCACCCTGCAAAAAGAGACTGAGCCATATGGAATAAAACCTGGTACAATGAAGTAATTCCTCTTGCCTTTTAGACTGTTTAGCTGCGACAGAGTTTACCAGCAATGATATAACATCACAGTGCTTCAAACATTGATTAAGATCTACAAAGCCAGCACGGTTATAGGCATCTTTGAGATTTATTGTCACAGTGACTTCTTGTCTGTTTTGAAATCCCTTGTATATGTCATATACAGATGCAACAGTACTACCCCATGTTGCCTTTAATGACTTGTAGCTGAAAATAATGCCTTGGAGCTTTCATGTACATTAGAGATTTGACATCTCTTTCTTAGCCACTGTTTTTCCCCAGTAACATTCTGCAGAGTGATGATTCTTTTCTATAACTGTTAAGTTGTGAAGAATGTCTTTCAGGTTTTCTTATTATGTATTTTTACAATATGTGTCCTGCCATCTGGTGTTGATGTCCATGCATTTCCACAAATGTCGATCCTTTGTGTTCTGAATCAAGTCTACTGATGATATTCCTTGATGACACCATCTCAGTCCATCCAGTATAATGTCTTTTGATCAGCCTCTGCCTGTTCTACAGCTTAGATTTAAATCAGGGGTGGCCAACAGAAGGCCCGCGGGCCGCATGCGGCCCACCGGTAGTCATATTGATGCCCGCGGAGTGGGAAACGATGTTGTGGTCGAAGCTGTAGCACGCTTGCTTGTTTACTTTAATTTAACACAAAAAATTAGGTGCCGGCAGGACCCGGCAGGAAATATTATTTCTGAAATTTGGCCCGCCTGCTGAAAAGGTTGGCCACCCCTGATTTAAATATTTTAAAGAAGAAGAAATATTTTTTTTTAATATTGTCCTTAATAATCATCTATGCAATTATGGGATATATCTGATTTCTTTGATGTAAAGAAGATCTTAAACACAGAACCCACAATGTGTTGCACAATTTATTGCCTGACAAATTTTGCTGCATGTCATCAAGTGTATACTGCAGATTTATATATCGTATGAAGTGAATACAAAAAATATGCACAGACAAATCAGTGAGCTTACAGAAAGAAAAATAAGAATAAATACAGGGTGTTTGAAATCAAAAACAGGAAAGATATTATTAGAGGAAGGTGCTATAATAAAGAGGTGGAATGAGTATATAAGAGAATTATATGATGGAGAAAGGGAAGAATTAACAGAAGATAGTAACTTAGAAGGTCCACCTATTCTGAAAGAAGAAGTCGCTGACGCTATGAAACGTATGAAGAAAGGAAAAACTGCTGGGCCAGATGAAATCACAATAGAAGAATTAGAAGTATTGGGAGAATTTGGAGTAGATATATTAACCAAAATGTTGAATGATATTTACAGCAGTGGATATTTACCCAGTGATATGCTGAGATCTGTATTTATAGCTATACCAAAAAGACCAGTAGCAATTAATAGTGAAGATTTTCGTACAATTAACCTTATAAACCATATCACTAAGCTTCTACTCAGAATGATAATGAGAAGAACCAAAAAGAAAATAAAAATGGAAATTAGTGAAGAACAGTGGATTTGTGGAAGGGAAGGGCACAAACAATGCAATTTATACATTACGGACACTAATATAAAGGTCAATAGAGAAACAGAGAGACATATATTTGTGCTTCATAGATTATACTAAGGGATTTGATAAAGTAAAACATGATGAACTGATTAAAATGTTGGAAGATATCAACATTGATGGAAAAGATTTAAGAATAACAAAGAATGTTTACTGGAACTAAATAGCAGCAATTAAAATGGGAAATAAAGAGGGTAGTTACGAACAGATAAAGCTAGGAGTACGACAAGGGTGTGTCTTGTCACCAGATCTTTTCTCCCTGTATAGCGAAGTAATAATGAGAGAAATCAAAGAGATGCCAGGAATACTAGTTGGAGGTTATAATATAAATAATATACGCTATGCAGATGACACAGTATTGGTGGTGGACAATTCAACAGACCTACAACAATTATTAGATGTTGTAGTAACAGAGAGTGCAAGGAAAGGACTCTCCTTGAATATCAAGAAAACAGTAACAATGGTAATATCAAAGAAAATGGCGACACCAAAATGTGACATAGAAATAGAAGGGAAAATCCTTAACCAATTGGATAATTTTAGATACCTAGGGGCATTTATAACATCAGATGGAAGATGTACAACAGAGATTAGGAGCAGAATAGGGCAGGCAAAAGCCGCATTTCAGAAAATGAAGAGTATCTTATGCAATAAGTCGCTATCACTAAATGTAAGAAAGAGAGTGCTGAAATGCTATGTAGAACCAGTTTTGCTGTATGGCAGTGAATCTTGGAATGTAAATGAACAAATTAAGAAGAAATTAGAAGCAACAGAGATGTGGCTCCTGAGACGAATGTTGCAAATTCCTTGGTCTGCCAGAGTAACTAACGACGACTGCCTGAAACAGGCTAATGAAACTAGAACATTATATACAACAATAAGACAGAGACAAACATCTTTCTTCGGTCACGTGATGAGAAGAGAGGCATTGGAGAACATCGTAACAACTGGAAAGATTGAGGGGAAGAGAGGCAGAGGCAGACCAAGAGAAATTATGCTGGATGGATTGAGATGGTGGCATGGAGGAATATCAGCAGCAGAGTTGATCCAGAAAACCAAAGACCGAGATCTATGGAGAGCCATGAACGCCTACGCCAGCCGGCACAGCACTTGATGATGATGATGATGATGAAGTGAATAACGAATAATACTTAAGTTGAAACAATTAAAACACATTGTTGTCACAGATATTGTTTGAGTGTGGAACATCTGTTATCCCCACAGCAATTTCAAATCTAACATAAACTCTTTTTGTTTGCACAAAACCATCTGGAACCACCTATTGCTAAATGCTTCACTACATTGGAGCAAATGTTTATTGTTTGTTGATACAGTATACAAAACACTTTTTCTTTGTTCATGCTATGCCAATATTTTAATTGTTTCAGCTTAAGTATTGTTTATTTATTCTCTTCTTATGATATATAATTCTGCAGTATACACCAGATAAGATGCAGTGAAATATGCCAGGCAGTAAATCATGCAGCATATTGTTTGTCACTTCTGTGTTTACATTCATTGCTAATGAGTCACTATATTTGCATAGTCATTTATTTCAGTGCCCATATTTTAATTGGTTTAGCTTAAGGATTATTAACTTCATATAATTTATAACTCTGCCATATGTGCCTATTGAGAAGCAGTGAAATATGCCAGGCAATAAATCATGCAATAAATTGTTTGTGGTTTCTATGTTTAAATTCACTAAGGGAATACATTGTTTTGAATTTCAATAAAGAAGAACTTAATAATATTAATATGTCATTTATCTCTCAGAGTATGCTACAGGTCATAATTTATCCACAGATCGCTACTCCTCACCTGAAACCACTTCCACAACCGCTGTCTGATGGAAAAGAAATTATTGTGCAGGGTCAAATTCACCCTAATGCCAACAGGTATGTGTTATTCCTTCCAGTATTATCATTGTTGTTTTAGTGATTGGTATTAATAACTAAAAAAAAAAAACTATTATTGTTATTGTTAGTAGCAGTGGCAGCAGTATTAGTAGCAGCAGCAGTAGCAGTAACTGTAGTAGTAGTAATAGCAATCGTAGTAGCAGTCAGAGTAGTAGTAGTAGTAGTAGTAGTAGTAGTAGTAGTAGTAGTAGTAGTAGTAGTAGAAGCAGCAACAGTAGCAGCAGCAGCAGTAGTAGTAGTTGTAGTAGCAGTAGCATAAGTAGTACTTGTAGTAGTAATAGTAGTAGTAGCAGCAGCAGTGGTTGTGGCAGCAGTAGTAGTAGTAGCAACAGCAGTAGTAGCAACAGCAGTAGTAGTAGCAACAGAAGTATTGGCAGCAGTACTAGTAGAAGTAACAGCAGTAGTAGTAACAGCAGTAGCAGTAACAGCAGTAGTAGTAGCAGCAGTAGTGGTAACAGCAGTAGTAGTAGCAACAGCAGTTTCAGCAACAGCAGTAGTAGTTGCAGCAGTATTAGCAGCAGTAGTAGTAGCTGCAATATTAGCAACAGTAGTAGCAGCAGTAGTAGTAGCAGTAGGAACAGCAGTAATAGTGTTAGCAGCAGTAACAGCAGCAGGAGTATGAGCAGTAGGAATGTGAAGTGTAAGAATTTCACATGTTCTAAGTCAAAAGCTTACATTAAAGAGGAGATCAGTTCCTTTTCTGTCTGTCATTTAACTGTCATAAACTGTCATTTACTGCCAATATAGTACCTTGCGGTGTATGGCAGGAGGGTGGGGGGGGGGGGGTTGTCTTTGAGCCTGAGGAATTAAGGCCACCTGGCTAGTGCATTCGCTGCGAACTGTGCAGATTAGAAGTTTCTTTTTGCCCCCGACAGAAAAAATGCACCTTACCAAGGATCCAAACTCAGCCAGCTGCTCCTTTTCATGCAGTCTTTTTTACACAGATAATTCCCAGAAAATTCCTTAAAATTATCTGGTACAGTGTTACAAGGCTTGTTCCACTCAAACTCATGCCGATTAGAAAAATATTCCTTCAAATGCTGGTTATTGAACTCGAACTAATTTCTTTGTGACCAGGCTCACTTACCACTATAACAGCATGGCTCTGAAATTAATGTTACCGCTTTAATTCTGCACAAGAATTGTATATTAATTTTATCTTAAAAGGACATTGCAATCATGGCATCTTTTTAGCATATATACCAGCAGTTGACATTACTTTGTGTCCTGGAAATGTGTAAGCTGTATCCCTTGTTAAGCAGTGTGTGTGTGTGTGTGGGTGGGTATGTGGGTGGGTGGGAGGGAGGGAGCATATTTTTAAATATATGGTATGCTGAGGTAGCGGATTCAACCACCACACTGGTCGGTTGGACTAAAATGTTGAATTCTTGCCCTTGATTTAGGGACGTACATTACAAGTATCTCAGAAGTCGGAGTAGGTTCGCCTGATGGCTAGGAACACTGTTAATAGGGAAAGCTAATCCATACGCAGAAATCAGTCTAGTTTACTAGTAGTAGTAGCACGTGTATGGACTACATTTGGATTCAAAGCTAGCAAACCCACAAAATATAAATACACAAAAATAAGTACCTCAGAAGTCGGAGTGGGTTCACCCAATCTCGAGGGACACTGTTAATAGGGAAAGCTAATTCACACGCAAAAATCAATTCAGTGCACTATAAAGTAGTAGCATGTGTATGGACTATACTTGTATTCAAAGCAAACAAACGCCAAAAAATAAATACATAACTTTTACTGCCTTCAGTGAACATCTAATGGCAGTGGAAGTGTTTAAAAAACAAAGTTTAAACGGATTAAAAGATAAGATGATTAACTTCTTTTCACAGCATTTTATTCCTTATTGCTCAACCTTTCTCCATAGAGCATTTAACTGCCTGCCCATAGCGTCGCACAGATAAGGGATCTCAGAAAAATTGTCCCCGAGGATCAGTTGACAGGGTCTGAAATAAACCCCTCTGAGACAGAGGCAGACAGCTTAACCACTATGCCTTGGATAAGGCTGAGTGGTGGGGTGACTTTATTGTTTATGAGGAAAATTCAAAGACTAATGTGGATGGAATAAAAATAGATGAAGCAGTCTTGCAGGAAACAAATGATAACCATAAATTGATTAGAGAGTTCAGAAGTATACAGTTAAGGTGTTTTAAGCATGTTGTGAGAAAAAGTACACTTTAATTTAGTTACAACTAGCAGGCTTGATGGGAAAAGAACAACCGAGACAAGAATACATACCTGATCATAGACTCTGGTGTGAGATGCTGAACTATGACCTCCCATATGGCACAATCAAGACAAGAGTACAGACCAGATCATAGACTGGTGTGAGATGCTGAACTATGACCTCCCATATGGCACAATCAAGACAAGAGTACAGACCAGATCATAGACTGGTGTGAGATGCTGAACTATGACCTCCCATATGGCACAATCAAGACAAGAGTACAGACCTGATCATAGACTCTGGTGTGAGATGCTGAACTATGACCTCCCATATGGCACAATCAAGACAAGAGTACAGACCAGATCATAGACTGGTGTGAGATGCTGAACTATGACCTCCCATATGGCACAATCAAGGCAAGAGTACAGACCAGATCATAGACTGGTGTGAGATGCTGAACTATGACCTCCCATATGGCACAATCAAGGCAAGAGTACAGACCAGATCATAGACTGGTGTGAGATGCTGAACTATGACCTCCCATATGGCACAATCAAGACAAGAGTACAGACCAGATCATAGACTCTGGTGTGAGATGCTGAACTATGACCTCCCATATGGCACAATCAAGACAAGAGTACAGACCTGATCATAGACTCTGGTGTGAGATGGTGAACTATGTCTGCCCACATCTGTCAACTTGGCACATGATAGTGCTGATGACTGAAGACCTATACATCTTTTCTCCTTTCACTAATGTTTCATTTAATGTGTAGTAAATGTTTCTTTAATTCACAGATTCACCATTAGCTTTTGCGCAGGGAACGATCTTAATCATGAAACACCATGTACTTTTGATGCACGATTTGGTGAGAATGCGGTTATCAGAAATCACTTTCATGGCAATTGGGGGCCTGAAGACAGATCAAATGGTTTTCCTTTCAAGAAAGGTGAAAATGTCGAAGTCAAGATTGTTGTGAAGTCTGATGAGTATCAGGTATGAATATCATATGGATATTGTGTTAAACTGTGATGAGAAACTTAGGACAATGAATAGAATAGAATGACTGACTGGAACCTTGCCGACTTGATAGACGATAGTTTGTAAAATGGAGTTATACCTCTTCATAGCACAAAGCTTTAGCTGAATTTGGAAAGCATGTGTTGCCCATGGAGAATTATCCCTATCTCGGCCTGCCTAGCTTACACCAGAGGGAAGGTAATACCAATGTGTCTGGAACAAGACAAGCTGCGGAAGCTGCTGGATCAGCAAAGCAATGCTCTAAACTGTCCGCCTGTCAGGGCTTCGATCCTATACCAGTTGTCGACCAAGGCTTAGGGCCCGGTCTGCCCTGCCATGACATTTAGTATTTATGTTGCATTTCCTCATACTAGGGTATGGGTTGCACACTCCTAATTGCACTCCTCCACCCGAAGCCATTGGCACAATGTTGGTTGTCGGATTTGGTGTGCGCCACCCAACACTTTGAGCTAAAAGAAAGCAGGTGGTATCGTCTACTGTGATATGGTAGCTCAGTCGTACGAGAGAATAGAACGATATAAGTGTTATTTTGTATTATGTCCTGTTATGTCGAATGACGTCACACCACATTGGGCATTCCCATGCAGGTTAAGGCTTTTGATTCCGCAGCCATCACAAAGTATTTCTGCTCAGGGTTCTCATGAGGACATTGTTATTTTTTGTTTTTGTTTTTTTCTTTGCGCTCGCTCGCTTTGAATCCAAACGTAGTCCATACACACTATTTATAGTAGTGATGGACTGAATTTTGCTTGTGGATTAGCTTTCCCTATTAACAGTGTCTCTCACCATCAGGCGAACCCACTCCGACTTCAGAGGTAAGGACTTGGTTATGACCTCTCTTGACCTTGAAGACTGCAATAACATGCTTGACTAGGCTTCACTCCCAAGTAATCTAGTCAGGATAGCATCAAAGTCTCATCAGTTTGTACAGTTAGTTGCATCAAAATTTCATCATTTTATACAGTTATTTGAATGTTTTTACAGAATGTTGCAAGTACCAGTTGCACTTGTTGGCTGTTTGTGATTTTCTATGCAAGTTTACATTTAGTAATTCAGTAGTCTCGTCAGCAACCACCACAAATATGTTTATTAATTTGAAGAATGTTTCATTAAGTTAAGGAATCTTGTAATTCCTCTTTTAACATTCCTCACATCCTCGTGATTATCATTATATTTTTGCCGGCTTCATGGCAAAGGTGTTATGGATGCAGTTCATAATCTCGCGTACCAGCGTTCGAAACACAGCTGTGGGCGATTTAACAGCAGACCACCTTGCATTGGTATTTAACGTAATGGTATGGGTGCTGGTCATTCAGAAAGCAATGGCAAACTACTGAATGTAAACACAGAAAAGATCACAACAGCAAAGAATGCTGGTGTTGACTGCGATGTCCTGTAAAGGATATGCAGGTAACTTAACTTATTATGATTTTGGTATATGCATAAACTAATTTTAACTATTTTAGTAGATATTAAAAACTGTAAAATCACTGTCATTGAATATCAGAAAAAGAACACTGAAAGGTTATATAGTATCTAGTTTACTGTATGGCAGTAAATGTCGGAATGTGAACAAAATATTAGGAAGAGCTCGGAGGCATCAGAGATAAATATCACAAATAACTTGGGTTCCAATTTGTTATTGCAATAGCAGAATCATACCAGTATTATTCCAGAAGTCTCTTTGTGTTTTGATAGGCAAAAAGAAAACGAAAAGAAAAGAAGAAGAACAATAACAACAGCAAGAACTGCAACAGCAACAAAGAAATGATGAATTAGAAGAGGAGGGGGGAGGGAAGGAGGAAGAAGAAGCAAAAAGAGGAGGAGGAGGAGGAGAAAAAGGCTGAAGATGATAAAGACATGGACAAAGACTAAGATGAAAAGGCTGTTAAAATTCAGGATATGAAGGACTTGTTAACATGTTTTACTTCCCTAAACAGAAAATGACACTTATGTACGCACAGTTTCATGTAAAAGAATACACTTATTTAAATAAAATTTAACTTACTCAGTTAGTTAGTTAGTTGCGGTTCCAACTTCACGGCAACGGGTTGTCCCCATTATGCTTCGTTCCTGTGCCAGTGAATATCGCACAAAATGCTCCTCAATGCCCAATATGAACAATGGAACAGACAGGAGTCTCAACAAGCCAATAGCCCTCACAGGTACACTGTATAATGCCGTTGCCAGAATGCCAACACAATAGTCCTCCACGAAAAGTACAGTTCATTGTCGATGGAATCAGCAGTCACCAGAAAGACTTCATTGACCCGGGTTTTATCCCATATGGATCGGTCTCTTTCCGCAGGGCGACCTGCCGAAAGCACCGCACAAAGCACTGACTCAGTGCCGAAGAATAAAACGAGGGCTATTCCAAAATCAACATCCGATTGCCTGGTAAAAATAAACCAGTTGCCACAGCAACACCATTCATTGCTTGCATCATTGAGTAGTTTTTTAGCTCACGACACACCAACTTGCAGTCGCATGTCTTCAGTGGTTCACGAATCGTGAACAAATAAATATGGACACTGCTAATTCTCTTCCCGCCAGCTGTGAAATTCGTGTTGTTATTAATTTTCTTCAAGCAGAAGGTTAGAATGTGGCCGAGATTCGTAGTCGATTGTGTCATGTGTACGGTGATAACGTTATGAGTGAACCCATGTCTTGTCCTCAGTCACTGTTCTATCGAGAAATGCATTCCCCTTTTCCCAGTAGCGCAGAAGGAATGTCAAAGCTGAGTCCATTCTTTGAGCTTTGTGAACGTCAGTCGGTTGCTTTGGTACCCACCATGAATAGAATTTGTGGTAACCTAACCTCTCTGTGACAATTCAAAACAGACTAGTCCTAGAAATGTGTGGAAATTCTGTAGAAAGATCTGAAATTGTGAAACTGCGCTTTTCCACTAGGACTTAGTGCCATGTTGCGTCGGAGGCAAGAGTAAATGATTTAGAAGTAGACATGAAAATTGTGGCAGGTGGAACAAAGAGAGTTAAACCGAGAGGCGCATGAATACAAATGTTGCTATGTGACGTCACAGGGGACTACATTACCACAGAGAGAGAAGTTTGAAAACATGGATGAAGGGCGCACAAAATGACAACACCTGTACATTTACATTAATAGCCAACTGAAGAACCTTATAGATATAACATTTGATATTACGACAAGAGGAGGAAAGAACGGCACAATCTGCAGGAAGAAGGAGGTTTGGAAAAAGGACGTGTAGAGCCGAGGAAATAATAAAGTTTATGGCGTCATAATATGTCGGTTCAATGTCAGCTCCAAGTCATAGAATCAGCTGCACGCAGATTTCTGTAAATTATTGTTTAGCAACCAGAAACATCAAATAGTCACGGAACGATAAAGAATAAGAGTTGCATTCGTCATTTATTTCAATAGTCACATGGGATCAAGTTCGACAGCTAAGTTAAAATATTTATTAATTATATTTTGGATAACATGGGATCGGTCCTGTATTGGTCTGGTCGACTGATCACCTGCAATAAAGATTTATTGATGTGGAACATTATCGTTACTGCGATCATTTCAATTCAGTTGGAATTCTGGTTCCCGTTGATCTGCAACAGTGTTTGTGTGAGGACAGCGAGCGTAATGATAACAGTAATGGAAGATACAGGCATTATAGCACTTAGTCGACTGTTTGAATGAGCTCATCTGTCACACATGAATGTCGTCCTTGGCCACCCTCATCATGCATATCTTTACACCAATCTCTGAATTTTCTGAGCCAATCCCTCACAGAACCGTCACTTATAATGTTATCACCATACACACGACACAATCGACGATGAATGTCGGCTGCTTTTCAACCTTCTGCTTGAAGAAAACGAATAACACCGCAAATTTCTCAGCTGGTGGGAAGGGCAATAGTAGTGTCCATGTTTATTCCTTCGCTATTCATGATCCATTTAACACATGCAAGTGTAAGTTGGTATATAGTGAGCTAAAGACTACTGAATGTTGCAAGCAATGAACGGTATTGCTATGGCAACTGGTTTATTTTTAACCAGGCGATTGTAGGTTGATTTTGGAATAGACCTCGTATGTCACCAAATGTAACCTCCCATTTGAACAGAAGGATGATATATCACCACACTAGTGTTATCGTGTTATTTGTTTTGTTTCTAGGTGTGTTATGTAATTTCAATGCTCAGTGAATGTAAATTTACATTACATTACTTGTTCATTTGATAGTGTACCATGTTTAGTCCAAAGCTACTTTTTGTTTGGTACTGAGTCAGTTAATCCACAAATACATCTGTTCTTTTCATTTTCAGTTCTTTGTCAACAAGGCACATTTCTGTAATTTCAAATACCGCATTGGAAAGGAGTTAGCGCGCAATATTTTAATTCAAGGAGATATAACAATCCACAAAGTTGACGTCTCTGGATCTGATGTAAGTTCTGTCATTCACAAACAACACTAATTCTACTCATTTGTGTTTTGACACCTACTTCTGGCAGGTAAGGTGGCGTAGTGGTTAGAGACTCGCTTGCTGGCCTGGTGGTCATGGGTCCGATCTACAGCTGGGCAGATTCAAATTTTTAAAAACATTGATCTGGATTCCAGGTCGACCCCCACCTAAACATGAGTACCAAGAATGTTTTCCAAAGGAAAGGAGGCCAGCGGGATATTGACTACATCACCCGCTGGGTGTCGATGGGACTATACAAATGTGGGTGTAGCACTATATGCACAATGCACTTTCAGATGTGTAAAGAGGTCCTTGTTTTCAAATATAATTTCTCCACTCATATTTATAAAAGTTGTGTGTCTTTACATATACTTCTACTCGCTCAATATCATCATCATCGTTAAGTGCCCTGCCAGCTGGCATTCATGTCTCTCAACATGTGGTCTCTGGTGTTCTGGATCTACTCTGCTGATGATATTCATCCATGCCATCATTTAAATCCATCCAGCATCATTTCTCTTGATCAGCCTCTGCCTCTCTTCCACTAGATCTTTCCAGGGGGAAGTGATGTTCTCCATTGTCTATCTTCTCATCACATGAGCAAAGAAAGCTGTTTGTCTCTTTCTTATTGTTGTATATAGTGTTTGTTTCATTAGCCTCCTTCAGGCAATCGTCGTTAGTTACTCTGGCAGTTCAAGGAATTCGCAACATTCGTCTCAGGAACCACACCTCTGCTAGTGCTTGCCTGTGGTTCCATTAGTCATGGGTTCAATTTCACATCGAAGTGAATTTTCAAAATTGACCTGTACTTCCAGGTTTACCGAGCCTAAAATTCGTACTGGGAAATGCTTCATTCTGCTTCTGCATATGTCTTCCATGACAAATTCCCTTCTTCCATGACTGATTCCTTTCTTCCATGACTAATTCCCAACTTCCATGACTGAGTAGAGTTGAGTTGAGTTAAGAACCGACATCACTGCACTCAGGACATTCCCATACATGCTCAGTCCCTCGTTCAACAGCCAGCGAAGAGTCATACTACTAATCATTCCCACTGCTATCTGATTAAAAGTTCTCCTAGTCTTCCCTCTCAGTTTTGAGATTCTTCCAGAACCCCTGCCGATTCCCCGCAATCTCATTCTTTCCACATATGGGTTCTCGATCTGTTCCTCCGCTTTCTCCACCTGGTCCCACAAACGCACGACCACCTCCCTCTTGTCCATAGGCAAGATACCACTAACAGGTATATTCCCTGCTAGCCTAATGACTAAAATACTAGAAGTAGAGAAGTAGATGGTCAGCTTTACTAGAACATGATTACAAGTAACACATTTTGACGTTGCGGCTAAAGCCGTCAAAAGCACACAGGCAACAAACTCACACAGGCAACAAACTCACACAGGCAACAAACTCACACTGATACAGTCAAAAATATATATATATATATAAGTTACACATCTATAACCTGGTTGTGGTCTGGATACCTGTGTCATGTCATGAAATTCAAATATATCTGTGTGTATAGCGAGAGAGAGAGAGGGAGAGGGGTCTCACAGTAAACTACTCGTAGTGTCATCGCAAGTAATTTCATCATAATTTCACATACACTTTCTATTGTGGATATTTGATACTCACATTTTACATTTGTATATTTTTCAGTCCTCACAACACCATGAAGGGGTAAGTACTGTGAATATTATTATAATACAAAACCACCATTATTAGTATGTGATGCAATGTTCGTTGGTTGTCCCGATTCCTCGCAAATATCTGTGGTATTTTTTTGGGGCGCTCGCTCACTTTGAACTCAAGGGTAGTTCATACGTGCTACTTCTAGTAGGACTGGACTGAATTTTGCGTATGGATTAGCTTTCCCTATTACCAGTGTCCCTTGCCATCAGGTGAACCCACTCCGACTTGAGAGGCACTTGTAATTTACATACCCTAAGTCAAGGATAAGAAATCAACATTTTAGTCCAACTGACCTGTGTAGGGGTTGAACCTCAGCATCAGCATACCAGATATTTAAGAACGTATGTTCTTACCCACTCGGTCATGCTGACCTCCCAGTATGTTAATTCAGTATGTTATGTCCCTAGGGAGCCCTGGAATGGCTAGGACATTTGCCTGCTGACCCATTGGTCATGTGTTCTAATCCACATCGAGGTGGACATTTTAGACAGATTGACCCAGGCTTCCAGGTTGACTTAAAATGGGTACCATAAATGTTTCTGGGAAGTAAACGTGGTCACTGTGATATTGACCACATCACTGATATAGTGTTGATTGATCTACACAAGTATCAGACTAGCACCATATACCCTATATTCTTCAACGTGTGGAAATGGGCCTTTACTTTTTAAATGTTATTTCCATATAGACTAAGTAGGTGTTGAAAGTATTTTGTCACAGCAAGCCCCATTGGTTTCCTGTCATTTGTTGATGCTTATATAGGGTGTATTTTTAATGATTGTGCAGTGTTTGAAAATATTGCCGGTCCAAGTTTTGTATTTACCTTCTGTAAAGTTCATGCAACATAATGGGTACAGAACTTGGACCGGCAATATTTTCAAACACTGCACAGGCATTAACAATACACCCTGTATCATGTTTCTATTGTCTCTATGTTTTAGCATTCTAAGACTTAGTTTCCTGTGTCAGTAAAGTGTAAGTTTATATTTTGTATTATCAAATAAAAGGCATGCATTCACTCATAACTGACATGTCTTATTTGATTATAGAGAAGTAATCACCAAAATGTGTCTTCATTTCATCTTGCCCTAAGAAGACAGCAGTTGGTAAATAACAAAGAACTATTTAATAATGTGTTTATTTTCTGGGAACTGCGTGGGAATTATAGCTGGTGAGTAAGTGAACTAACCACCACACCTTATGGCCTAGAATATGTGAAGGCTTAATACTTAAAATCCCCAATTGCAGTATATGTCATAATCATCCTATGCTGTGCCGATATGCATGGAGGGTCATGGTTCGAGATCTCACACATTGGATCGGGTCTGTGTTCTTGATCCAATTCTGCCATGTGGCCAATAAAGGCATTTATCTATTTGCCTTCCCTGTGTTCATTTTAAAATGACACTAAGTTTTCAAGTTTAATTCTCCTCATAATATGCACACACACAAATCTTGACTATGTCTAATTTCTCTAATGAGTTTATGGTTTTCATTTGTTTCTTATAGGGCTTTCTATTTAGTTATACTGTACGTTCATGGTATTCTCTGCATTTTCCTCAAAAACCACATCTCTGCTGCCATTAGATTATCTTTACACACTCACAACTGACTACAGTACAAGTGAAAATGAGACATTACTCCAAAATGAAAATACATGCCAAAAGGAAAGAAATACTAAGAAATCTCACCTATACAATAAAAAGAAAACATCACAATGAAATTGACCATTTATAATCTGAAATATTGAAGAAGGCAAAACTTAAAGCACTTGGCCTAATGCTGTTTAATGAAAAGTGTGATCATAGAAGCTATCAGCATAGTTCATACTCTACTTCACACTAAATGTGAAGAATAATGATTTGTGTATTAGTGTTTATAAAAATCACCAATGTTTCTCATGAGTCTAAAATACCTTAAAATAACCCAAGATATTACAATAACCATCACATAATGCTACATGTCATGAGTCTATGATATATTATAACATTCACACATTCAGATGTTCCTCATGAGTTTAAGATGTGTTAAAAGAGCCACACATTCTCAGTTCCATTCTTTCAATATCCTAGCTGTATTCCACCTCAGAGAAGTTATATTAGGGTCATCGCCAGGCTCAGATTAATAATCCTGAGACCAAGGCAGCCACAGTTTGGATATTAATTTGAAGGTGATTATTGTCCAAAGAGGGTAATGATAAGCTCAATTATGCCAACTGAAACTTGAATAATTTGTTGTACTTTAAATTTACCTATATATATATATAAAGTCACTTTCAGAATAATTTGATATATTTCATTTATTTCAGCATTCCATGCAAGACCCAGTAAGTACTGTAAACATGTGTTGTATAAACATATATTATTCTTCTGCATGATGAAACAAGTTTAATCTACAATATGTCAAAATGTGGAATGAGTTGGATAATTTTACTTTACTATAGGGACGTCTTTCTTTTTCATATTTAAATTCTTTATATAAATTATCATAATTATATACTTTTGTCAACACATTTGTAAATTAAAAACTCTTTCATAAAGTATCTAAAGTTTCATTAAATTACAAATACAATATTTAATTCATTTAATATCATCATCATCATCATGTGTTATGCTGATAAATGTGGGCAGTCATGGTTCACCGTTTATTTACATGATTCTCAGTCTTGGATTGGGTCTGTGTTTGTATCCCAGTTATGCTATATGGCCATGACATTGGTTTTCTATCTCTGGCAAACTTGATGGGAAAATAGCCATGGGAACACAATTCCCATGGCTATTTTCCCATCAAGTTTGCCAGTTGCCACAAAGTTGTTCACTTTGTAAAAATGTTCACTGCCAACGTCTAATTTCTCTAATCAGTTTACTGTTTTATGTGTTACTTGTAGGACATTCTCATCTGTTTTTTTTTTCCATCTTGGTATTGTTTTGCATTTTTTCACAGCATCACATTGCCATTGCCACTTTGTCTGCTTAATGTCCATGTTTCACAAACACCCAGTAATAAGATAGTTTCTATATAGTACTTCAGCACTCATTAAATATACTGTGGTCTATTTTTCAACAAACTATTTTAAAGTCATTGGTCAAGCAGTATAACAACTTTCAAATGTATGTCAAAATATTCATCATATTTTATTAAGGTCCGCCTGTTTTATTGTAACACTGACCAACTTTGACCTCTGAACTAGTGGATGTCTTTTAATTATAATTTAGCATAGATAATTAAGCAAAAGCTGCATTTCAGAGAATGAAAAGTATCTTATGCATTAAGTCACTATCATTTAATGTAAGAAGGGAGTACTGACGTGTTACATAGAACCTGTTCTACTGTACAGTGAATGTGGAATCTGAATGAACGGATTAGGGAAAGCTTGGAGCAGTTTCTGAGATGGTGGTTGTGGATACCTTGGACTGCCAGGGTAATTAACAGTAAGTACTTGGAAAAGGCAAATGAAAGTAGAACAAAGTAGGCACATCCCCCACTGGTCCAAGCCTTATATCCAGCTCACGCCTTTGGCTTCTAGTAGCTGTCACCATGTGACAGCGGCCACCCCCCGGGCAACAGCTGTGACAGGTTGGCTAAACCAGGCGTGGGTAGCCGATTTGGTGTCAAACCAATCAGTGAACTAGGGTATGCCTACCCAGCATGTGAAGACAGGACTCGGCAGACTGCACGGAAGAACATTATATACAAATATAAGAAGAAGACAGTGTTCTTTGGTCTAGTTATGAGAAGAAAAAGTTAGTTGCATTTCCTTTACCGAACATTGCAGTCAACCTCAGCATTTTGTTTTGGCTGTTTGTGATTTCTTAACAAGTTTATGTTCAGTAGTTTGCCATTGCTTTCTAATGACCGGCAATCATAACTTTGTATAAAAATCAGCGCAAGGCGATCTGCTTCCAAATCGCCCGCAGCAGTGTTTCGAACACACGTTCATAACTCCTTTATCACAGCGCCAGCGATGAGAAGAAGGGCATTGAAAAAACATCATGACAGCTGGAAAGATCTGAGAAAATATAGCAGGGGCAGACCTAGAGTCATGAACTGTGAATAGTCTGCATTGTTATATGTTGTGGGGTCATGAATTGTGGATACTCTGCATTGTTATGTGTTGTGGGGTCATGAACTGTGGATACCCTACATTGTTATATGTTGTGGAGTCATAAACTGTAGATACCCGACATTGTTATATGTTGTGGGGTCATGAACTGTGGATACCCTACATTTTCAGTGGTTATGAACTAGCAACTGGAAGAAATAATTAACCCCCTTATAATGTGGATATATAAAAACATGGCACAATTATCCAGTAAAGACAAAATAAGAAGAGGTAAACAAACTAGGAATGAGAAGAACATTACTAAATGAAATTATGGTTTCAGAAATAACACATTTTCAGCACACATAATGATATACTACTGTCTTTTAGTCTCAACCACAGGAGATGTTTCCTGCATGTATTTCTTTCCCACCACTGAGGGAGGTTTCCTGCTGTTGAAGAGGTTTTATTCACGTCTCCCTTTTCCATCATTTGGGAGGTCTTCTACTTCTTCTATGTCAGAGATTCATATTGTATCTTTCTGATTATAATATGAGTTATTTTATATTCTTAATAGTTTTGTATTTTATTAGTCTACAATTTTTCAGTTATATATGTGGTCCGGTATTCCAGCTCCATGGTGAAGAGGTAACAGACGCAGTTCGTAATCCAGCATACCCGCGTTCGAAACACAGCTGCAGGCGATTTGGCAGCAAACTGTCTCACGTTGGTGTTTTTACAAAATGATATGGGTGCCAGTCATTAAGAAAGCAACGGCAAACTACTGAACATAAACTTGCCAAGAGATCACAACAGCAAAAAGTGCTGGTGTTGACTGGGACATCCTATAAAGGATATGCAACTTTTAAAACCAATGCTGGTACTACAGTAGTATTGTTGGGCCAGACTTTTAATTTATTTATTACCGTCAACAGGACACTCTTTCATTCTCTGTTACTTTCATCTTTTGCAAATATACTTAGAGCTGTTTCGTGGTTTTCTGCATGTCATTAAGTAATGTTATGTAGTATGGTTATCCATGTGTTTGTTCTCTATAATTTTTGATATTTTGTTTTGTCCTTCTTGTATCTGAGTCTTATTTCAGAGCTTTTTATTTGCTGGTATTTTCATTTTGTCTTTTACTTGTGATTGTGTATTTGATTCTATAAACGTTTGGTACATGGGGATTGTGTAGTTTGTTCTCTGAGGGTTTGTACATCTGTCTACATGTTGTGGTTTCTTTCCATTGTTTACTCCATTGTTCTTATTATTTATGTGTTGGTACGCATCTTACTGTGACTTGGCATCCCATGTTTCTTAGGTTCATGATCAGTGCTAATTTTTTTTTAAAAGTTGCATGTCCTTCTCAGGACGTAGCGGTCAACCCCAGCATTTTGATTGTTCGTGATTCTTGGGCAAGTTTTACGTTTAGTAGTTTGCCATTGTTTTCTGAAAGACCGACTCCTATATCTTTTTCGAAAAAACCAGCGCCGCTGTGTTTCAAACCCGGGTATACAGGATTACTAATCGCGTCCGTAACTCCTCGTCACGGAGACTGGTGCTAATAGTCCTTCTTTTATCTCAAGTTTACTTGGTTGTGTAAAATGCCTTAATATTTGAACTAGGATAAGGAATCCTTCAGTATACTTACTTCTTCAATGTATATTAATTTTTAAGCCATGAGTATCTATTGTCTTGAAGATATTGTATATTGTTAATTTTCTTTTATGGTTTTTAAAAGTAGTATATTTATATATTGATTTGTATTTATACATTACTGACCATAAATATATTATAACATGTTTTGTTATTTTATTATTTTTATTAGATGTGTTTCTGCTGGAAATTCTGTTGTATTTTCTAGGAAGGGAATTCACTCTGTATTATATTTCTTTTACAGTTTTGTTTTAATTCTATAATATTATAAATTTGATTATGTGTGGTCAGGTTTATTGTGCATTCTTGGGCAACATAGGTGAAATGTTTTAACAAGTGCATTTGCTTTCAGCCAGTTCCACTTCATGTTCCAATTGGTACTCTTCGTTCTGGGCGTAAGATAACCATTGCTGGTGTACCAACAGGTACAGAAAGGTGAATATTGCTTTAGATAATTATACATTTGCTTCTATTGTCATTGCACATCTGCCATTCAAATTGCATTTTTAAATTCGTACTTCTTTATTTTCTTCTTAACTCTTTCTGCCCCAGACCATAATATTTTAACCCCGTCTGCTCCAGACAGCTATGCATTCTTCATTCCACCAGAACCATACAGATAGAATTAAAATAGTAAGATGACCATTTCTCCCCCCCCCCCCCTCCTTTACCCAGCTCTCTCACTCCTTCCTCTGTCTGTCCCTGACTGTTTTCATGTGCTGTGAAAATTTGAGTCAGTTGATTTTGTTGTGTATGAAACAACTACATTATTGTTGTTTGCTAATAAGAGAAGCTATAATATGTAGAGGAGACATGGTGGTATAGTTGTTAGTGTACTTGTCTACTAGGACAGGAAGTGTGTAAGTTGTTGACTTTTTATGTGCCCAAAGTCCTATTGGGCATATGCTGGTGGACCATATTTTTTATGGACCAGTCAGCACTCTGGGGATGATGTGGGCACTATCTCATGGACCATATTTTTTATGGACCAGTCAGCACTCTGGGGATGATGTGGGCACTATCTCATGGACCATATTTTTTATGGACCAGTCAGCACTCTGGGAATGATGTGGGCACTATCTCATGGACCATATTTTTTATGGACCAGTCAGCACTCTGGGGATGATGTGGGCACTATCTCATGGACCATATTTTTTATGGACCAGTCAGCACTCTGGAGATGAAGCAGGCACTATCACGTGGACCATATTTTTTATGGACCAGTCAGCACTCTGGAGATGATGCAGGCACTATCACGTGGACCATATTTTTATGGAACAGTCAGCACTCTGGGAATGATGTGGGCATTATCTCATGGACCATATTTTTTTATGGACCATTCAGCACTCTGGGAATGATGTGGGCATTATCTCATGGACCATATTTTTATGGAACAGTCAGCACTCTGGGAATGATGTGGGCATTATCTCATGGACCATATTTTTTTATGGACCAGTCAGCACTCTGGGAATGATGTGGGCATTATCTCATGGACCATATTTTTATGGAACAGTCAGCACTCTGGGAATGATGTGGGCATTATCTCATGGACCATATTTTTTTATGGACCAGTCAGCACTCTGGAGGTGAAGCAGGCACTATCACGTGGACCATATTTTTTATGGACCAGTCAGCACTCTGGAGATGATGCAGGCACTATCACGCAGACCATATTTTTGTGAACCATCAGCACTCTGGAGATGATGTGGTCACTATCTTGTGGGCCGCCTTGACTCCCCAGACATTGCCTGGTACCTATTTTAGGCATAGTTGACCTGGGAGTCCAGGTAAATTTTAAATATCTGCCTGCTAGACAGAGGTCTCGGTAACAAACGTCTACGTTCGTTCAGATATGGTAATTACAGATTCTGAAATTAATAAATTATATTAACATATTGATGTAATATATGTCTCTTTGTCTTTTCCAGTGATTTTGTTGTTCAATAATTTCAGTATTAGACGTCCATGTTTCATATTGCAACCACACTAAAATAATTTTTTGTACACGATGTCAGCTTAACAATCTACAAACAGGAACATAGACTTTTGTGAAAGAATATTAGCAAGGACAGTGATTATATTATGTATAATGCAAATTTGAATAACAAAGACGCAAACAATAGATTGCACAATTTATTGCCTGGCATAATTTGCTGCATCTCGTCAGGTATATACTGCAGAGTTCACACAACATAAACTGAAGTAATTAGATAAATCCTTCAACACTTGGAAATATATGCAACACATGTTAAAACAGTAACGTTAATTGTCTACCAGGTAATTTTAAACTGACTATCAAGTCTTTTCTTTCTGTTTGCACAAAGTTGGCTTCTGTAAATGGATGGCGATTGCTTCTGCCAGCTTTCACATGTGACCATTTTGTGTGTTAAGCATCACACGAAACACACTGTCCCTATCAATCACGAGGCCGGTTTCCAAAATGTGCCGTCCAATCAATGACATATGAGGTTTGTGGTGTGTAGGCTTGGCCAGGTTCCCAGAGTCTTTGTTCATAATTCTGTCAATCCAATTGGGTATGTGTTCAACCACCCTCAATACACATTCAATAAAATACAAATTGTCATTGCCATGACACTCACTCTTATTGCAGATTCTCAGTGAACTTGACATGTGGCCAGGGCGCCAACGACGACATTGGCTTACACCTTGATGTTCGTTTCCATTTTGGAAAGTCAGTCAACAAGGTCGTTATCAACCACAGGTCTGGAGGTAAATGGGGCGGAGAAGATTTAGAACATCATGGTTTTCCTTTCGCACCAAATCAACCTTTCGAGCTTGTCATCAAGGTCAAGGATGATTGTTTTAAGGTGAGTGAAGAAGAGCTGTTCCAGACATGCCATTTCAGTTTGTTCAGTTTGAAGATTTGTATGCAGTGTTGTTTATCAACATGCTCAAATACTTATTCTATGGAAATCAGTGTGTTTGTTTGCCCTTGATTCCCCATCCACATAAGAAATTTTTACAGATGTAAATATTCTTTTAAGAGTAGCTTTACAAAGTTTTTGTTCTTCCTCTCCCCCCACCCCCCAAGTAATCACTTATGGTGTATTCTTTACGAATGTGTTGTGCTGTAACGCAGTGGCTACTACTCTTGCCTGCCATCCCAGTAGTTATGTGTTCAAAACTGCATGCATTGGGGCAGTGATTTTTTTACTTGACCCAGCATACAATACGTAGCAGAAAATGTTCTGTGAAGTTAGGACAGCCGGTGTGAAACTGATTACTTGAGCCGTCAACAGCCAATTGGTCTATCAACAGCCGATTGGTCTATCAACAGCTGATTGGTCTATCAACAGCCGATTGGTCTATCAACAGCCGATTGGTCTATCAACAGCTGATTGGTCTATTAAAATACGGGGATAGTGCCATATAAACATGCATCAAGGCATGAAGATGCTGTTTATTTTACCTTTACTTTACCTTTACTTTACAAATTGCAACTGTAAATGGATCTTTAATGTACACATCTAGTCAACTACTCTAGTTAGGCATCTGATCCACTACTCCAGTTAGGAATCTTTCCACTATACGGTAAACCATGAAATCTCATGTTTTTTAAGATTTTGTTAAAATCATCCACATCTAAATTCAAACTGGATACCATTGGGGTAGCTCTGGGCATACAGTCCCTATTCTTCTTCTTCTTCTTCTGCGTTCATCGAGAGTTTTTTTTTTTCCAAACGTGATTGCGTTGTGCCTGTTTACAGCAGAGCTGCGTTCTTGCGCCGTTAGGCTGACACATCCGACTTCTGCGGGCATTTGTTGACCGGGTTAACCTTCCCAGGGTCCCTATTCTATATCTGGGAAATAATTTATGATTGTGCTGTGTTCTACTCTTGCCAGTCCAGCTGAAGCACGTACAAAATTAAGCCATGCATGTCATTCTGGGCTGTACCAGGGATATGCCTGTTGTATGCATGTAACCTTGCCATCGATATATGACAGGGACACTGTGCTCCTAGTTAAGCTGTATCATACAGTTGCAGCAGATGGGGAACATCCTCTGTTCGAAGCTATAGATAATACCCAGGGATATGGGTTGGAGTGGGGCAGGTCTTGGATGGCACAAGCTGTAGAAACAATTGGTCAAGTTTGTGGAATTGGTAGAAGAATGGGTCATAGTGCCACCTAGTAATCAACTGTTGCTTAGCTTTATAATTGCATTAGACCAATGGTGCCGGCAAGATGATTCTGAAATATCCCTGGAACAACTGATAAAAGTCAACACACCCTGCAATGGGATTATATAAACTAATGGGTTTGTGGTGAGAGGTAAAAATAGTGGGCGAGTTGTCATTGCAAAGACATATGTATACTTTAAAAGAGAAGAATCGTGCATCTGCTACTACGCCATCTAGCATGAGAATGGAAAGAAGTTAATGCTGAATTGGCACCATCCGATTGTTGGAGGGTTGCACAGCCATAATCTTGCATATGCTACTACGACATCTAGCATGAGAATTGAAGTTAAGGCTGTAATGGCAGCCATCCGATTATTGGAGGGTAACACAGCCAGACATGTGTTTGTAACGGATCACAGAGTATGCTTCTGAAAGTGGAACCTGGCATGTTCCAAGTGGAGAGGCTTGCATTGTTTGACAAGATGAAGGTTATGAGCATATCTTCACTTTTCTGTCAAGGGTAAGTAAATAGATGTCGCCTGCTGTCCCTCTGAGCAGAGAGCTATTTCCCGATAATGGTGATGCGATGAAGGCTCTCTGAGACCGATTGCAATATGCAAATGAACAAGAGTATCTAAACCTGGAGTGACTGGTACTTAAGTTAGTTAGTTAGTCGTGGTTCTAATTTCACGGCAAAGAGTTGCCCCATCATGCTCTATTCTTGTGCCAGTGAATATCACACAAATTGCTTCTCGCTGCCCCATGTGAAAAGTGGAACGGACAGGAATCTCGACAAACCAACAGCCCACACAGATATACTATTACTATGCATAATGCCGCTGCCAGAATGCCAATACAAAAGTCCGCCACAAAAAATACAGTTCATCCTTGATGGAAGTGGCAGTCTCTATAAAACCAGCAGCCACACACTTTACTGCATAAAGCAAACCCAGTTAGTTCAGCAAGGTAGTGTATAGAGAGTCTGGGTGGCAAACACATAGAGGAAAAGTCATGCAGGCTTTTAATCAAACCGCTTCTGGAACAATCAGCATGAGACCTCTTCAGTAGCTTGTGAGGAAGTAAGCAGATTATGTGTGGGAATGTATCAAGTGCAGTGATGTTGCTTCTGTAACTAAATATTAACCTAATATTTAACTACACATCTACCGTTGTAGGTTAACCTTCCCTTCTGTAACTAAGTATTAACCTAGTATTTAATTATATATAAGGTCGAAGTGTATTTTTTGTTACTTACTTTAAAGGCTATGTGACTGGTTAGACTAAACGTTAGTCATCAGAAAGATTAACCTAACCAACAAATAAATGCCTGAGCAAGTCAGATGTGTCAGCCGAAAGGCACAAATATCGCAGCTCTGCTGTAAACAGGCACAATGCAATTGCACCCAAAACAAACATTTCAGATGAATGAAGAAGAAGAAGCAGGAGGAGGAGGGGGAGAGGAGGAGGAGAAGAAGGAAGAAGAAGAAGCGCTAGCCATATTTATATATTCCACAATAAGGTCTGAATGTTTTCCTGATGTCTTATCCATTTATTTGTTTCTAGATTTCTGTCAATGATGAAAAATTTGACAATTTCGAACATCGCGTCAAGCTGGATCGACTGAATCATCTGCAAGTTGTTGGCAATGTGAGACTGAACTACGTTAAACTGTAATTCAGATAAAGACATCTCAGACAGTTTAAGCAGTCTGAAATAAATGTGCTTGTTGATCAGTGTCTTCCTTCGCTAAACAAGCAGTAGGCTTTATGCTAGATGCTCATAAACCATATTACTTAATAACTCATCCACAATAGCTTTCTCTTTGCTTTTGATGGGAAAATTAGCTGTGTGAGAACTGATTTTATTACACCAATTAACTAGCATTAAATTATAATTGTGTGATGATATCTTTTCTCAATGCTACTTTGTGATAAATTAATGTGATTATATTATTTTTTTCATATTAGCATTCTTTTAACAATTTACAATTATATTTACTATTTTTGACACTTTTACTTTCTCAGTTGAAGAGTCTTTCAAAGTGTTCTAGTTTCTTGATTGTATGGAATATATATTTTCAACAACATATATCGAACTCTTCTTGTCATTCTTGTTTCCTCTCAATTATTAAGTGCAAGTATAATAAAGAGTCTAATATAGTTTCCATGTGGCGTCTGTTATAGTTTGAAGCATTATTGTATGTTCTTCAACAAGTGCTTGATGATTGTTATGTGAGGTGCCTAATAATTTCAAGGAGTGTTATGATTTGAGATAAGCTCAAAAACTTAGTACAAAATGGCAAGTTTGGTATGAAAGACAGTTTATAAATAAACACACAAAGTATTGTTTGATGCTCATAGAAGTGAAAAGAAGGAAGTAGAAATTAAAGAACATACTAGACAACATAAACACTGAAAGCTATAGCTACCGACTGGGATTCGAACCTCTCACCTCGAAATGGCGACTGCGCCTCGCTGCAGGAACAAGTGTACTTCGACGCATGACCAACTAGACACCCTAAACATTAGCCAGGTCTTTCATACACATGAACCTACAACTATGGAATATGGACAGAATTCACATCTAATCTTTGAGATAGCACGATAGCACCTAAGGTCTCAGAATTTTATATTAAACCAGCATAGATCAACTAACAAACATGCAAACACAAAAGACCATAATACTGTGTCCAGTACATTCACACACATTTAAAGAGGAGAAATGATTGGTCGCTTCCAATGTTGTACACATATTACATAGGAATAATTGGTATTGATATGAAAGAGCTGTAGGAAAGGATGGGATGTCTGGGCCAGATGGGGTCAGGAACACAAACCTGGTCCAAGATTGGTGATTGTGTCGGATTACCAACCATGACCACTTATCAAAGACACTGGTGATTGAAATTATTGGATGCAAAATTGCAGGAGTTAAGAAAAAGACGAAGTCAAGAAAAAGTTACATCAAGAAAATTGAAAACAATGTATGAATGTGAGACTTGGGGGTTATGACACAGATAGGTACTCCAGAACTGAATTATAACAAAGCTGTAAACGTCTACTTTAAAATGCTGGGGTACGAGAGAATGTGAGAGCAGAGCTTTATGTGATCATCAACTTTCTTCTTATGGCTATATTTTTCTGTGAAGTGCTCTTTGACACAAGACTGATTTCTTCAAAAATGACAAGGTCCTGTGAGTTTTATATTTAACTGTTGCAATGGGCCAGTTGATTCAATGGGCCAGTTGGTAAGTAAATCCTAAGGAAGACTGAGTTTTAACTTAAAATAAGATTTAAATTTGTCCCGGAGCATACTGACCATCCACGACCACCTTCTATGAGTCAGTGAAGTGATAAGGCCATCACATTTTGTAGGTCTGAGTACAGGTGGAATAGGTCTTCCCCTCACTTAGCGAGATGATGAGCACAGGCCTCCGATATTATCAACAGGTAGCTTCCTGTTAACTACGCTAACGTACCTGCTTTCAACTCGTAAGTCAAATACAGTGACACTCACGACTGTCTGGGCCCTGAAAGCTGCTTGCAACAATCGCTTTGAGTTTGAAATACTTTGTTTTACAAGGTAGTTTTACCTGATCCCATACAAAAGTACCACCTCCATGGAGACTGTTGCCCACAACTCCTGTCTCCAAGCTCAGTACTCAGTGGGATATGCAATGCTGGTATTGAAGCTTCACATCTTTGCAGATGCTTATTAAATGTAACCCAGTATGATTCACCACAGAACATAAGAAATGGCTGGAATGTGGTCTTGGTTGATGAAGCTTCCACTTGGGGAATTTACGTATTTCACTGTCAACAGACTATGCAATGGCCAGGAAAGAAGCTGGCTTCCTACGGCAACAGATGCTAGGATTTGTGTGAGGCCAAGGCTCTCGTCCCCGAGGGAGGGGTAGCTTGTGAGCACACATTTTTCGCAGGTATGGGACAAGCACTGAACAACGCAAAGACCGAACTCACGGCAGGAGAAAGACACCTGGAGTCAATACCCGGTTGGGCCTACCCCCAGAGAGTGTCAAGAAGGTAAAGGGCCGAAACATTCTAGGAAGGGGGACCGCTTCTGACGATCAGAAACATAATGTCGTGCTTGCTCCTAGGCGAGGATTTTATCACTACAGAATAATAAGACGCCTACTAAGACTGATCATGCGCTGCCCCAAGTGAGACACAACTGATACTGCTGTGGCTTCTACTACAGATGTCACACTGGTTCAGGCGCGCTCAAAACTTATAATGTGCCCGTTGTTTCAATCTGTGAAAGAACATACACGAGGGTGGCACTGCTGTAGTCGGTCTGATAGTCACGTGTTATGATTCGATTCCCTTCAAGGCGAGAATTTGTTTAAGTGACTTGGGCTCCCAGATTGTATGTGATAGTTCTGTCTACCTCCTCTTCTTCCTTGTTCCTCCTGGAGAAGCGTGTGTTACAGCTATATAAAGATCTCGGCCCAGTTACACAACTGTCGTCTCGATACTCCCACATGTTTTAAATGAAAGGTGAAACGTAAAATAATGTCAATGTACGATCCCTGTATTTTATTTTGTAGAAGACAAGGGGAAGGGAAATAGCCACACAAACTTCCGAAATATATAAGTTGATAGGTGAAATGGACTGTTTTTCAGCGACACGCTAGGAAACTTCCACACAGTCTGCTTTAGGGAGGTGTTGGAGATTAAATGGCAAGACAAGATCCCAGACACTGAAGTTCTAGAAAGAGCGTCCATGCCCAGTATCCACACTCTACTAATGAATAATCAGATTCGCTAGGCTTGTCACTTAATTCGCATGTTAGATCACAGGCTCCCTAAACACATTTTTTACGGTGAGCTGCGTTGTGGTAAACGCTCCCAAGGTTGCCAGAGAAAACGCTTTAAAGACACTCTGAAAATCTCACTGAAAGCTTTTGGAATTCATCATGACACCTGGGAGATTTCTGCCAAAGACCGAAATTCATGGCGTACATAATTACGCACTTGTGAAGCAGCCAGGACTGCAAGAGCTGTGAAGAAAAGGCTGGACAGAAAAACCACAGCAGGAGATCCTCCTCCTGGAATATCAAGCATTGTTTGCCCACATTGTCAAAGAACCTTATCGGCCATCTTAGAACTTACGGCTCTATACTTTCAACCCCACTGGATGAAATGAATGATCATCATCATTCTTGATGGACAAACAACAATATAAACAACTTGCGATATGCTTATAACAGGGCTTTGATTGCTGAAAATTAAATGCAGTGAAAAGAAATTTTTTTTTTTTCCGCGTTTCCATCCTGTTTCAGGATATTGCGGTCAACACCAGCATCTTTCAGCTGTATGTTGATTCCTAGGCTAGATTACGCTCATCAGCACGCCACGACTTTCTGAGCGACCGGCTCCATACTCTCATAAGTCACTTTTGCGATTCGAACCACTGCTAATTCTCGTCGCGTCACGTGACGAGAGTATTCGGAGTTAGCGGAGAAAGCTGCTAACTCCTCGGCCACGGAGCCGGTAGTTAAAAGAAATGATACATTTAAATGCAACAGAAAGTCAAAACAAAGGACTTAGTCTGAACAACAGAAAAACATAAGTTTATGTACATTACAAAGAAACACGTGTCTTCCCAAATGCAACATCACAGTGAATGGAAGTAATCTCAAACAAACCAATGTATTTAAGTATTTAGATACTTTGGTAAAAGATGTATTTAAAAAGGTAAATGTACAATATCCCAATTAACAGCAGCATTTCACATGATGAAGACTTCTGTTCAATATGACTTTGCCATTCTGGTGAGAAATAGAGTTCTTAAGAGCTATGTCGAGCCAAACCTGGTGCACATAATTAATTGCGAATAATTAGCAAAGTGAGGAATTATGTGAAAGCTGTGGAGATATGCTTGTATAGAAGAACCATGAGAATACTGTGTACCAACAGACATAGTAATGAAGATATCTTGAAGGGTCTTAACTCACAAAAAGAACTAGTTACTCGCATCAAAAGAAGACTGCAGTCAACATAGTTTGGGCATGTCAGGAGACGGAAAAAAAAACTGAATTACATCGTGTCAACGGGAAAGTTGGACGAGAGGTGGGGGGAAGAGACCAAGAGAGAAGATGTTGAACAACTTGATATGGTATCCAGGAACATCTGTGCCAGTAATGACTGGCAGCACACGAGTTAGAATAAATATCTGAAAATGGAATGCTTAAAAAAAAAATAAATATAATGCCAATCTAGAGGTTAAATAATTGAGACAATATGCCCCAGCCTCTTTGGAATACATTTGTTTAGACAGTGGGAGGGCTGGTTAGGACGTTGCAGGAACAATGGCATGAGCGCAGTCGGTCAAGGGTTTGATGTCAGCTCTCTTCCTTCTCCACTGTTGATATAGACTGCTCTCCTATGTCTGCATGTGTCTGGGCTTTCAAGACGTGATGGTTAACAGTGGGTTAATGTGGCTTAGATATTAACATCCAAAAAACTATGATAATTTGCAGTGAAAAGAAAGGTCATCAATGAACATCACAATAAACGGGCAGATACTAGAACAAGTAACAAGTTTCTCTTATCTTGGACAAATAATAACAGATGATGGCAGAAGTGAAATGGAAATTAAAAAGAGAATAGGAATGGCCAAAAATGCTTCCAACGGCATGAAATCGGTATTAACATCTAGAGAGATTAATAACGCATTAAAAATCAGATTTGTCAAATGCCTCGAATATTCACCGTTACTGTATGGCGCGGAAGCCTGGACATTGAACAAGCAACTAGAAAGTCGCATAGAAGCCCCGGAGATGTGGATATACAGACGAATAGGTCGTATTTCATGGAAACAAACACAAACAAATGCAGAGGTTCTAGAAACACTGGGAATGAAGAGAGAGTTGATGAAAGAAATAAAGAGGAGACAAGTGAAATATTTTGGTCACGTTAAAAGACATGATACTCATAAAAACCATACTGAAAGCAAGGTTGAGGGCAAGTGAGCAAGAGGTTGACAACGATACAAGTGGGGGGATAACATCAAGAGATGGACGAACATCAGCCTGACAGAATGTACAGTCAAGGCAAGAGACAGACAGTGTTGGAGATCCATTGCAGCCAACCTTCATTGCGGAGACGCCACTTAATTG
This sequence comes from Cepaea hortensis, assembly GCA_963921405.1. Classification (NCBI taxonomy): domain Eukaryota; kingdom Metazoa; phylum Mollusca; class Gastropoda; order Stylommatophora; family Helicidae; genus Cepaea; species Cepaea hortensis. Next base: position 93,331,259 of record OY992881.1, on the reverse strand, counting down.
ATTAATTGGTTAACTTGCTGTCATAGTTTCATATTTAAAGGGCCGTAACAAAATAAATGCTCAGCGTCCTCTTACGTGAGTTACTCCTCATTAACATGGAAGTTGTCAAGAACATTATAAAGTGCTAACCGTATCTCGAATGTGGCGAATTTCTGTTGTTAAAAAACAATATTGTATTGTACGTTGTAAATGCATTAATATATTCTTGAACCATCGCTGATTGGTATTTGCATTACTGCGTTGAATTGCTCCTGATGAGGACCGGTCATGTCGAGGACCTGCCAGATTCAATAGCCTCCTAGTTGCTCGTTGCTTCCGGTCTTGAACGTGTTTAGTCCTCAGAAAGAGTGGTATAGTCCTCGCAAGGACTGTTGTTGAACTCATTTAGTCCTCGCAAGGACTGGTCTTGAACTCTTATAAGAGGGATTTCTGAAAAGAAGAATTATTTCTTGTGTCCCAGGTGGGTTCGCCTTATCAGGTTTGCTCTATAATTAGTTTACCATACCATAACCATGTTAATGGATGCAATTGAGCGAAGGGTGCACTAGCGTTGTAGGCAAGTTTTACACCGAGGGAACGTGGAGGAATAAAATACGATTAATTAAGACCTTCAGAAGGCACTAAATGCTCACATGTATTAACTCTTTCACTACCAAACAAAAACTGGGCTGTGACCAAACAGACATTTATGGCAGAAAATTGGAACTAGGGGTGTGTTACAATAATGCTTTTAAAATGGTTAAGGTGGTAGAAGACCTATTGTATTACATATCAAATTAAAGAGGATTGCACAAGGAACATGACAGTGTTAATAATTAATTGATAGGTTACAAATATTATGACAATAATGAGAGGTTTAATAATAACAAATGAAATTAAAGAGGTAAAAATTATTTAAAAAACTGCACATATAAGGTGTTTTCTACACTCCTATACTGCTAATCATGTTTAATTTACTGAATAATCAAACAAACACCACTTGTCTTCAAGAATATAAACAGTATTGCGCATTAAAGTAACCCAAAAAGAAGTTTTGGTGCATATTCTGAACCATGTATTTTTCACAAATAATGACAAAAAATAATGGCTGAAATCTTGAAGGTGGGGTCTGTCACAGTAAAGTTATGAAAATGGTTACAATTGTAGCAGAAATGTTGTATTATATATCAAAATAAAGGGGATTGCACAAGGAATATGTTGGTAGGAGAATGTTTGCTTTAGGTTGTAAATAAAATAAAAATAATAATATAATTTGTAAAATAATTGGACAAAAGTAGGTAAAAATAATGTAAACATTGCATTTAGAATGTGTTTTCTACACTCCTATACTGCTAATCATGTTTAATTTACTGAATAATCAAACAAACACCACTTGTCTTCAAGAATATAAACAGTATTGCTCATTTAAATCACCCAAAAGGAAGTTTTGGTGCATATTCTGAACCATGTCTTTTTCACACAAATGAAAAAAACTAATGGCCGAAATCTGGAAATTGGTGTATGTCGCAATAATGTTATGAAAATGGTTAACATTGTAGCAGAAATGTTGTATTATATATCAAAATAAAGGAGATAGCACAAGGAATATGTTGGTAGGAGAATTTTTGCTGTATGTTGTAAATAAAATACAAATAATAATATAACTTCTAAAATAATTTGTTAAAAAGAGGTAAAAATAATGTAAACATTGTACTTACCGAGGGGGCGTTGTTATCCAATATCCTGATCACTGCTAATCCAATTGAATTTACTGAACAAACAACACTATTCTAAACTATAAACACCATTGCTTCCAATCAACCATCCGAAAAGAAGTTTCGCCGCAGATTCTGAATCATGTATTTTTTTTTTGTCAGACAAAAATTAGGACAACACTTGGCAGATTTACATTTAATTGTCATGTCTGTTTGTTTTTATTTACTATATGTGGCAGTCTATTTGTGATAGGCTGCAACGCAAACTTTGGCGCACAAGTCTGGTCTATTAGTGCAGCCGGAGCAAACAAAATATGATATGTGTCGTTTAGTTCGAGTGCTGCAAAAACACAGTCTCTATTGACACCGACAAATTCTATTAAATGCTTGGCTCATGTAAATCTTTCGGCATAATTTCCTGCAACAGACTGAAATTCTTCGGCAGGCAGAGTGTCAAACTTTCAGGAATACTCTGAGCTACTTCGCGATGTGCACTTTCCTTTACTTGAAATCCTTCTATAACAATTTTTTTTCCTCCTTTCTCTGTTTGCCATATGGAATGTAGGATGTGAGCATTGATCTGTGCAATTTCAAAGATCTAGTAGTAGATATTCTTCCACCACGTAATGGTTTTCCTATCATGGATATTATAATATCCAACCATTTGGTCCATTCTGTCGCAGCCATTCATCGCCGTGTTATTTTCATGGAGACCATCTTCAGCTTGCTTTGCGGTTTTCGCAATCCGCTCTCAACAGTTCTAACTACAGACTTGGTAGAGACAACAATGCATGGTTTTTTTTTAGCTTTGTTTAGCCCTTCCACCAAATAATCATATCATCAATGGACACATTTTCAAATGGGTAAAATGCTTCCTGGATATTCTTCAGAGTCAACAAGAGGATAAATTTTTTTTTTTTTGGGGGTACCCTCAGGTTGACATACATGAAACATGGTGTGATAAATATATTATAATTTTCTAATTGATTACTGGGAAACGTAGTGGCAGTGCCACATACCAAGGAGTATATAAATGTGCACTTGTACACCGGTAGTCTTTGATACATGGTCTTGGATCAAGTCCCATAGCAATAATGACAGACGTAAACTTCAGCCATTCGTGCTTCATTGTCAAACACTCAGCTGTTGACGAACATTCACTGGTTTTTCTTTATCACCACGTGCTAAAACTTTAGACACAACTAAAACTACTTTCTAAATATTCACATTCACATATTATTATAAACAATAATCTAGCTTGATCTCTAGTCATACTACGTGGACGCAAACTGGTGGGCGTTTCCATTGTGAAAAACCAAAACAAACAAATTAACACTACCTTAAAACTAAAAATTCACAAGAATCCAAAATTATAAAACGATTGACCGCTCAAAGATGGCGTAGAGATCTTTCGGCTTTACTACTTTTTAGTTTACTGTAACTTAAAATTCCGAAACGGAGCAGAAATATGTGAAATAAACCACTGATCATTTTGTGGGACGAAAAGGGCGGACTGCCATTACAGCAAATCCATTCTGTCCACAGATGGGCGCACGGTAGCGAAAGAGTTAAAGGAGGAGCATTTCATATTCTCGCAGGCGCCGTGGCGAAGAGCTTACAAATGCAATCCCGCTTTACCGAGTTCGATTACGGGCGATTTAGAAGTAGACTACCCTGCTACTTTGTTCATAAAGTAGCATGAGTGTCTGTCGTCGAGGAAGCAAGTCAAAACTACTGAACGTAATATAAACATGCCAAGAAATCACAAACAGAAGAAAACAATGCTGGGGTTGGCTGCGACGTCCTGTAAAGGATATGCAACTAAAGTGTGTTTTTTTTGGGTTGCCTCAATATAAAATTCAATATCTCAGTAACGGGCTGAGATAAAATGATGAGATTTAGTATATAACGTTATCATTATGTCCACCCAACAAAACAATTTTTGTTCTGGAGATTTTACAGCAGATTTTAAAGTTAGCTTATATACGGTATATTAATTATGACTTAAAGATTACGACCATGATTTTAACAGTTTTACAGCTTCCCCAAGATTCGACCCAAATTATTCAAAATTTTCACGTGACTTTCGTTTTCAAACAAACAGCGCGAAGATTCAGAGGCGTCTCCAAATGTGGGTTCTTTCATGAAACGTGATTATATAAATAAACTAGCTGCCAAGGCCCGGTTTCTGGTGGAAATCAATCAATCAATCAATCAATCTGTCTGTCTGTCTGTCTGTCTGTCTGTCTGTCTGTCTGTCTGTCTGTCTGTCTGTCTGTCTGTCTGTCTGAATGTCTGTCTGAATGTCTGTCTGTCTGAATGTCTGCCGGTCGGCTGACCCATCCACCTACCCACCGACCCACCGACCTACCGATATCTATCTATCTATCTATCTATCTATCTATCTATCTATCTATCTATCTATCTATCTATCTATCTATCTATCTATCTATTCTATCTATCTATCTATCTATCTATCTATCTATCTGCCTGCCTGCCAGCCCGACCACCCACCCACCGACAGACCGACCGACCTACCGATATCTATCTATCTATCTATCTATCTATCTATCTATCTATCTATCTATCTATCTATCTATCTATCTATCTATCTATCTATCTATCTATCTGTCTGTCTGTCTGTCTGTCTGCCTGTCTGCCTGCCGGCCCACCCACCCACCCACCGACCGATCGACCGACGTACCGATATCTATCTATCTATCTATCTATCTATCTATCTATCTATCTATCTATCTATCTATCTATCTATCTATCTATCTATCTATCTATCTATCTATCTATCTATCTATCTATCTATCTATCTATCTAATCTATCTAATCTATATGTCTGTCTGTCTGCCTGCCCGCCGGCGCAACCCACCCACATACCGACCGACCGACCGACCGACAGATATCTATCTATCTATCTATCTATCTATCTATCTATCTAATATATCTATCTATCTATCTGTCTGTCTGTCTGTCTGCCTGTCTGCCTGCCTGCCTGCCGGCCCACCCACCCACCGACCAACCGACCGACGTACCGATATCTATCTATCTATCTCTATCTATCTATCTATCTATCTATCTATCTATCTATCTATCTATCTATCTATCTATCTATCTATCTATCTATCTATCTAATCTATCTAATCTATCTAATCTATCTGTCTGTCTGCCTGCCTGCCTGCCGGCCCACCCACCCACATACCGACCGACCGACAGATATCTATCTATCTATCTATCTATCTATCTATCTATCTATCTATCTGTCTATCTGTCTATCTATCTATCTATCTATCTATCTATCTATCTATCTATCTATCTATCTATCTATCTATCTATCTAATCTATCTAATCTATATGTCTGTCTGTCTGCCTGCCTGCCGGCGCACCCACCCACATACCGACCGACCGACCGACCGACAGATATCTATCTATCTATCTATCTATCTATCTATCTATCTATCTATCTATCTATCTATCTAATATATCTATCTATCTGTCTGTCTGTCTGTCTGTCTGTCTGTCTGTCTGTCTGTCTGTCTGCCTGCCTGCCTGCCGGCCCACCCACCCACCGACCAACCGACCGACGTACCGATATCTATCTATCTATCTATCTATCTATCTATCTATCTATCTATCTATCTATCAATCAATCTGTCTATATATCTATCTGTCTGTCTGTCTGTCTGTCTGTATGTCTGTCTGTATGTCTGTCTGTCTCTCTGCCTGCCTGCCGGCCCACCCACCCACATACCGACCGACCGACCGACAGATATCTATCTATCTATCTATCCATCTATCTATCTATCTATCTATCTATCTATCTATCTATCTATCTATCTATCTATCTATCTATCTATCTATCTATTTATCTATCTATCTAATCTATCTGTCTGTCTGTCTGCCTGACTGCCTGCCTGCCGGCCCACCCACCCACCAACCGACCGACCGACCTACCGATATCTATCTATCTATCTATCTATCTATCTATCTATCTATCTATCTATCTATCTATCTATCTATCTATCTATCTATCTAATCTAATCTAATCTATCTGTCTGTCCTATCTATCTAATCTATCTGTCTGTCCTATCTATCTAATCTATCTGTCTGTCTGTCTGCCTGCCTGCCGGCCCACCCACCCATTAACCGACCGACCTACCGATATCTATCTATCTATCTATCTATATTCCCATTTACTTGTAAATGGGAATACTCTTCAACAAGTGAATAGGTACAATTACCTCGGAACAGTAATAACATCTGATGGGAGATGCCTTGAAGAGATTAGAACAAGAATCGCCATGGCAAAAGTAGCCTTTAGCAAGATGAAAAACATACTGACCAATAAAAAGATGTCAATTGAAACGAGAAAAAGAGTGTTGAGATGCTACATAGAACCTGTACTTTTATATGGATGTGAAGCTTGGACAATGAGCAGCCAGGCTGAAAAATATCTGATGGCTGTAGAAATGTGGTTTCTGAGGAAAATGCAAAGAATACCATGGACAGCCAGAAAGACCAATGAACAAGTCCTTCAAGAAACAAATGAAGATCGTAAACTGATCAGAGACATTAGACGTAGACAGTCACAATTTTTTGGGCATGTTATGAGAAGAAATGATTTGGAGAACTTGGTGACAACTGGTAAGATCGAGGGGAACAGACCAAGGGGAAGACCTAGAAACAAGTATCTGGATGGCTTGGCCTTGTGGCATGGTCGAGACAAAAACACGGAACTGATCCACGACTCTGTTGATCGAGTGAGATGGCAGAACATGACCGCCCACGCTTACCGGCATGGCACATGATGGATGGATGGATCTATCTATATATCTATCTATCTATCTATCTATCTATCTATCTATCTATCTATCTATCTATCTATCTATTTATCTATCTATCTGCCTGCCTGCCGGCCCGACCACCCACCCACCGACAGACCGACCGACCTACCGATATCAATCTATCTAATCTATCTGTCTGTCCTATCTATCTAATCT
>OY992881.1:93317056-93322056 GCA_963921405.1 Cepaea hortensis | reverse complement strand
ATCTATCTATCTATCTATCTATCTATCTATCTATCTGCCTGCCTGCCGGCCCGACCACCCACCCACCGACAGACCGACCGACCTACCGATATCAATCTATCTAATCTATCTGTCTGTCCTATCTATCTAATCTATCTGTCTGTCTGTCTGTCTGCCTGCCTGCCCACCCACCCACTAACCGACCGACCTACCGATATCGATCTATCTATCTATCTATCTATCTATCTATCTATCTATCTATCCATCTATCTATCTATCTATCTATCTATCTATCTATCTATCTATCTATCTATCTATCTATCTATCTATCTATCTATCTATCTAATCTATCTGTCTGTCTGCCTGCCTGCCTGCCTGCCGACCCACCCACCCACCCACCGACCGACCGACCCACCGACCGACCGATCCACCCACTCAGCCAGCCAGCCAGCCAGCCATCCATCCACCCACCTATCTTTCTGCCTACCTACCTACCTTTCTGTCTGTCTGTCCGGGCCGCATCATTCATTTTATTCGGAGACTGCCGAGGGTCGTCGCTGGAGCTACGGAGTTCGTGCTTTGTGCGACGCTTTCCGCGCTGCCGAAAGAAACTGAGCCATATGGGATAAAAACCCTGTGCAATGCAGCCGATTCTGTCGACTGTTAGCTACTTCTTTGATTGCACCCACTCCCATACGAATCCAGATACGCCTTTGTTTGTCATCTGAATTTGCAGGTCCTCATTACCGTAAACATAACATTTTTAACAAGAAATCACTAGTTGTTAAGCAAAACATCAAAGGAATGATGCCGCTTTTAATGATTTAAGTTGTTTTGGGACCTATCAAAGACATATTCCTTGGGTGGGGGTAAATATAAGACGGCTGGAAAAATTTCATAACGATGCAACAGATAGTTTTCAAAATAATTGATCTTGAATGACGGCATAAATTTCCGGACAGACTATAACTTTTACATTTCATATTCCGGGCAGGGCAGTGGCTAGCACTATTGACCGTCGTCCTGGTGGTCGTCCGTTCAAATCCTAATCGAAACTGTGTTTTTTTTTAAAAAATATAAATTGTGGACCCAGCCTATCAGCAGTATCAGGAAATATTCTGAGAAATAAAGGCGGCCAGCCTGATACCGAATACATGACGCTGATTGGTCTATAAATGTAAGCGGTTAGCACCATATTTTTAATATGTCTCAGGACGTGGAAAAGGGTTGTTTACTTTACTTTATGTATTCCATCCTACCATTACAAAGTATACCTTTGTCTGTTAAGGGGAAGCAGTATAGCAAACTGGGTTGGGGGAATTAGTAGTAACTGGGTTGTGGGAATTAGTAATAACAACTAGATTGATGAAATTAGTAATAACTGGGTTGTCGGAATTAGTAATAACTGGGTTGTGGGAATTAGTAATAAGAACAAGGTTGAGGGACTTGGTAATAAATCGGTTGTTGGAATTTGTAATTATAATTAGGTTGTCGGAATTGGTAACAACAACTAGGTTGAGGGAATTAGTAGTAAACTGGGTTGAGGGAATTAATAATAACAACTAGGTTGAGAGAATTAGTAGTAACTGGGTTGAAGGAAATGGTACGAGGGGAAGTCAATAAGTAAGTCACAAATGGCTGTAGAAAAATAAGTAAATATGATAACAACTTGAAACCAGTTAATTTTTTTATCATACATTGTCCTTTTATTTGTCAACATAATTTTCACCAACATTGATGCACTTATCCCATCGTTTTATCGGTCCTCCAAAACCGGCTGCATAGAACTGTGTGCTCTGTTTTCTAAACCACGTTTTGACTTCACATTCAACTTTGGCGTCATTCGCGAAATGCCTTCCGCCAAGGTGGGTTTTCAGTGGACCAAAAAGGTGGAAATCGCTAGGGGCTAAGTCGGGGCTGTAAGATGGATGTTCCAGAACTTCCAACCTTAGTTGGTTAATTTTCTCCTGAGTTAATCGAGCCGTATGTGGTCTGGCATTGTCATGAAGAAGCAACACTCCTCTAGTCAGCAGTCCTGGACGTTTTCTTCGAATTGTATCATGAAGCATCGATAGAACTTCACAGTATGATTCAGAATTCACATTGTTACCTTTCTTCTTGAAATTGTGAAAAGCACTCCTTGACAATCCCAGTACATTGTCAGCATAACCTTCCCTGCTGATGGCGTAACCTTGGAATTTTGGACACAAGGCGAAGAAGGATATTTTCATTGCATTGAAGCTCGCTTTGATTCGGGCTGGTAGTGATGCACCCATGATCCGTCCCCAGTAACAATCCTGTTCATCATGTCTTCTCCTTCATCTTCGTATCGACAGAGATGATGCAAGGACAGGCCAAATCGGTTAATTTTGTGTTCCTACTTCAATTGTCTGGGTACCCACCTTGAGCACACTTTCTTAAATTTCCATCGATCATGCATTATGCTGTATGCTGAACCATGTGAGCACCCTATTGCAGATGATACAGAGTCTATCGTATCTCGCCTGCCACCTCTAATCATCTTCTCCACCCGCTGCACGGATGCTTCTGTTGCAATTTCAACAGGACGACCAGATCGGATTTCATCACCAATTTTAGAGCGTCCTTGAGAAAATGTTTCTACCCAGCTAAGCACCGCTTTACAGGACAAACATTTGTCAGCATAAACAGGAAGCATTTCCTTATTAATGTCCTTTGCAGGCAGCTCTTTTGAACACACACACACGCGCGCGCGCGCGCACGCACGCACACACACAATAAATAAATAAAAACCGCACAACAGCACGTTGCTCTTTGGTTGTACACTCCGTAAATACAGTCGCCAATTTGTTTATGCGCTGCGCATGCGCATGAGACACCTAGCGCCACCTGACGAACGAGAATATAAAGTCTGATGTTGCTTTTGCCTATTGACACCTGTAGAAAACACCAACTACATTTACCTGCCATCCCAATGAACTGTGTAACTCACTTATTGATTCGCCCTCGTAGTAACATATTGGTTGAGGGAATTAATAGTAACAGCTTGGTTGAGGAAATTGGTAGTAACAACTTGGTTGAGGGAAGTAGTAGTAATAACTAGGTTGAGGGAATTAGTAATAACTGGGTTGTCGGAAGTAGTAATAACTAGGTTGAGGGAATTAGTAATAACTGGGTTGTCGGAAGTAGTAATAACTGGGTTTTCAGAATTAACAATAATGGGTTGTCGGAATAAGTAATAACTGGGTTGTGAGAATTAGTAATAACAACTAGGTTGAGATGCCGGTCTCCCGGGCCGAGGAGTTAGCAGCTTTCTCCGTAATCCTGAATACTCTCGTGGTTGACGTGAGCGCACGAGGATTGGAAGCGGTTCGAGTCGCGCCAGTGACTTACGAGAGTGGCGTGCTGATGAGCGTAATCTAGCCTAGGAATCAACATACGGCTGAAAGATGCTGGTGTTACCGCAATAACCTGAAACAGGATGGAAACACGGGGGAAAAATAAAACTAGGTTCAGGGAATTAGTAATAACTGGGTAGTGGGAATTAGTAATAACTAGGTTGTGGGAATTAGTATTAACAAATAAGTTGATTGAATTAGTAGTAACTGGGTTGAAGGAAATAGTAGTTACATATTGTTGAGAAAATTAGTAGTAATAACTTGGTTGAGATAATTAGTAGTAACTGGCTTGACCGAAATAGTAGTAACATATTGGTTGAGGGAATTAGTGGTAACAGCTTGGTTGAGGAAATTCGTAGTAACAACTAGGTTGAGGGAATTAGTAGTAATAACTTGGTTGAGGGAATTGGGAGTACCAGTGGGCTTGTTGTAAGTAGTAGTAACAACTGAGTTGTGGGAAGTAGTAATAACAGAACAAGGGTCATGTGGATTAAATAAATAATTACTCATTAAACATTCAAGTATGTTAGCAGTAGCTGACAGTAAGAAAGAGAATTTCATATAACATATATACAGAAATGTAACAGGTACTACACCGATTAAGAGCGATAGAGTTCACCATGTAAACATGGTTGTCTTGTCTTGTAGATAATTTATCCATTATGTAAGCCCCCTTTATGACACACCAATTCTTTCAGTGCCAGGCAACTCACCATTGCGTTCTATAAAGTAAGGCATGTCAACATGATGGAGATGCTTGCAGATCTGCAAATTGATGGGGAAGACCTTACTCTCATAAACAACATATATTGGTAACAACAAGCTGCCATAAAGATTGATAATGAAGTGGGTCAATATCAGCCTATTAAGAGAGGTGTGAGACAGGGATGTGTAATGTCTCCAGATCTTGTTCCCTGTACAGTGAAAGTATTTTCAGAAATGTTGACGATATCAAAGGAATCATCATTAGGGGACATAACATCAATAATATTAGAGATATGCAGATGATACTGTATTGATTGCAGACAATGAGCATCTGCAACATTTAGTAAATGCGATTGTTGCAACAGTGAACAACTTGGGTTAGAATTAAATTGTAAGAAGGAAATACCACAATGTAATATACAAGTAAATAGGAATATTCTTGAAAAAGTGAATCGGTAAAGTTATCTCGGAACAATCATAACATCTGATGGGAGGTGCATTGAAGAGATTAGAACAAGAATCGCCATGGCGAAGGCAGCATTTTGCAAGATGAAAAACATATTGACCAATAAACAGATGTCCATTTGCAACAAGAAAAAGAGTAGTTAGGTGCTTCATAGAATCTGTGCTTTTGTGTGGATGTGAAACGTGGACAATGAGCAGACAAGCTGAAAAACAGCTGATGGCTGTGGAAATGTGGTTTCTGAAGAAAATGCAAAGAAAACCACGGACAGACAGAAAAACAATGACCAAGTCTTACAAAAAACAAATGAAAACCGTAACCTGATTAGAGAAATTCGACGTAGACAGTCAAAATTTTTTGGTCACGTTATGAGAAGAATAAATTCGAGAACTTGGTGACAACTGGCAAGATCAAGGGGAAGAGAACAAGGGGAGGGCAGAGAAGTAAATACCTGGATGGCTTAACCACGTTGTATG